>JADQWA010000856.1:0-79821 GCA_018344505.1 Nebria ingens riversi
CCAGTACATGGCCGATGTTTTTATTTTGAAGGGATACACACACACACACAGTGCATTTACCCTTAATGTAATATTCGGTTGAACAATAGCACATCATTGCTAGGGCCCTATCGAGGCAATTGAATAGTGTCCAGTCTACATTGAGATTAATGACATATTCTTTGTATGCATGAGTGCCCTTACAGCCGGAACCGAAACCGGATTCGACTCCGGAATCAATCCCGGAACGCTCCAGATCACGAAATCTCCGGGACGGACCCTATTCCGGTGCATTTCAAATAGTTCTTTCCAAGTTTATATTTTGTTGACTTTTCTAAAGAATTAATTTTAAGTGTTTTATTTAGTTCGACGGTTTTTTTTATATTCATACAGCAACTCCACCAAAATGTACATACATTTATAATATATTCATTATAAAATACTATAGGTAATCATATTAAAAATATAATATTAAATAGAAGAAAAAAAAATAAGTATAAATTAAATAAATATGTATGTATGTATGTAGGTATATGTAATGGAAATAAATAACAAATAAAATAGTAGCATCCACAAAGAAAAGGAAGACGAAGAAGAAAAAGAAGAAGAGAATAAAGCTACGTTTCAGACATGACAAAATAAAAGACATCCCGGAAGACAAGGAGACAAAGAAGAATAAGGTGAAATCTTCTGTATATATATATACGTATACGTATACGAAATAACAAGAATACGATAAGTGACTTGGAGATTACGACTAGGCATTATCCTCATATGGATTTCCTGCGTCCCCAGAGTTCTCCTGCCTTTCCATAGAGTGGTGGGAGACCTGGAGGGTTACCTTGGCAACCGCAGGACTTAAATAGGATTGGTTGGCGGCAGGAAGGAAGGAAACCACGCCTTTTTAAAACAGTTGACACAACGGAACTGGAAAATATTCTCACTACCAACAAATTAAATGATATTTCTTCAAATAAAATGAAAACTTATTGTTAAATCTCCTACACACTGACACACGTATACACACACGTGTACACACACACATACACAGACTCACACACACACACACACACCGACACACACACACCGACACACACACACACCGACACACACACACCGACACACACACACACACACACACACACACACACACACACACATCTATTTAGACAAAAATAAAAATATATAATATTGAACAAACAGAAACATAATTTAATTCATGACGAAATTTCATACACTCATAGCACGTAAACCGGAAGCGATTTCAAAAAACTTTTCAAACAAAAAGTCTAGACAATTATATTGTCTCTCATTTACTAAATGAGTAATTTTTTTTAAATAACGCATAGTTCATTTTAAAAAAGAAAAAAACTAAAAGTAAACTACCACTTCTGGTTGGTTAATTATTGCAGAAACTAATCAGCCCTTCTACATTAAATTAACAATCTTAAATATAATATTTCATAACTTTAAACTCATCCGTTTTTGAGTTACAGTGCAAATACAGATAAGACAGATGCTCAAAATAGATATTTTTGTTAAAATCTCGATTTGTTTTTATGGTTTTAAAAATAAATATTTATCTAGTTTCTACTTTTCTAAATACGTATAGTAGCTAAATGGAATATAGTAGAAAATAATCAGAAATTGGTAATAAATGAAATCAAACAGTTGCGTGTTTGAGTGAAAGTGAAAGACGACATTAGCAATTGTTAACTGATGTAAACATCACGGTTATTTACCGCGGTTCCGGTTACGCCACGTGACCGAAAACACCTTACCGCACGTGTCACTGGTACATCGACACGTGTGAGAACAGAAGCCACCCATTCCAAAATTCAAAAATAAAGTGCTTCGTGCAGTGTTTACATTGATGCGTTGCGTTGCGTTGCTAACATCGTAAACAACTCTAGCAATTTATTCACATACCTAGATTATTTGAAAATAATAATAAAGTTAACTATCATATCATGTATTCAAACGTTTATGTCGACATTTTATAGAAACAAATTTGTTTACAATTCCGATTGAAAAAAAGCCGCATCATTAAGTAATTTATTTAAAACTATAATTATTTAAATTTATTCGCAAACAAATATTGCCGCAACCAAACTGGGAATTATAGAACGCGACGCGGTTCTAGTCGCACGCGAGATTGGAGTCCGGGACCCCGGTATGCATAAGTTGCCGGAAACCGGAAAACATCCATATTACAGAACTTATAAACTTATTATTTCGTACTGGGAACTCACCCCCCACAACTTTCGACAAGGGATTTTAACAAAAAGGAATCAAACATTTGTCAATTCACATAATCGTCATTCTGTTCGTGGAAAAGTCGAAATAAATTTTGTTAATTAAAAAAACGTTCAGAATATCATGATCTTTACTTTCTTAAACGAAATTTTCTCTCTCTCAGTGCGGGACATTACAATACTACAGATATTATTAATTTTAAATCTCTGTGTGTGTGTGTCTGTGTGTGTTTTTGGCGTGCGTGCGCGCATGTGTGTGTGTGTGTGTCGGTGTATGTGTGTGTGTGTGTGTGTCTGTGTGTGTGTGTCTGTGTGTGTGTGTCGGTGTGCTTTACAAATATAGTATAATGTATAATTATATATTTACTACATATAAGAAAGTTCAGTGCGGGACACTAGTATATATATATATATATATATATATATATATATATATATATATATATATATATATACTAGTGTCCCGCACTGAACTTTCTTATACGTAGTAAATATATAATTATACATTATACTATATTTGTAAAGCACACCGACACACACACAGAAACACACACCGACACACACACACACACATCCAACACAGACACACGCGCGCACGTACGCCGACACACACACACACACACAGAAATTAATAATGAATAATATCTGTAGTATTGTAATGTCCCGCACTGAGAGAGAGAAATTTCGTTTAAGAAAGTAAAGATCATGATATTCTGAATGTTTTTTTAATTAACAAAATTTATTTCGACTTGTCACAGACTTCACACAGAACACACACACACACACACACAAACACACACACACACACACACACACAACACACACACACACACTCACACACACCGATTATATATATATATATATATATATATATATATATATACATATATATATATATATATATATATATAATTGAATTATAAATAAGTTGAAGGCATCTAGTAATATTTTCTTGCGAAGTAAAATTGAATGGTGTACTAATACGACCCTGTGTAAAATTTGAACCATATTTTATAATGTATAATATCCGCATTGAAAAAATAACAAAAGGGTTTGAGATTTATCGTGGTTTTTCTAAAAACAAAAGAGTTATACGAACGCAAAGAACGTAAACATATTCATTTCATCGCATCGGAGCGCGCTTCAACTGTTTTGTTTTCAGAGATGTATTCCACAAAACAAAAGTTATATTTGTTATTTCCTCTTGTCAACTATTTATGATTTACAGAATCACGCTTTATTGTATCTGTTCAAACTGTGAGATAGCGATTAGCATTTTTTATCAACAAAATATTTGTCATAAACTCGTGCTAGATGCAAGACCATCCCATTCTCCTAATTTATTACAAGTACGGCCTTCCTTCCACATCAGGAACGCATAAGTCATCAACCTATTTGCGAAATAGTTTTGTTATATTTATATAATACCTGACCGCGATCTTCCCCGAGGAATCACGCCACAACTACCCCTAACAATACCCTACGTTAAACCCAGGAAGCGGTATTATGTGTAAAATGGGCGGAACCGGCCCTTATATACACATACCTTTCACAAAGTTAACTTTTATTTACGCAATAGTCAAACCATTTGGGATTTCTTTTACAATTTTTATATTACTGGAAAAATACTCGCTTAAATACGACCAAATGTAACCGTCATTTTATGAACGTCAATCGAAAATTTGTGTGTGTGTGTGTGTCTGTGTGTGTCCGTGTGTATGGGTAGGTGTGTACATGTGTGCCTGCGTGTGTCTGTGTGTGTGTGTGTTGGTGTGTTGGTGTGTGTGTGAGAGAGAGAGAGAGAACGCTATCTAATCAAAACTGTTGAAACTATAATAATGAAACTTTAAATTAAAGATTTGTTTATGGCCCGGAAGCAAATCTCTTGTTTTTGAAAAGAAAATTCCAACCGGAAGTGCATGTTTACTCTAGATATTTTTTGTGGTTTCTATATATCCGTAACGGCTGTACTTATAGCAATAATAACGATCATAAAATGACGTAAAGTTAAATGTTGTACATGGTTCGCAAGAAAATCCTCTATTTTTGAAAATAATATTCAAACCAGAAGTGCATGGTAACTCTAGTAATTTTTGTCGGTTTTTGCAATATCTCCGAAACGGCTGCATTTAACAAGCATAAAATGAAAGATGTAAAAATGTCGCGTATCTTTTGTTTGAAAAGTTTCTTCGAAAAGTGTACCAGTTACAAGAAATTGCAACTGAAATCCTAAATGTCTTATTTATGTAGCCATATTTACGTAGATAGGGAAATGTATAATTTATAAATCAATGCAATGCTTGTCCAAGTTTGATGATAGTTTCAGAGTTTGGTATTTTATTTAATAAAACATTTGCGCTTTATTCATATACATATACGTATATTATGTTTGATTATATAGATAGAGTATATATTATGACGTAGATAGGTACTACATACATACATACATATATAGTATATTGGTATATAGCAAAGAAGCACTTTGGCTGTCATCCGGGGTGTGTGGGGTGGTTCACCACTCAGGGCAAGGCATCATAATTGCTAGAGAGTATAAACCCGTGTCCCGTGACGTCGCCGGAAACGGAAATTGACGTCGACTGCCGTATAAAGCTAGCAATATGATATGATGGCGCTTCCTAGTTGGTAGAGGGCAGGGTGTGAAGGGAGTGGTGGTGTACAGGGAGCTTAAACATAAGGGATAGAGTTCAAATTGATATACTAATATATCAACGTAATTTTGTTCCAATATGAAAAATTGCTTCAACTATTTATACAGATTCATCAAGTTTGCTTGTAACTTTGTGCTGGGGTCGAAAACACAGACCGAAAATATAACTAACAATAAAAAATTGCCTAAAAAGATATATAGCCAATCACATTACTTCGATTATCATGTTTTAGATTTTGTTTATCAACCGTAAAATTTACTTTGTTTCAAACGATTTACGTTACACACAGGGTGAGGGTTATACGAGGCGGCATTCCAACTCACCCCTCCTTTCAACATACATGACTACTACAGTTCAGATGATGATTTTAAGACTTTATTTTAAAACTAGTACCAGCGCCGCAAAGCTTTCTTTAAAATGCAGCTTTAAAAGGGGCACCACCCCGAGAATCACTGATTAGAGGTCTAATGGGTCAATAAACAAGGTGATTTCTAACTGTAGGGTAACAAATTGCCAGCTGTTTAATCGTTATTACTCATCAAATATATTTCACCTGCTCTGCGAAAATCAATTCATTCATATTAATACTCACTGTCAAACACATCATCATGCTGCGTTTTAAATTCATAATGTGTGTTTGCACAATTTACCTACATGATGAATCCGAACACCTACAAGGTCAAATTTATACTCAAAAGGTCTATATATATATATATATATATATATATATATATATATATATATATATATATATATATATATATGTGTGTGTGTGTGTGTGTGTGTGTGTATACTTTAAAATATTGGAAACAGATGTATTTTTAAACAATTTTATAAACTTTATAGAAAGTATCTTGATAAATTCAACTGTTCCGGAGATGTTACAGCAACAACAAAAGATGTCTAGAGTAAACTTGCACTTCCAGTTTGTGTATTATTTTCAAAATAAGAGGGGTTATTTGCAACCCATATACCAATCTTACGTTTATAGTTTCATAATTTTACCTTCAACAATTTTGGCATTAAAGCGAACACACACACACACACACACACACACACACACAGCGACACATACACACACACACAGCGACACACACACATACACATCGACACACACGCACACACACACTCACAAGACACACACACACAGCGACACACACACACACACAAGTTTCTATTAAAATCTCGAGATTGATTTCTATCATAATTACAATACTTACTTATTACTACGTATAAGAAAGTAAAAAATTAAACGTGTAAATTCTTAGTATGTATTTTTGTATCTGTAGAAGACTATATATAACTCGTAAATTGAAATTATACAAACTAAGTTACAGAATATTATATATATATATATAGTATATATAAAAATCAGAATTAACAAAAAGTGTAATATATTTGTAGGTATTGTTGAAAAATGTGTCTTACATAAAACGGAACAATGCTTAACATACGTATATCCGTCCGTAGAAGGTAGAAAACTTACAAAAAGAAGTTGGCTCTTTTGGAAAGAACACCTGAGTCCACACACGTTGTAACACAAAAATGGCAGTCTTCTTAAGACGCCCTTTTTGCCTTGCGTAACATCGGTTTAAATCAACGCAATCAAAATCCCGTCAGTCATTCACTACATGTCACCTATTGCACCAATCAAACGATTGTTAAGGTAACATTTTCGGTACCGTTCCAGCCATATCCGCTTCCTAAAATTGTCGCAAATCGCCGTGAAATGCTTTGAGCTTTCATAAAAGCCAACTACGACCCGTGTTCACGCTCAATTTCACAACTAAAAACGGTCAAAGTCTCAATATATTATTACGGTTTTGTTCAATTTGTTATTACTTTGTTTGTAATTTTCGAATAAACAAATAATCACACCTACGAATTATTCATATCACTTGGTTCTCACAGTTAAGCTAATTGTTGTGATGTAACTGATATGTAACACATGTAATTCCAATTGTATTATGAGGGTGGCAATGTAATGAATGTTGTATGTATATATCTGTTACATCACAATGAATAAAGTTTGCGGACACAAAACATTATATGTGATTTCAAAATGCACCCCATTGCCAGTTAAGCTGCGATACTATAGAAAGGGGACCCACTGTGTATTTGCCAACATATTAAGACAAGCGCAGCCCTGTATGGCCCCACTGGGGCGAATTACGATTCAATAAAGACAGAAACATTTATTAGTGACCAGTTTACGAACTCAGGGTTGCCTATCCAATAACATATATTGCATATATTATTGTTTTAAGCGATTTATTAATACCTTACCTTACACACATTTAAAGACGTAACAAATATTGACTTTTGTTTATAAATATATCTTAAATACTTCTGTAAAGTTTTAAAATATTTCGCGAAATGGTTTACACCAATAAATTAGACTCTTTTATACGTAGTAGGTATACTGGTTTAGATAAAAAATATTCTTAAACTTAAGCAAATTAGGATACTAAAAATTATTAATAATGGGAAAATACAGTTGTACATTCATGTTTAAGCTTTCTTGCTTACATGTTTACAAGAGTTTTCTGCCACCCTATTAAGATAGGAATTAGTATGAAGTTTTGTATGTATATGTGAGTGTGCACCCTTGTGTGTGTGTGTCGGTGTGTGTGTGTGTGTGTGTGTGTGTGTGTGTCGGGTGTGTGTGTTTGTGTCGCTGTGTGTGTGTGTGTGAGTCGCTGTGTGTGTGTGTGTATGTGTCGCTGTGTGTGTGTGTGCGTGTGTGTGTGTGTGTGTCGGGTGTGTGTGTGTGTGTGTCGCTGTGTGTGTGTGTGTGTGTGTCTGGTGGGTGTGTGCGTGTGTGTGTGCACGTGTGTGTGTGTGTGTGTTTTCGGGTGTGTGTGTGTGCAGATGTTTATGAATGTAGATATTTGTTACGATTTAAATAAAAAATCATTCGTGGAGTGTAATATGTGGTATAGGCAGATGAAAAATGTACATCTAGTATTAATATTAATTTCATTTATCTAAACGAAAGTTTACGAGATTCAACATGCATATTTACCACCCTAAATTGTAGGGGATATTGTTAACGCGAGAAAAGTGGGATATAGCGCGGCGTATAAGTAAAGGGGACCAGCGTGACGGAGGAGGGGCGGGGGAGCAGTGGAAGTGACCGTAATGAAAATAAACGACCCGAGAAAGACTTTTATATCGTCAGCTAAACTGAGACGCGGCTTTTGTGCCCTTTACGTCAGTTACTAACATGCTCTGAACTCAGTTAGGGTATACGTTGGAGAGTGTACTTTATACGCATTTTCTCCTATACGTGATTGTACATACATACATGTGAAATCATCTTGATGAAACTTATTAAAAACGGACTAAGCCGAATTATGAAATAGGTAATCCGCGGCTTAGACTGGAATCAATCATTGACTAATGAAATTAAAAGTGACATGATTCGTGGCTGGCTATAGAAGGGCGCTTGCTTCACTTGCTAATATAGTTACATATCACAATGTGGCGGCGGGTATTACGCGGCCCACAGCCCTGCTAATATTGCATCCGGATTTGATCCGGGGGAGGCGTGCTTAAGCTTGCCTCTATGCTTCGCTGTTATTGAATAACTTTATGCGACGGCAACGCAATCTATTTACTATTTCACCGCCGCGTCGCTACAACAACAACAGAAGCCGTTTACTTTTTATCAATAATAAAATGCTACACAAACTACATACATACATATAGGTATACAAAAATAATATTCGTTTCTTTTGCTATATATATATATATATATATATGATGGACAGTTAATCCATCACAAAGCTGCTAGGGCACCACTGACAAATTGTTGTATTGATGATTTTTACACGGTTAAACACCTTTTAGGGGGAACCGACTTGCTACTTGCTACCTGGCCCTCCGAAATCCCCTTTCAAAGCTTTTAGACACCGGTGATAATAATACGCGTAGTAAAACTTTAAATATACGTTTTACATTAACGCTTCTGTTAAATATCTAACACTAATATTAATCTAATACACTCACAATAGCCACTAAATGTTATTTAAACCTATATTAGATTGTAATTTATTACATATTTCTTCCTCTTTTAAACTAACAATATATATGTAAATAAAACGAAACCAAATTAACAACAAACATCTACAATGTCTTCCTTTGGACGTAGTAGGTTAATATATATTAGAAACAAATGATATTAAAATACAAATGTTTAAACATTCAAGAAAATATAATTATTCATTGCACTAATTTATTATTTAGTTTTCAATTTAACGTAAAACCTAACAAAATATTAACATATAATATTTTACTAACCTTTGAAACGTTTCTATGGCTAAACTTTAAAGTTTCATCAAGTTTAGGCTGTACACACACAGACACACACACCACACACCACACCAAATCCAAAATTAGTCAGACTCGATTCAGGGAAGGTCAAAAGGTGTATTTCTGTTAAAATCTCAAGATTGATTTGTTTTATGATTACTTTATTTATTACTTCGTATAAGAAGGTAATATGTATTTTTCGCATTTATCAGGATATCTTTAAATATGTAGAATTAAAAAAAATAAAATTAAGATCAGTAGCGTACAAGTTGGTTCATTGTGTAAAACAAATCAAAATTGATTGAATAGAATCAGATAAATCATGTTATCTTAGATGAACTAGCTAAAAATACATAAGTACACAAATAATTGTTTTCGTGATAAAAATAATCTTTCTTTTTCCCGATTAAATTGAACCGAAAATACTTTTATTCAAATCGCAATAAATTTTCATTAATATTGTGTAGAATTTCTTAAGATGTCCGAGGGGTTAAAGAGCAAACATAGAGGTTTACTCTTACAGTTAATTAGAGCTAATTAAGAACAACTTTTAATGAGTAGCTGCTAAATCATTTTGCTTGTGTGAGAAATTTGTTGTATTATTTATTTTTTTAACTAAAGAAACTCAACACACACACACACAATTTAGTGAATAGAATGATTTTGAAAACATATTTTCCAATTCACTGCAAACGCAGTGTCACTATTATTGTTTGTTTGTATTTCTCTATACAAACCATAACCTACTAGCTATATAGCAATGATCAAGGCATAAAGATTTGCCACATATATAGTGATTGGTTTATTATGGTCCACATTACCCTCAGTTGTTTGGGGATTATCACGGATTAACGCAAGCAAATGAAATGAAAACGTTTAGACCACAATATACACGCAAACAACCGCATTCACATTCGGATTAACAAATATCCAACTATTGGAAACGGTTCAACCATTTTGATTTGCTTCCATTTTTTTTTTTTTTATTCGCATCGTTTTTCAATACATTTATAACAAACCTCCGAGTCCTATAGTGACATCTGAGGGATTCGCTCCAGAGTACAGCGCCCGGAACCGGAAGTGCCAAGTCAAGCTTTGAGTGACGCGCAATCTGGTTTCCGGGCGTTTGCCGTCGGAGAGCAAACACAACTTTCTCCACAATCGAAATAAATCACTCTTCAATATTCTTAAAAAGCATTTTTTTTGCTCCTCATTGTCCAGGTGTGAAAATAACTAACAAATCTTATATTTGGTCTAATTGTGAACACGCGTCTTCCTAGGGGTGCTCCCACATGTGCTCAATGTTGTCCGCAATCTGTTTAACCAATCCCCTCCCCCAATTCCCCTCCCGAGATCTCCCCACCTCACCCCGCGGTATAAATGACACGCGATCGTTATTCGATTGTCACTGCGAACTTGTACACACAAAGTAACATCACGGAATGGTACTAAATTTTTGTTTTATATCCAGAGTAGCTTTAATATTTATTAAGGTTAATTATAAGAATTTTTAACAAAATGCTATAAATCCTAACTTTACTAAAAATCCACTTCCCCCCACACCTCCCCGCCCAACCCCCACCGCATACTTCTTTAGTTAGGCACCCGCAGCGCATGGTCAGCTGTCTGTTGCAGAACAACGTTTATTTATTTCCTTAGAGTTTATTTTATTTTTTCCCTCCAATGTCCAGACAACTGTTTATCTCGCTAAACTATCCGGTGTTGTCACTGTGGGGACTGATTTTTTCTTTTGCCTGATTCTGTTTCTTAAAACTTCCGGGGCGCTAATCTTAATCCGGAGGGTGTGAATTGGACAACGTAATTCGTGCACCAGGGGCTGTGAAAATGAAGTTATTTCGGTAGAAATATATGTTTTAGAGGGTTGGATATTTATTCGAGTAAAACCATTTTAAATGATGATATATTTAGTTTTGTTGCTATTATTATAAAATTCATTTATTATTTTTTGTATCTTTTGTTACTGATAATACAACGAAACATCCATTCTTGTACAGAATTAAAGTCGAAAGTGTTTTTTTATTTGTGTAGAGTAGACAATCATGAAACCAAAACGAATTTACAAAGTAAAGAATTTCTGTATTTATATTGTGGCCTACCAGTTTTTAGTTTTTGTCTATTTTAAGTAAAACCAAGCGGTATTTCGAAAAAATACTTATTTGGTAAACAATAGGTAATAAAATTGTCTACACTTTTTATTTGAAGTTTTTTTTTGAAATAACTTCCGGTTTAAGTGCTATGAATGTTTGAAATTTCATGATTTTTAATCTATTTAGGTTTGTTTCGAAACAAAATTGTGTATTTTAGTATCTTTTCGTACAAAATAGTCGAGTGTAGAACACTTTTTCGAGTCATAGTATGAAAACTTTTGTAGACTTATGAATGTAATCAACAAATTGAGTAACGCGTAAGTATAGATATATTTAGTAACAGACAAAAGTGTTATTTATTTGAATAAATTAAAAAGTATGTTTTATATAGAATTCTTTTTCATAATAAACAGAATAAAGCATACAAGAACCTTTTGAAAATATTTATTAACAAAAGCAGCTACCAGTAAATGACCACACAACACGTTAATGACTCCAGCTTTTCAAAAGGCTACTTTACATCTCATTGCATTTGCTTCACCAGCATAAAAGATTAATTATCCGAAAAGATGTTATTTATTTATCTGAAATGTCAAGAGAGATAACTTTGTATTAAATTCAATTTAAGATATGTGATTCTTCACACACTAACGATGGTTCTTAACTATTTTTTTATTCCATCTATAATATAAGAGTCATTCTTTTATTTATTTATACTGACACACACACACACACACAGGGGTAATTATCTTTTAGATTTCCAGTGATTAATTAGTAGTATATTATTTGGAAAAACGTTGTTTCGAAATGACCACTTCCTGGACTACTTTCCGAATTGTAAACGACAATGAATAGGTATTTGTGATGTCCATTCAGTAATGGTTAAATACAAATTTGTTTGGCACTAAAGTGTGGGTGTTTTGTTATATTGACCACCCAAACTGTCTCTGTATGTGTGTGTGTGTGTGTGTGTGCAACGCAGTGTTCCTTTTGAAACACCTTATGAATGAAATATATTTTAGGGGTTGTACATACATACATACATACATACATACACACGTGTGTATTTTAAAATATTTACGAAATACACCAGTTAATATTCGGTTGGTTAAGCAATAACTATCCGGTTGGACATCAGCAATGTGAATAACACACTTTTTATCGTATACTTTCCACTATATAAAGCTGAATATGTTTGATACACCCTAATATGTAAACAAATCAAGAACAAACAATGTCACCGATGCGATGAATTGAAATTCGATATATACATATATTTCACTTAAACATAACTTCATGTCTAGAATCATTTGTGACTAAATGTTTATTATTATGTTCTGTCATTCGATATTTCGTAGGTATGATGTATTGCTAGCATGCAATTTGGATATAAAATGCAGTTCGTAATAGAGTGACATTGCTTTTAGTTCAGCTGAGGCATATGCTTCTTTCTATGATGTGCTTGTGCTTAATATGGGATACACAAAATGACTATATAATAAATATAATGCACTCACCATCACGTTTAAGATAACTGCTGCTTCTGCTGCTGCTGCTGGTGGACGGACCCGTGTTGTCCATCAATCATAACCGGAAAGGTCAATGGTCATTGGTGCTGAAGTCACTGGGGCTGAAACTCACTGATAACACTAAACGTCCCGGATCCCGGTGTCACTAAATATTACTTTGACTTTAGTAAACACAATATGTACACTATTCTATGTTTCGCAAAGAATATTACACAAAGATACATACATGTGTGGTGAAATTGTGTGTGTATCGGTGTGTGTGTGTGTTGGTGTATGTGTGTTGGTGTATGTGTGTCTGTGTGTGTGTGTGTGTGTGTGTCGGTGTGTACGCTCTACAGCCAAAACTATTGAAGCCATAAAACTGTAAACTTAAGATTTGTATGTGGTTTGTAAGTAATCCTCCTATTTCTGAACAGAATATTCAAACCGAAAGTGCATGTTTACTCTAGTCATATTTTTAAAAAAATACAATTCTCGCAATTGCCAGTGCTTTTGGCATTTAATTAGCCTCCAACCATTTGTCTATTACATTTGATCTAATCTGTTTGGATTTGTTTCTCAATTGTTGACTCTTTTAAGAAGCGTTTTAATATTTTATAAATATCACTCGTTAAATTCCAGAGTTATAGGTGAAGTTTTCATATTTTTAGTATGTCAAGTCACTTAAACGCAAATAACGTATCCAACATATTTCCAATTTGATTTATATAACATATAAGTGCACTTTGTTGTTTAAGTGTCTTTATATTAAAGGCATGATTAATCATAAAAATGTGGCCTAATTACAGACAACTTTAGCATTGTTTAATTTTCTTGAATTCAGACAGAATCCAATAAATGTCTTAATATATTTGGTTGATTTGGAATCAATAACAACCGGGGTGTGTGGGGCGGCGCTGATTGATGTAGGGGTAGCCGTCGGCAAATATGTTTTAGGGCATATCTTTTGATGTTTGTATGTATGTATGTATGTATGTATGTACATTACGTTTGAACCCATCGCGAAATATTCAGAAACAGTGTTACAAATGTAATATGAATTAGTTTAAATTTAAAATAAATACTTCTATAAAAGGAAGTTTGATTAGGTATACTTCAAGCACCTTCTATCTAACATGGATTTTGTACTATCTACACTGTAAAATAAAAATTATGGCGCCCGCTTGCACATGTATGTATTTATGTACAAAATATTAATAATCTGATATTTAATTTTAGATATTAATAAGTTGATTAAACAACATTTTGATAAGATTACTTTTTGGTTACTGTATAAACACGTGATTTCATAATTAATTAAAGCAATTATACCTGTATTATATTTCAACCTTTGTAGAAATACAAGAATAAAACAACAAATAACTATATTAATATTCGTTTATTATTAACGTAAATTTAACCACACTACAATAAATTATTTTGTACAATTCTGACTTTTTTTTATTACCTATATATAATTACAACACACATAAACGTATCATAGAATGTGTTTCCCCAAAATGTTATGGTTTGTCCTCAAACATAGCCTGACCAAACCATAGCGTTAAGACCTTTTTTAAACACTAAATACACAAAAATAACTTCTTTTTGCGACATTTACACAATTGCACATTATTTTAATTGAATTTCTGTAAAACCAGAAAATATTTATTTTTCGTAAAGGCTTCAAACTTGATGTAATCTCAAAAAAAAAGATTAGTGTTTTCATTTTAATTTTTTATTATTAATAAATCTGATTCAAGACGATTTCAATCTTGACAGTTGGTAACTATAATAGAGTAATTAATTATTATATATTTGCGATTTTTTTTCTATAAACCAAGGCCGTGTTGATTAGATCCAATGATTGATATATTAATAATTTAATTTGAACTTTTTTAATCAACTCAATATGTTATTTGTTTACGATATCAAAGTTTTTGTGATAAGAGCTATCGTTTATTTAAAATTCGGGTACGAATGGAAAATTTTGAGTTGAAATGTCATTAAAACCTTTTAAAACGCACCAAAAAGAAGTTATTTAATTTAATCATATACACACAACTATATTACAAGGAAATTCCAAAGAAATAGTCTCCTACCATAGACGAGGTTGCCCCATCAGAGGATGTGTGTAGGAAGGCATGACTAGATGTGAACCGGGAAAACTGATTTCCGATTTTCCGTTGCCGCCAGCGAGACAAGGTTTTCCATCCCGGACGAGCACCGGAACTGCAACCCTCCTCGGCGACGGCAGCGCGCCGGATTGCTGATGCTGGTCATGGATTCCTTTCTCGTGTTGCGCCCTTTTTGTTTTATATCTATGATTCTGGAACCATATTTTCACTTGAGTGGGCGTCAGCCGGATGATCGACGCTAAATGTTCTCGTTCCGGAGCCGAAAGGTATCGCTGCTGCCGGAATCGTCTTTCTAATTCAAATGTTTGAGCTTTCGAGAACAGCACTCTTCGTTTCCGCTTCTTGTGGCCGGATGTCGATGTGTTTGACTGGCTTCCGGTTTCTAGGTCGCCGTCTTCGACTTCTTCGTCTGCGTCCTCAAGTTCTTGTTTGGTTGAATCGCTGGAGATAATGTTGACGGGGGTGGCTCCATATGAGCGTTCCGAAACGGTTGGGGAGGTACTGTCTGGTGATACTTGTTGTTGTGGTAAGCCTGTAACTAAAGAATACACAAGAAAAATTAGTGAAAAACAATCGGATGGTTAAATAGTTTTGAGGCAGCCATTCTATAACCGTTATTCGTACACAAACAAAACGTATTCTTTAATAGACGTTTAACAATCCGAATCAAATGTGTAACAGTTAAAATCACGCCCTATGTCAGGAGGGTTGCACTGAGGTGCTATCGTATTGGCTCCCTTTGATACATAAGGGCAGATGTTATATATATATATATATATATATATATGTGTGTGTGTGTACCTAATACTTGGCAGCTGCAAAGTGAATCAAAAATGACAATTTGTCAACCTCCGTTTTGGCGAAACCGGCAGCCATTATTTTCCCATTGATGCTCAATTTTTTGTTGCGTTCATTCATTGGCGTTGATGTATCGGTGAATCCGAATACATTTTGTGGTTTTTATGATTTATTACATACGTTGATTTGAAATCAATAAACTGACATAAATTTACTCAAATACACCAAAAGGGGGGATACCACAATTTCAATCATTACTACCAAATGTAAAACAATTGCGGGTACGCAAGTAACAACTTACGTCACAATCGAACATATTAAATCTAAAATATATTTTTTAGAAACTTGACAATAAACTAAGTAAACCACAACAAAATAACAAACGCCAAACGAAATAAACAACGCTACAAAACTTTATGTAAACGTAGGAAATGTGTCAAAATTACCAACTTATAAGTTTAAAAAATGTTCAACTTCTATATTAGGTCGTGAAACTGGACAAAATAATAATTTTTGATATGAAATTGATATTCTACGACAGTTTATTTTATTTTATATAATTTTTGATAACTACTTTTCATTTTATTTTCAATCGTTTTTTAAGCCACTAGGAAATTTCATGTTGATAAGTTTTTAACAGGTTTTAGTTATAAAATGACGTAATGTCTGTGTATCTGGACTATACACGTTTCCGTCTAAGCATTTTAATTATGTTTTAAACTTTATGTGTGTATATTTTGAATTTTTTTCATACATTTTTAAATATGTTATCAATTATTTTATAAAAAGTCACAAAAATAGAAAATTTCTTCTGCTCAAAATTTGTAATTAACTTTAACTTTTACATTTTAATAGTAAACAAACTATATTTAGCGTCTTCTTTTTTATTATACTTTGAACTATATTCGTGTATATTTCCAATTTTTCTAATAATTATTAATTATGTTATACATTTTTTTTATAAAGAGCACAAAAATAAAAAATTTGTTGTAATTAACTTTAACAGTCTGTAACTTCTACATTTTAATAATCATGCAATTGTATTCTATTTAGCCCTATACTTTTGAATATATTTACTAACTAAATGCTGAAAATTTTCAATTTTTTTTAATCACTATTAATTGTGTTAGAAAATATTTTATAAAAAGTCACAATACCCAAAAAACTATTTAGTTAAAAACGTGTAACTAACTTTAACTTAATGTAACTTTTATATTTTAATAGTAGTATAATCCAACTATACAAAGTGCAATTTTTTAATTACATTTTAAACTATATATGTGTATAATTTTTTTTTCAATAATTATTAAAATTGTTATTATTAATAATTATAAACTTGCCCAATACTGAACAATAATACCTATAGTAAATATTGTGTTAAACACACAAATCAACAACATATGAACAAATTAAGCTTAAGGTCAGGCCAATAACTTTTTCCAAACCCAGTGATCTAAATCAATATATATATATATATATATATATATATTGATCTCCAATTAACAATACAAAAATCCTTATCAAATACCTGTATTTATGAAAATAAATATTATTGAATCTAAACCAGTATATAATTACCGATATCTAGTCTCTGTTACAACATATTGATTACATTTATCAATAAATCAATTAATAAAGTAGCCCAATAACCTATATACAATAAAACAACTCACCAGGATCGGAATTAGGTTCTAATCCAGGCGCCCATCGAGTAAGGGGTAACCGGTGGTGCATATTGATACCTAGATGACCGGGGTGATCACCCGGTGGACACGGGAACATCATATGGTGTGGATAAGCTCCCACATATCCCATATCTGGAGTTGTTGGGTTACTTTGTGATAAAACACTACTTGCTGAATCTATAACAAATCAACACAAATCAAAATGTTAATTAGGTGTATATATATATATATATATATATATATATATATATATATATATATATATATATATATATATATATATATATATATATGTAATAATGAAATAAATTGTAGTTTGGGTCTTTTTTAGACTACTTACCATTAGGTGAGAGACTAGTTTGGTCTTGGTCTATTCTGTGTCCACTTTTCGGGTCGTTCAAGTCGAGAATGTCACATATATGAAAGCCGGATGATCGCTGACCAGGCATTTTCATACTATCTAATAAACTGCAACCAAAAAAGAAAATAGTAAATAATATATGAGTCGAAATTTATAAAATTATAAAATAATTCTATTTCTGATGGTTTGAACAATGTGTAATTTTGTAACTTTAAATATAAGTACGTGCACTTAAAAATACAGGTAACTATTGAAATATTGGCGTAAGGTAATTGAAGGTGTCAGGTACTTTGTGTAAGTGTTTATGTTTACCACTTGTTCGAAACACGTATCCCGAACGTGACTTGAAGCACTCCTGAAGGATAATCAGGATCGAAACACAATAAAAGAGAATTCGTTCCACCGACAATGTATTCGCAAAAGAATTCAAGTGAATACCTTTATTGGTTTATGGCCAAAAGGTGTTGGGGGCTGCTTAAGACAAATTCCATCCGTAATAAAATCTTCAAAAAATATAAAACTAACCCAGGTAACGCAGATCTGATCGCCGCCGGGTTGCACCAAGCCGACGGCAGTAAATGGGGGGCCCACGGGTGTATTAAAAGGGGGGACCACGCTAGAAATGGGGCCGCTGATACAGGGGGCATAACTCCACGCGCCCCCGACGGCTTTGCTTTCGTATCAGCCACGATTATTTAGTAAAACACAATTAACACCAAATTGAACCAAAAAAAAACAACAACAACGTTTTTTTTTCACAATTGCATTAACACTCCACTAATAAACCAGCACTAAATATAAATGAATTTTGAGATTGAATTAGTACTCATGTTATTACGGTGACAATTTAGCGGCGACCAGTGCTCAAAATAGTAGTAGTAGTAGTAGTAGTAGTCGTAGTGCTATAGACTCATCAGTGAGTGGTGTACTGAAGAGCTCTTCGCCGCGGCTCTTGTGTTCGAAGGCCTCTTAGGGGACGGCCTCTAGATTCAACTACCCTCTTCAGATTACCCTCAACTGGATACTCAACTTTGCACCAATCACTATCTAGAACGCACGGGGCGGTTTTCTCCCCAACCAATCCAGACTATAGATCGGCTCATATTGATCCTCAAACACGACATCAGACTGTGTTCTTTCCATGCTTTTGGTCAATAGCTAATAATGATGTTTGCAATAAACTTACTTTATAACTTTTACCCATCTAATTCCATATCTTAAATTAAATCCCAAATTCGGATAATTTATTTAATAAATCCCTGACAACAATTTTAAATACATTCACACAATTTCATCCCAAAAAATAAAACTATCCATAACTCGATTTAACTATGAAACACCTTATCAATCTAGTCCCCAACAAGGATAAGCATTAAAACACATGTATAGACGCACACAAGGCACCAAGAATAATCTAGCTATTACACTTTCGTATAACAATAAACCCGGGTGAGCCACAGTCTAACCCGCATCTGAATCGTGAACTCGGATTGGTTGGAGGATTGTGTCCATTAAAGTAGCTACTCTGTAACCGGAGTGCGACAAAGAGCTTTGGTAACAGAACATGCAGACCGATGTTGATGTTCTATTGTCACGTGCTCGTGATACCCCAAAGTGTTTTCCCTTTTCTAGTTTTTATTTTCAATTGTTATTCAAAGTGCCCCTTTGGTTTTTAGCTTAGTTTTCTTTTGTTGACTAGGCAACGAATTGTTTTCTATTTGTTTGTAAAATCCGATAATTTTTTATAGCGTTTTATTCCAATGTACAACGTATAAGTATAAAGCGCGTAAAAAATTCGAAATTGCCCAAATTTTATTTTTTTAACTCCTAAACATTTAAATGTATAGTAAATAAATCAATCATCAATGTTCGATTAATAAATGGTTTAATAACTGCAGCCGTTTTAGAGTTACAAACATTTCTAGAGAAAAAATCTTAATAAAAGTTATAGATAATAATATTCCAAACAACTTTTACTAACTATATTTCTCAATAACTTAAGCCGTTTTTGAGATATTTGGTAAAATATGAGTTTATTTTTCTTCAAACGTGTTATATAGTGCTATCTAGCGCCAACAGTTACTACTAAAAATAAATGATAGAAATATTTTTTAACAAACTTAAACTTTAAAATTGCATAAAACATCCTTAATAAAAGTTATAGATAATAATTTTTTTAATAATTTACCTTAATTACAAACTCTTGTAAGTCGAGCCGTTTTAACACAATAACTAATTAAAAATGAAAGTTTAGATATCAGCAAAATGTTTCAAATAAAATTGTTACATAAT
Organism: Nebria ingens riversi; assembly: GCA_018344505.1. Lineage (NCBI taxonomy): Eukaryota > Metazoa > Arthropoda > Insecta > Coleoptera > Carabidae > Nebria > Nebria ingens. The sequence goes on from JADQWA010000856.1 coordinate 20,108, forward strand.
AAATAAATAAACAATTTTTATTAATAACAAAATCTTATAATTCTTATAGTTAATGAATAATGAGTGACGATATATTAAAATAACTAACTAACTCCTAAACTCATAAGATTAGAGTGAACTAACTTCGTATATAAGTTATAGTAAATAAATTAATAAATATTTTTTATTTAACACATTTTTTAATTGGAGCATCCGTTTTCGAGTTATATGCTTATATAAGGCAAAATTAAGCAAAATGTTGTTAATAAAAGTTATAGATAATTGTATTTTAAAAAACATTTATTGATAAAAAAAATTGATAACTATTATTGTTTTTGAGATATTTGGTAAAATGTAGCTATATTTATTTTGAAACGAGTTATATTTAGTAGCGAAATTTGAATAAACTTGATGAAAATATTTTTTGATAAAAGTTAAACTTCAAAATTCGGGAAATGTGTTTTAATAAAAGTTGTAGATAATAAATTGAAACACAATTTTTGTTTATTACAAAATCTTGTAAGTGTTACCATTTATGAGATATAGCGTGAAATATGATTTAAACCAATGAATAATCACTTTTTATTTAAATTTAGTAAGTTTGTTTATTTATCAAAATATAGAGTATTAGCGAGACAATCATAAATATTTTATTATTATTGTAATCATTGATTATACTCCAAGTACTTTTTCGAGTACTATTAATATGTATTGTTCACAATTTAATCCGGTTATTGAGTGGGGTGTGAAGTACTATTGAAAACTACTCCAAAATCCAATCTCCTGAAGGACTTTCTTACCAACAACACTAATATATTAGTTAAAAAATAATTTTATCAGTTTTTATTGCGATTCTTCACATTGAAGCACCCTTGATGTCTGAGGGCTTGCAACAAAAAATACATGTTACCCATTTATAGCCTTTTTGACCGGAAATGCATAGATTTTCAAGGCGTCAAGTACCTAACATAAACCTGCAGTCTCTAAACGGTGCTCAAGTATGTTTGGTTCCCAAACGAAACTATTGGGAATGAAAGAAACATTTTTTTGGGCACTGCCCTCGGGAGTTTCTACGGCTAAAGTGTATAACACCTGTATAACTGTGTTGACTTTGACTCTGCAGACCGCTTGACGCCTTTTCTATTGACCACACGCTGTTCTTCAGTTCGAAAAGACCGGCCTGGTCACTTTTATGAATGAATACGTTTACTATACGAATTCCACATAGCTATGACGATTCTACAGGGTCTAAATAGAAGGCTACATCCTGTCTGCTAGTTGTAAAAATCAAGGTGAGGTCTTTTGGGGATAATATCCATAGTAAATTGGATTTGCAAAATATATAATGTTAGAGAATCATTTTTACTTTCGTTTAGTATTGGATTACGTAATTTGTATTACATAAAATATATTTAGATTACATCTAGAATTCATTGTTGATAGTTTTAAACTCTAATAACTATTAGTAGTGACGTGAGAGAGCTGTTGAAACTATAATCATGAATTCATGAAACTGAAACTTTAGTTTCGCAAAAAAACCTTCTATTTTTTTAAATAATATTCAAACCGGAAGTGCAAGTTTACTCTAGACATTTTTACTTTAGGAGAACCCGACTAATTATTCTCTTGAATAAGACATAAGTAATGTTGAAACGTTGAGTGTAATTAAAATTTATAATTATTGATTACAATCCTATTAATTATTTAACCTACTTAAATAGTATCAGGTTTCATCATAATTTTTTTTAGGTTACACTTCGTGTTGACCTACTTACAGATCTGTATTTAAATGGTCCAAATTTGGATTAAATCAAAACAGATTTTTCGTTGGAATTTCAACTTGAACACGTTTCGTGTTTACAATACGTATTAGCTTGTGTAAGAAGATAAATAACGATAACATGTGTGTAAATCAATTTTTTGTATTTACATCTAATAAAAGTAATTTATTAAATTGTCAATTATCGACGATTTATGTTTAATAGTCGCTAATATGAGCGTACTAGCATTGCGTGCTCAACTAGCAGATGATTATGTTTAAAACTAGGGGTTAACACAAGGGGTTAGTCCTAACAAACCCAGAACTAGTTGAAGATGTCATTAACATCTGTAAATACCCACGCTTCGGTCGCGGGGTACCACTTTGAATTAACCTCCCCCTTTATTTAGTAATATATATTTAGAATTCCTATCAACAAACTACACCCAATTTTAATCTACTTATTATTAATATTAATAGTAGTTTTAACAATTAAAGGTAAACCGGTAATTTTCAAAATAAAATTCCTTACCCATATCTATAATCTTCTTCGATTGACACATAATCTGGAGGAATAATATGCCAACTATTATCGTAACAGTCTTCGTAAACATTTGAACACATTTTTATTTTTTTTTTATTTTGGTTACAAATTTTATATTTAAAAAAACTTATATACTAAATATTTTTGAGCCCTCCACTACATAGAATTAATTTATTTGGTAATTGGTAAAAAACAGAGCCCTTACTAATGAAGCCGATATAGTTACTAAACTAAAATAGCTTAGTAGATTTTTTTATCAGTTTTATCAGTAAAATGTATATTATCAGTGTAACCAGGTGGTTGTGATAAATATTAAAATTATATTGGAGTCATTTTCGATTTATTATTTTAACAATATTGATTAAAATTAGTCGACGTATATTTATTTTTAGTTTTGACCAGAAAAATATTTCGAAATTTTATTTAAATACTCAAATATGTATTATTTATTAAAGCTAATTACCTAAAAAGCTAAATGTTAAATACTCTTAGAATAATTACATTTTTTATTATAATATTATCTTTACACGCGTAAAATTATTGATATATTTATATAATGAAAGCTAAATTAAAAGTAATAATAAATGGTTTATTCAACTTTTAAATCAGATATTTTAAATTTTTATTAGAAATTTTACGGTAAAAATCATATCTATATACGCATATGGTATTGTTTGCTATTACCGTATATCTCAGCGTCGATTCGATAAAAGCCTAAATGTAAAAACATAAAATATCCATTATCATTAGGGATACATTTACTCAAACTATATATTAACTATAAATTTTCTAGAGAAATATCGTGTTTTGTTTCCAGAACATAACAGGGTAAATGGGGTATTATAAATATCAATAATAATTTCATGAATCGTAGATAGAAAATCGTGATTCTAATACTTCTTGGTTTTTATACATTAAAACTCAGACAAATTCTAATTTAATACACCTAGAGACATCTGTTTTAAAACGCAGGTACTATAAAGACAGTCTAATAAAAATTATATTGTATTTTGGGCCTAAACAAATTATTAATCTATATATGTTTATACAAATTAAGTCATAATTAATAAAATCTTAATTAATGTTTGGCATCTATAATACACGTAGTGCCATCCTATTCGTAATCCATGTATTACGAAGGCTGCGTCCCAAATTCCTATTTGAGTATTCATTAAAAGAAATCTCCAATGTGTGGCTTGCATAAATATTTCGTACGCTACTGTCACAAAGCACTCTTGTCCACTCTGCTGTCATCTGATCGTAGTCCATGGATTACGAAGTGAAATTGACAAAAGAAATGTCAAGATTGTCATTTATGTTTGATTGACGTTTATAAGTGTTTATGGCCTAATAATTAATTTATTAAATATAAGTGAATTTGTGAATATTTGTTTATATTTCTGGTTAGAAAATGCATGAAGCATACGAAATTAACCAGTTATTAAAACTAACTGTGCAGATCGAATCAATTACAGCTTATGGTTTTATTTATTAACAATTACAATAATTAACAGCTAATAATTCCTATGTTTTAGATGAATATTTGCTTGTGGGAACACGACAGGGGCATTTGCTCATGTATAGTGTTGTGCCGCGACTTAGTGATCAAAAATACGATGTGCAATTGATGCGCTATAATAAAACATTTAGTAAAAAACCTATTCAGCAACTAGAAGTTATTCCAGAATGTAAACATTTGCTCAGTTTAACAGGTAACTCATTCAAGGCTGTTCTTTCTACCACTCAATCACTTAAACTGAATTTTTAATACAAGTCACAATTCAAGCTGACGTGGCGTATAAAATTGAGAACACGCATGAAGGCAGTTGTAAACAAAAAAACAGCTGCTTTCATTCGTCGGTTATTACTACATGAGAATATAGGATGTGACGTCACATTCCTATGATGGCGCGAAACTATAATCATTAATTTCTTTTAAAATATGAAGATTTAAGAGAAAAGAAAACATATGTATAGTTTAAAATAATGTGTATTTTTGTAAAAAAAATATATAATGCCCAAATAAATCTTCAAAGAAATAAAATCGTACGCACTTCATGTTGATTTATTTATAAAACTTACGTGTTTTATGTATTGTAGTTTGTAATTTTGTTCTATTAATATTTTAACATATTAAACAAACGCGTAAATTGATAATTACGACCGTATGATACGCAAAGATCAGAGTAGTTGGTCCTTCTCTTGGTAGTATCGATGTATGTCGTGGTTCGTGGTCGTTAGCTTAAATCGTGAATGGAGTATTTTCAACCAATTTTTATTGCATTTTAGATAATTTAATTTCTGTACATGAGATTAATGCCGGTTTTACTTTAATACATCAAGTACTTCCTACTAAAGGCGCTACTTTATTCACTTTAGACACTAAGGTTTGATCTGCAACTATGTTCATTCTATACGTATTAGCGCTGAATTTAAATAATTTCTAGAAGGAAATTTCGACTACAGAGAAACTAACTGTTATTATTCGAATATGCGTTGCGGTTAAACGCAAATTGCAGCTGTATTATTGGAAGAAAAACCAGTTTCTCAAATTAGTTGATGATATAATTATTAACGATGTACCTAGGACGCTAACATGGTGCCAGGAGATGATTTTCGTTGGGTTTAAGGGCGAGTATATTTTATTTGAGGTATATAAACCATATTTCTAAACATAAATATTATTTTAATGTTTGAGTAGTTAACAGGTGCTTCGAAAGAATTATTTCCAACTAGTGGAAATAAGTCTTCGGAACCTTGCATCGCGAAGTTATCCGCAAATATAATGGCGTTAGGCCGAGAAAACCAGTCTGTTTTAGTTAATTCCGAAGGGAATGCAGAAAAAACTAAAGCACTGCGTTGGTCTGACATACCCACAGCTTTAGGTAAGTTAAAATTGAATCAAAATGACGCTGCACAATATAATGGTCGCTAAAATGGTGGCACGCAATATTGTAAGCTCCAAATTGGTGCCATACATTATGGTGGCGCTAAAATGGTGTCATGTAATATTGTGGGTGTCAAAATGTTGTCAAGCAATATGATGGAGGCCAAAATGGCGGCATGCAATATGGTGGTCGCTTAAGATGAAGAAATGGCTGACTTTTGATGCTTTGCAGCTTGGGATGAACCGTATTTGTTGGGTTTATTAACGGATACCATTGAGGTTCAAACAATTGAACCCTCCGGGTTGATACAAACCCTTTCGGATTTACCTAAGGCGAGATTAATATGCCATTGTAAACGTGGTATCGTTTACGTCGCTAGCGTTAGCCAGTTGTGGTGTCTACAAGCTGTAGACATTGCCAAACAAAGATTACATTTGTTAAATGATAAACAATTTCAACTTGCTCTAAAATTAACTGTAAATAAAAATGCAATCACATAAAATGCTTCTTCTTGTACGCTTAAATATAAACAAAGAGAATATCTTGTTATAACTACGCTCAAAAACAAATAATAGCAACAATTAGTAACCGTAGACCTTAAAAATTACATAAATTTGGATGTGTTTCAAAGTTTCCTAAACTATAAAATCGATTTCTAAACGGATATTGCATCTTATTCCCTTTGTTGTCTACGTATAAGAAAGCAAACGAAACGAAATGTTGCTTATCGGAAATATTTTAGAGCATTTCGGATGAAACTGAAGAAGATAAAGCAGAAAAAATCCACCAAATCCAAACTCTGTACGCGTACGATTTATTTGCAAATAAACATTTTACTGAATCCATGACAGAATTTCTAAAACTAGAAACAGATCCTTATGACGTCATCCGGTTGTTTCCGGATTTGTTACCAACTCAAAGCAACCAAAATTTAGAAAATGTTACGGATCCTTCTTCGACACTTCCCAAATTGCAGGATCGCGATATAGAACCTGGAATACTTGCGCTAATCGTATTCTTAACAGAAGTTCGAGCTAAAGCGCGAGCGGATACACAAAGAAAAGCGACCGCCAATGCGAGCGGAAACTTAAATGAACAACCATCCACTTCGAATACCACCACTAAATTGTTACAGATTATTGATACAACGTTATTAAAATGTTATTTACAAGTACGATTTTGTTTTAACAATTCAACCGTTCCTATTTTAAGAAATGGTTGGAATTGAATGAAAATTGTTGCTCCTATTAGCAACAATTGTTTTTACTTTGTAGACTAGTGATGCTTTGATTGCGCCGTTATTGCGTAGAAATCATTGCCACTTAGGGGAAGCTGAAAAAATGTTAAAAAAACATCATAAATACAGCGAATTAATTATTTTATACCAAACGAAAGGCCAACATAAAAAGGCCTTGGAGCTCTTAAAGAAACAGTCGCAACAAATGGACAGTTCTTTAAGAGGTCTCGATCGTTCTATTCAATATTTACAAAGTATAGGTATTCAAAATCATTTGTAAATTGATTAAAGGGGTTTTTAATATAAAATGTTTATAGGATCGAAAGATATAAATTTAATCTTTGAGTTTTCGGACTGGATTCTAGATTTGAGTCCAGAAGAAGGTCTGAAAATTTTCATCGAAGATTTACAAGAAGTTGAGAATTTACCGCGACCAAAAGTTCTAGATTACTTATTACGTACACACAAATCTTTAGTGATACCATATTTAGTAAGTCTCCACGTCCACCCCCAATGTTTATGTTCTAATTTGATCAAAATTATTAGGAGCACGTTGTGCACATTTGGGCAGATAATAATCCATTATTTCATAACGCATTAGTGCTACAATATCACGAAAGAGTTCAGCAAATGGAAAAAGACCAACCTGCAGCTCAACATATACGCAATAAATTGATACAGTTTTTAGAAAACTCAACAAATTTCACACCAGAAACAGTCATCAAGTATTTTCCATCGAATTGTATGTTTTACCATGAAATAAACCACATTTCATAATGCGTAAATATCACTTTATGAAATGCGGCCATATGTTGTTCATTTCGAATGATTTGTTGATCTTTTAGCACTGCTTGAGGAACGAGCCGTAATTTTAGGAAAACTTTCAAAACATGAGCAAGCCTTATCGATTTATATAAACATATTAGGCGATATCCCCAGAGCGGTTGAGTATTGTAACAAAGTCCACGCGAACGGCGGGGACATTGCAGACGAACTTTACGTCATTTTAATCAAAATGCTCTTAGTACCATCTATGGACAGTATTTCCGGTACCGGAATTGACGTAAACCTCGTGAAACAATCCCCTAAAACAGCACAACCCGATTTGGAAACGGCGCTTGAGTTATTAGAGAACTACGCAGACAAAATCGACCCAACCAAAGTAATAACCAGTTCAATTTACGTAATTTTCTAATTTTATTTGATGTATTATTATAGGTGTTATCGGTGTTGCCTGATACTGTTCCAATTGGGCGAATCAAACACTTTTTGGAGACTTCAATACAAAAAGCGTTGAACAAACGCCGCAAAGCTGAATTGCTAAAAGGACTTTTGTATGCGGAACATTTGCAAGTCCAGGAATTACGAATGTTGCATGAAGGCCAGAATATTTTGATTACCGAATTAAATGTTTGTCCAGTTTGTAAAAAACGATTTGGAAATCAAAGGTTGGGCAAGGAACTATTTGTGATTTTCTAGCTTATTGGGGGATTTTTTGAGTTTTAGCGCTTTTGTGAGATATCCAAATGGGGATGTAGTGCATTTTTCATGCCAGGATAAATTCTAAACTTGTACAACATCCAAAATATTCCTAACCACATCCACTAGAACTGGAAGGAAGATCTAGTGGTATATATTAATATTGTTTATAATATATGTAATTTTATCTAAATATGATAAATAAATGAATTTATAGGAATAATATATGTAATAATATAAAAAACCATAAAATTTAAATTGTGGGGCAACGCCCCAAACATTTTAAATTTCCCTCCATTTCTATAATCAATAACGTTTTTAAAAAGCTTAAATAAATTTTAAAAAAATGTATTTATGTGTTTACAGCTACAGTAGACAGGAAAATGCGATAAAATTGCATCTATTTAATTGTTTAATAATTAAATTGAACAAAATAAAATTTGGGCGTTGTAGGTTGTGATCATGCGCATTGTTTGGCAGGTTCGTGCGTCGGTCCACACGGTTCTTGCAGAGAAGAGTGGAATAAAAGAGGAGTGTTGTATTTGAGTGTGTTTTTGATTAAAATTTTGTGTTCTGCAAAGGATTATTTACACCGTGGTGAAGGTAAATCATATTCTATATTCTAAAGTAATCAAAAAGGGCCTAGATGTTCTAGTTTTCTGTCAACGCAAACGCAAAGTTTGCCTATTAAATATGGCCGAGTAGCCGACAAAAATAGGTGTACCCTTTCACAAAATACACTTATTTGCTTCTACAATATTTACTTTAAATGATTACAGTTTAGATTTATTGATAATGTCATCATTGACAAGTGTTTTGAGGGTTATTTGGGTGCAATGATTTACGTGACATTTGGGCCTAGTGGCCAAAGTCGTTGAACCGTTTTACGCTTTATTGTTTTATTTTCCACCCCAAAAAACATATGATTCCATCACATTTGTTTCCAACTTCCTGACTTATAATTCAAACGGATGTTTGACCTGTTATATATATTTTTATAATTTATGCATTAAATAGTGTTGACTTTTTAGTAATACGTGGGTGAATGATCACTTGTTGCGAGAATAAATGTACAAATTGAGCTAAAAATACTGGTGACCCAAGTATTGAATCATCATCATTAATGTTATCACTTTAAAAATTAGGACTAAAAAAATCTTACGACATTCGTTGATAAAACGATAATTAGTTTGATTAATATTTAGAAATGTGGCGGTTCTTTATATAGCTTAAAATACTTCTAAGAGTCATAAATAATTTTTATTTAGGTTTCTAACTTATGCATTTTACTGTTGTAACTCGTACTTTAAAATAACTGTACTTTTAAAACAATCGTTTCTCATTTTACAATACCATTTCTAGTCATCCGCAAACATTACAGTTATCAAAGGAAGTAAAATTAACATTTTATTACTTTTGGTAAACTTATTTTGTTTTAAATATGATTATTTTTTGCTAAATATAAATCATGAAATCAATTGTTTTATGCTTTTAGCTATGCCAAAAATATGTTTAGGTCATCCTAAACAAGTGATGCTTGTTTAGGGGCTTCTAGCTTCTTTATTAAGGGGAAAATATGGTGGAACGGTCATGTTTTATGTGTATATTTAGGTGAAACATTTTCTATTGATCGTAATTTGGTTGTACGTTGCCAAAAATCTTCCAGTATGACATTCTAGACTACTACGGGGTTATAGGTCAACCAGAAACTTATTTTAGGCTCTTTTGTCATAGATACATTGATTTAAAGTGTATTGTACTTTAAAAATCATAATAGACCTTCAATTTGGCACATGAGGTTTATTTTTATTTTTGGATGTGAAGTATTTTGAGAATTAAATGAAAAAAAAATTATATTAGGGCATTACTAATAGTAGGAAATGTTGGGGTCGCAATAAAAATCGTTACTGAAACAACAAAGTGTAATAAATCATTTTGGGTCGAAAATGAATTTATAACCGTATTAATTATTTAACCTTTGAACTGAAAACAATTTCATATGTAAATCAGAAACATGTGATTGACACTAGAAACAGAGGCGTTAATGGTTTGTGCTGTCATAGTAAAATGATGTCCGCGTCCTTAATTAGGACATATTGCCCTAGCCTGGCTCGAACTCGGTCTAAATAGGTCGGATATTAACAATTACGTATACATTACCACACAGGTTTACGTCACACAATAAAATTACTAATAATTAGCACACGAACGTCATTTTTAGCCTTCAATTTGTGTTAGCGCCGAAATTATTGCATTTTAAAAATTTTATCTGCTGCACCACTCAAACCCTCCATTGTTACATGTTTGACATTCCCCTAATATATGTGTGCCCCAAATATTACATCTGCGATTAATAATTAGCGCAACGACCGTCGTTTATATTCTTCAATTTGTCTTAGTGCGGATTTTTTTTTAAATTTAAAAAAAAGTATATAGGGCCATCTGTTGTCTTCCTTTTAAAGTGCGTGTTATTTCAACAGTTTGCATCATTGAAGCGCTTGCCATTAATAGATATGTAGTGCCAAACCTCCTTACAGCAGAGGTTTGAAACTACATATCTATCAATGTCAAACGCGTCAGTGTTGCAAACCGTCGAAATAAAACGCACTTCAAAAAGAAGCTAACAGATGGCCCATCCTATATTACTGTTGTATTATAAAGTTACATTTCTCAAATATTACTATTGCTTCATCCTCGAAACATTCCCGAAATAATATTCCGATTCCATCTGTGATACACATGTTATATCTCAGCAACGTTACTGTGAGAATTAAGTAATATTCATCATTGAGAATGTTCTAAAAAATTATATAATTTAATTAACCGTTATTTTTGTGAGGTTTAAGTGATTTTTGATGAGGAAACTGATAAAAATTTACGCCTGAGGTGAAGATTAAGGACAATAACACAGTACCACTTCGGAGCAGTGTGTTCCGGAGGCAGTGCGCGCACCGGGACAACATTGCGGCACTTGCGAAGCTCGCATCGGATCGATTTTTAACCCGGTGGCGTCGGCAGGGCTCCAATAAGAGTCAGTCGTGCTCATACCGTCCTCAAATGTAGCCCAATACAGCTGTTCAACTTACCCTTAATACAAACGAAAGATTAGTTTTGTGGTTCATTCGCAAAACTGGCGAACTATAAATTATTGTGCACCAAAATGACGCAATCGTCGTATACAATCAAAAAATCACTAATTTTCGCTTATAAACTCTAAATAATAAACGTGCAAGGTAAATAATAATCTTGGTACACCAGAAATTGATCCCTTTTTTTTTTGGTGCAGTTGTATTTGTATTTAAATCCGGGGTGCAGCATAATTTATGTAGGGTGTTTTTTGTTTGTTTATAATAACGGTAAATAAATTAAGATTTATTTTTCAATTTAAATATTTTGGTAAATTTACGCATATTGATATACTTGAAAATCAAATATAAATAAAATATACCTGACTAGTATTTTTTGAAATTTTTTATATCTTATAGTTTTTGAGTTAATAATGTTTAAACATTGTGATCGCAATTCGTGATTAAACTAATAAATATCTTTGATTTGGATGAAAATTTGTTTACGGAGCAATAAACTCAGTCAGAATCGATTTCCGGGATGGGTTCACAGTTATTTTTTAAGTTAAACGTTGCGTCGATTTAGTAACAAAAAAATCATGATGAATCTCCGAAAAATATCTTTAATTTGGACGAAAATTCGTTTGCGGAGAGACAGAATCGATCGCCGGTATGCGTTCATTGTTATTTTTGTAATTTTTTGCGTTATGCGGCTAACAATATTTTGAGTTATGGGGTAATAAAGAGTGGTACAAAATTAGAAAGGGTGCATAAAGTAGTGATTTTCACCAGAGAAATATTTCATTTGCATATCTTTAACGATTTTTGGGTTTTTAATTAATATTTAAGTAAGTTAGGGTCGTAAGGTTACATAATAAACGTGTGATCAACCATATATGCGTAGGCTTTTTTTTAGTACCGACATCGGTCATTCGGTTAACTTAAAACGACTCTCACTTCTTTTCATGATATCATCAGTGACGCAACACTGCAGTTATTTAGTTAACTGACCAACAACAGCAGTAACCAACTAGTTTTACTTAAATCTTCCTTAGATTCAAAAGTGAAATAACTTTTTTGTTACTATCAAGTGATACACGAATCAATTCATTTATAAAATTAGGTCTGTCGGGTGAAATGGATCAATAGTGCTGGAATAGTGAGTTTATTTAGTGGTTTGAGCAATCATGTACTTAGTTTGAGCTGTTTTGTATAAACGGCGTTGACGCCTGAACGAATGATTCAATTTTGTTCAAAATTTTATTAAATATACTTTATATATTTATGAATAATTTGTGTAATTTGCATTTTTTTTGCTGTGTTTATTTTGGAGTAAAAAAATATTATATTGTTATAGTTTTATGTAAAAAAAATCATTTGGTGTACTAGGTTCAATGGTTCTGTGGTTAGAGCCAGGGGCTGGTAATGCAAAGGTTGTGGGTTCGGTTCCCGGTGTCCAATGATGAAAAATGCTAACCATTGATTTTCTGTGAGATAATTGATTAGTCTTACTGAGGGCACTTTTTCCCGTAGTCGAAATATCCAAAAAGAAATCATTTAAGCAATTTTTGGAATTCAAATTCTATGATTATAGTTTAGAATTTTAGGATTACTTGTTATATTTCAAGGTTGACTCAATATTAATAAATTTTTATTGATTTTGCAAATCATATATGCATATACTATATATAAATAATTTCTATTATAAACAAATGTAATCATAAATAAATATTTGTTTATGAATTTTGCGTAATTTATTAGTAATTGTTACTTAAAATTTATTGATGTGATTGATTTAAATTGAATAATCTTTGAAGATGGTGTTCCCTTCTCCTCTAGGAGGCCGGCCACGAAGCTGGTAACTCACCATGACGACAGACATCTCCATGGTCCGTTGGGACCCCACGCTTCAACAGGAGATTGTCGACGACTATGAATACGACGGCGGAAATTCATCTTCACGCCTTTTCGAACGATCTAGAATAAAGGCTTTGGCGGGTAAGTGATAATTATTCACCGGTACCTGTTTCTCAATAAAGAAGATATGAAAAATAAATATTTATAAATCGATATATCTATTATTTGTACAACTACAATCACTTTTATTTATTTATTTATCGTATTTTAAACGTTGTTACATATTTCCTCTTGTTATCAAACGACTTGTTATCGTTCTGTGGGTAAAACTCTTTCCCGTCAATTCATTTCGGTTTATTTCGGTTTCGAAAACAGTCAAACAAAACAAAATGTGTGATGAAATCGTTGCTTATTACGACAAAGTCGTTACGGATTTACGAGGTGATTTTTAATTTGGTGATAATTAGTGTTTGATTTGTGATTATAGTGTTTACCGATCGAATTTTGTGTGATTGGTTGTTGTGATTGTTGATTCTAGATGAACGAGAAAGTGTCCAAAAGAAGACATTCCAAAAATGGGTCAACTCACACTTGGTCCGCGTCAGTTCACGCATCGGCGATTTGTATATTGATTTGCGCGATGGCAAAAATTTAATCAAACTATTAGAAGTCCTTTCCGGCGAAAGGCTTGTAAGTTCTTTGTGGCTTCTTATCTAATATTGCCCACTTGCTCCTATTATCAACAATTTGCTCCTTATATAAACAACTTGCTCCTAATATCGTCAATTGTTGGCTTCTCCGCCTAATAAAAATGTTTTCTTCCATATAGCCTCGCCCTACAAAAGGCAAAATGCGTATCCATTGTCTGGAGAACGTAGATAAAGCCTTACAGTTTTTGCGTGAGCAACGTGTTCATTTAGAAAATATGGGTTCCCACGATATAGTAGATGGAAACCCTCGTCTTTCCTTAGGTCTTATTTGGACCATCATCTTGAGATTCCAGGTATAAATTACCCTGAAACTCCTTTCGATTAGGTCTTAATGTCATCTTAACACTAGATCCAAGATATCACCATCGAGGAAACCGACAATCAAGAAACTAAATCCGCCAAAGATGCTCTACTTCTTTGGTGTCAAATGAAAACGGCTGGTTACGCAAATGTGAACGTTCGTAATTTCACCACTTCGTGGCGTGATGGTTTGGCGTTTAACGCGTTAATACATAAGCATCGTCCTGATTTAATCACATTTGAAAAACTTTCAAAATCGAATCCCATGCATAATCTTAATAACGCGTTCAACGTAGCTGAAGACAAACTTGGACTTACTAAACTACTAGACGCCGAAGGTGATGCTCCCTCTTTTGTTAGGTTGAATTTGTTGGTGAATAACTTTATTTACAGATATATTCGTTGAACAACCGGATGAGAAATCAATCATCACTTACGTCGTTACGTATTACCATTATTTCAGCAAGATGAAGCAAGAGACTGTGCAAGGGAAACGAATTGGTAAAGTTGTAGGTATCGCTATGGAAAACGATCGAATGATTAACGAATACGAAAGCTTGACCAGCGAATTATTGCGCTGGATTGAAGCTACAATTGAAGCTTTAGGCGATCGCCAGTTCGCCAATTCTTTGAATGGAGTCCAACAACAATTGTCGCAATTCAGCAATTATCGTACCGTCGAGAAGCCTCCTAAGTTTGTCGAAAAAGGAAATTTGGAAGTGTTGCTCTTCACTTTACAGTCAAAAATGCGTGCAAATAACCAGAAACCATACACTCCAAAAGAAGGAAAGATGATATCAGACATCAATAAAGCTTGGGATCGCCTGGAAAAAGCTGAACACGAACGGGAATTAGCGCTTCGTGAAGAACTTATCCGACAGGAGAAATTAGAACAACTTGCTGCACGGTTCAACCGCAAAGCTTCAATGCGGGAGACCTGGTTATCCGAAAATCAACGCCTGGTTTCTTGCGATAACTTCGGTTTTGACCTTGCCGCTGTAGAAGCAGCTGCGAAGAAACATGAAGCTATTGAAACAGATATCTTCGCGTATGAAGAACGTGTGCAAGCGGTGGTAGCAGTTTCACAAGAATTAGAAGCAGAAAATTATCACGACATCGACAGAATTAATGCACGTAAAGACAACGTCTTACGACTGTGGAATTACCTCTTGGAACTGCTTCGCAGTCGCCGGCTTCGTTTAGAACTTTCCATGCAGCTACAACAGAACTTCCAAGAAATGCTGTATATCTTGGACTCAATGGAAGAGATTAAAATGCGTCTTTTGACTGATGATTATGGAAAGCATCTGATGGGAGTCCAGGACTTGTTGCAGAAACATGCTCTCGTGGAAGCAGACATAAATGTACTTGGAGAACGAGTCAAAGCCGTGGTCCAACAATCTCAGAGATTCCTGGACCAGGAGACTACAGAGGGGTATCGCCCATGCGATCCTGCGATCATTATTGACAGAGTTCAGCAATTGGAAGATGCTTACGCTGAACTAGTCCGTTTGGCGGTAGAACGTCGAGCTCGACTAGAAGAAAGCCGCAAATTGTGGCAGTTCTATTGGGATATGGCTGATGAAGAGAACTGGATCAAGGAAAAAGAACAGATAGTCTCTACTGGAGATATTGGACATGATCTAACAACGATCAATCTTTTGCTGTCCAAACACAAAGCTTTAGAAAACGAAATCACCAGTCATGAGACACAATTAATGTCGGTCGTTGCAGTAGGTGACGAACTAGTTCGTCAACAACATTTCGGAGCTGATCGTATTCAAGAGCGATTACAAGAAATCTTAGCAATGTGGAATCATCTCCTGGACTTGGCAGCGTATAGACGCAAACGCCTCGAAGAAGCTGTGGATTACCATCAACTTTTCGCCGACGCGGACGATATCGACATCTGGATGTTGGACACTTTAAGACTTGTATCCAGCGAAGATGTCGGGCGCGATGAAGCTAACGTACAATCATTGCTGAAGAAACACAAAGATGTTACAGATGAGTTGAAAAATTATGCTACAACCATCGAAGCTTTACATCAACAAGCTTCTGGACTTGGTCCTCAGGATTCCAAATCGCCAGAGGTCACTGAAAGGCTTTCATCCATTGATTCTCGTTACAAAGAACTTCTGGAACTCGCCAAATTGAGAAAGCAAAGATTACTGGACGCCTTGTCTTTGTACAAGTTGTTCAGCGAAGCTGACGGCGTCGAACAATGGATTGGAGAAAAAGACCGTATGCTTCAAACAATGGTCCCCGCCAAAGACATCGAAGATGTCGAGATCATGAAGCATCGCTACGATGGCTTTGAAAAAGAAATGAACGCTAATGCTTCTCGTGTCGCTGTGGTCAATCAATTAGCTCGTCAATTGCTACATGTGGAACATCCTAATTCAGAACAAATCGTCGCTCGACAAAATCAATTGAACCAAAAATGGGCTGAACTACGCGAAAAAGCCGAAGCTAAACGGGATGAACTTAATTCCGCACATGGAGTCCAGTCATTCCATATCGAATGCCGTGAGACAGTATCATGGATTGAGGATAAGAAACGTATCCTGCAATCTACTGATAGTTTGGAGATGGATTTGACTGGAATCATGACACTTCAAAGACGTTTATCAGGAATGGAACGAGATTTAGCTGCTATCCAGACCAAGTTAAATTCTTTGGAACAAGAAGCAGATGCTATCGAACAGGAACATCCAGACGAAGCAGCTGCTATTCGGGAACGGGTCACACAGATCCAGATTATTTGGGAACAATTAACACAAATGGTAAGTCCAATCTTTTCGGTTTGTATTCCAGTGATTTATTGTGTTGGTTAGTTGAAAGAACGCGATTCCAAACTGGAAGAAGCTGGTGATCTTCATCGGTTCCTCCGCGATTTGGATCACTTCCAAGCTTGGTTGACCAAATCCCAAACGGACGTTGCTTCCGAAGATACACCTGCCTCACTAGCAGAAGCTGAGAAGTTGTTATCCCAACATCAAACTATTCGAGAAGAAATTGATAATTATACAGATGATTACACTAAAATGATGGAATATGGCGAGAAGATAACTGCAGTAAGTTTAGAATCAATAAAATATAAAACATATTTCCTACATACTTTTATTGTTTTCTAATCTTTGTAAATGAATTGTAGGAGCCATCCACCCAGGATGATCCACAATACATGTTCCTTCGCGAGCGTTTGAAGGCCTTGAAAGACGGATGGGCGGAATTACACCAGATGTGGGAGAACCGTCAACAATTGCTCTCGCAATCTCTGTCGTTGCAATTGCTCAACCGGGACGCAAGACAAGCTGAAGTTCTGTTGAGTCAACAAGAGCATATGCTCAGCAAAGATGAACAACCTACAAATCTGGAGCAAGCCGAGAACATGATCAAAAGACATGAAGCGTTCTTGACCACAATGGAAGCGAACGATGATAAGATCAATACCGTAGTGCAATTCTCCAGTCGGTTATGCGATGAAGGACACTTCGCCAGTGATAAGATTGCCAAACGATCCGATAGCATTAATGAACGTAGAAACGCAAATAGAGAGAAGGCACATGCGATTATGGAGAAGCTAAAGGATCAACACGAGTTACAACAATTCTTACGAGATTGCGAGGAGTTAGGCGAATGGATCCAAGAGAAGCATATCACTGCCCAAGATGAGACTTACCGATCTGCCAAAACGATTCACTCTAAGTGGACGCGCCATCAAGCTTTCGAAGCTGAAATTGCTGCAAACAAAGATCGATTGGTTAGCTTACAACAAGCCGCTGATGATTTGATGAAAGAGAAGCCAGAATTCGCCGATGAAATACAACCAAAATTGAGCGAATTAGGGGAGCAATTCGATGATTTGGAACGAACCACAAAAGACAAAGGTGAACGCTTGTTTGAAGCTAATCGCGAAGTCCTGGTTCACCAAACTTGCGATGATATTGATTCCTGGATGAACGATTTGGAGAAACAGATCGAAAATGAAGATACAGGAACTGATTTGGCGTCTGTCAATATACTCATGCAAAAACAACAGGTAAAACATTTAAAATAAAATATATAACCGTTTTCTGTGTCTGAAGAAACAACTCACCATTACCAATTTCTTTGCAGATGATTGAAACACAAATGGCAGTCAAAGCACGTCAAGTCAACGAACTGGAGAACCAAGCTACACATCTCCAACGTACCGTTCCAGAAGAGAAAATGGAAGAGATCAAAGTCAAGAAAACGCAAGTTGAGAAACGATTCGAACAGCTCAAAGCGCCTCTTGTTGAACGTCAACAACAGTTGGAAAAGAAAAAGGAAGCATTCCAATTCCGACGGGATGTCGAAGACGAAAAACTCTGGGTTTCCGAGAAGATGCCACAAGCTACCTCGACCGAATATGGCAACAGTTTGTTCAATGTACACATGTTAAAAAAGAAGAATCAATCATTACGTAACGAAATTGATAACCATGAACCACGGATAATGTTGGTTTGCAATAATGGACAAAAGTTGATTGATGAAGGACATGAAAATTCGTCTGAATTCACGCGATTGATAAACGAATTACTAGACAAATGGCAGCAGTTGAAGGATGCAGTTGAAAACCGAAAGAATCACTTGCTACAAAGCGAAAAGGCACAGCAATACTTCTTCGACGCCAGCGAAGCAGAATCTTGGATGAGCGAACAGGAATTGTATATGATGGTTGAAGACAGAGGTAAAGATGAGATATCCGCGCAAAACTTGATGAAAAAACACGAAACACTGGAGCTTGCTGTTGAAGATTACGCAGAAACAATTCGACAATTGGGCGAAACTGTTCGACAATTAACAACCGAACAACATGCTCAAAGCGAACAAATGGCAATCAAGCAATCTCAAGTTGACAAATTATACGCAGGTCTCAAGGATCTTAGCGGTGAACGCCGTGCGAAACTCGACGAAGCCCTACAACTGTTCATGTTGAACCGCGAAGTTGGCGATTTAGAACAATGGATCGCTGATCGCGAAGTCGTTGCAAGTTCTCACGAACTGGGTCAAGATTACGATCATGTTACGCTATTGTGGGAGCGTTTCAAAGAGTTCGCCCGCGACACCGAAGCAATCGGAAGTGAACGCGTTCAAGCCGCCAACGATATTGCTGATCAACTGATCTCGGTTGGACATTCTGATTCAGCGATTATTGCTGAATGGAAAGACGGTTTGAATGAATCCTGGCAAGATTTGTTGGAGCTGATCGAAACTCGAACACAAATGTTGGCCGCGTCACGAGAATTGCACAAATTCTTCCATGATTGCAAAGACGTTTTGGGACGTATTTTAGAGAAACAAAACGCAATTTCTGATGAGTTTGGACGCGACGCAGGTTCAGTATCTGCTTTGCAACGAAAACATCAAAACTTCGTACAAGATTTGTTGACTTTGCAGTCGCAAGTCCAACAAATCCAGGAAGAGTCCTCAAAATTGCAAGCCTCATACGCGGGAGATAAAGCTAAAGAGATTACGAATCGTGAAGGAGAAGTTGTAGCCGCCTGGGCAGCTCTTCAAACAGTGTGCGACAACCGAAGACACAAACTTACTGACACGGGAGACTTATTTAAGTTCTTCATCATGGTTCGCACATTAATGCAGTGGATGGACGATGTTGTTCGACAAATGAACACTTCAGAGAAACCTAGAGACGTCAGCGGTGTTGAATTGTTGATGAACAACCACCAGAGTCTAAAAGCAGAGATCGACGCACGTGAGGATAACTTCACGGCTTGTATCTCGCTTGGAAAGGAACTGCTCTCCAGAAATCACTACGCCAGTTCTGAAATCAAAGATAAATTAGGGGCTTTAACGGATCACAGGAATTCAGTGCTACATCGTTGGGAAGAACGCTGGGAGAATTTACAATTGAGTAAGTTGATTTGTTTTTAGATAATCGCAACTATTTATTTGATTTTGTTTGTTAAGTTCTGGAAGTATATCAATTCGCTCGCGATGCCGCTGTCGCGGAAGCATGGTTGATCGCTCAAGAACCATATTTGATGAGTTCTGAGTTGGGACATACGATAGATGATGTTGAGAATCTGATCAAAAAGCATGAAGCTTTTGAGAAGTCTGCGGCGGCTCAGGAAGAACGGTTCAGTGCGTTAGAACGACTCACCACAGTAAGATTTATTCGAAAATTATTTTGGTGCATGGGTTGATCATTTGTTACTGTATTTTAATTGATTTTAGACTAATTTGTGTTGGTTTTGGTAGTTATATTTCATGACTTTATACTTTCTATTTTTATTTGTGTTATATTAATCGTATTCATAAGTTATCAACAACAATAACTTAAGATTACGATTAGGCTTGGTGTTTTTGTTATATGTTTGTTTTCTAATTTCTTTAGTTTGAAAAAATCAGTTGTGTCGATTGTTGGACAGCTAAACCACTGCATGATTCATTTTGTAAACACGATTATACAATCCCCTTTCCCGCAACTGATCTCTACACCTCACCCACGTTTATTCCATCACCGCCAATCGCGGATATCGGACTCACGGTCCAATACATAGTTTTCTCTATTGAAAAATTCAGAGAACGCAAAATTTTATTCCGGTATATTTTCACGTACAACGGCGTCCGAAAATACAAACCAATTTCAAAACGCGATTCTAGCTTCTTACACAAATGGAAACGCAAATCTAAAGTTTCGTTCTTTCGTCAGTTCAGCGACTCTCCGCCAAGTTGCGATAAAACTGTCGCAAATCGATGTCATTCGTTTACATATCCGGAAGATTATGAGCCGGTTCGTTTGCGACAATCGTTTCTGGCGTCGGTTGATATTAAGATTGCTTGTCGTGATTTGATTTTAGCGGAACGATATTCGAGATTATTAGAAACAGGGAATTTAGATTTGTTTAAAGATTTTAATTTGTCTAATTCGAATACGTTTGATACTAAGTTTTTATTGGGTGATTCAGATAGGGTTAAGAGTAAAAAAAGGGTGAGAACGTTTGGTGTCTTATCCAAAACTTCCCAAAATAAATCTGGGTTGAGACCACTAACACTTAACGTCCAGGTAAGCAGCATGTTCGATTATTTATGCATGCATTGTTCTGTAATTTACTTACTCTTCACTCTTAAACTTGTTTCATTTAATATAAATTAATTAAATTATATGCTTGGTTTTAATCACCATTATAGCCTATAAAAATGTATTTATCATTTTTTTAGTTTGAGCTCAAAGAGTTTAAACGTCGCCAAGAACAGCAAGAAGCTGAAGAACGCGCCCGACAAGAAGCTGAGGCTGCTCGATTGGCTGCACAAGCAGCTGCAGCTGCTGCTCCTCCGGAGTCTGCAACAGATGGTACAGATGCGGCCGGATCTCCACACGAAATCAGTGCGGAAGAAGAAAAAGGTTAGTGTTAAAAATGTACAAGTTCTTGTGCCTCAATAACATTGAGAATCTTTACTAGACATTTGGAGAAAGAAAGTTTTGATGGATTTGGTCGGGTGTTAACTTGGAATTGGATAGTTTTGAATTCAAACAATTTGCATATTTCTAAGTTCCGCTCAAATTAATTTGAGCAATAGAAGTTTAAATAAAAGTTAAATAGTTCATTTGTTTTTTGGTTTGAGTTCTACATGCGGCTTAGGCTCAAACCAGTTTTGTTTATTTTATAATGAATTAAAATCATTACTCAAGCATAGCATGATCACTTTACGAAACCCCTGTTACGTCTAGCTTTTAAGCATGTCTATTTGTAACAATTATGTAACAAAATCATCATTTTTAACACGCTGCGTTTTGTGACAACTGCACACTGTTTTGAGCAGTTATTGGACGCAAATTATCCGCCAAAGTGGTGTCGCCTCTTGAGCAAACTTCGACACGTGAAGGTACCTTGCTAATATTTTTATTTGAAATATCTTTGTTGGAGCAATTCATTTTTATTATGATAAAAATTAAATGTGCTCAAATTGTGCAATGTTTAGCTTTACACCGAATCCCTATATGCTACACTTAGATTAAGGCCCTGTTTTGTCTAATGGTGATGGTAATCTGCCCCTAACTTAATATATATTCCTTTTTATTCCTAATATGCTCTTAATATACATATTTACCCCTTAGCACAGAGTTCTATAAAAGGTAAGTTTTCATTTTTAAACAATGCATGCTTTTAAAAAGAAATGATTCATTATTTATGTTTCCTAAACATTGTGTGTTTACTAAATAAGTATATGTTTTTTAGAGTTGTTTCTAATACAAGAAATTGTTTTGAACTGTTTACTAAATAAATGCTCAATTTTTTGAGTTTTATGTGTGTTTTGAGCATGTTGCATGTATTAGTTCTTATGTGTTATGACGTAGTGCATGGAGCCACTTTGCCAAGAGGTAGAGAAGTAGCAACATCCGGCAAGAGGCCTACATCGACCCCGGCAACATCTGCGACACTTCCGCATGCCACATCCAGTCGCTCGGCTACCTCTAGTAAGTATTGCTAACATTAATTTCAACTAAAATTGAGCATCTTGTCTACAACAATTTAGTTTACAATTGTTTTTAATCATTTTTTAAACCTAAACCAATGAATTTCTAAATGGTTCCACATAGTCGTGTGAGGAGTTTAGTAGTATTTGTGTTCTGTCCCAGTAGTTCTAACAAATTTTCGATATAATTTGTGTATTTTATTTTTGTTGTGTTTTGTGTATTGGTTGTCACATGCTTGTTGTGTTTTGCGTAAAGCACCGCGTTCTAGTGACAAGGAAACCCGGAAGAAAGACCGATCCCGGAGCAAGTCGCCGTTCCGGAGTTTCCGGTGGAAAAAGACCGCGGCTAAAAGTTCCGGGCCTGCAAGTGACGATGAGGGTAATTTGGAACGGGCTACAGGTATGATTTCATACTTGCCAGTTATGAACATTTCTTTAACAAATGAGGGTGGTTTGGAATCTGTTTTTAAAACACTTCTAAACGTCTTCCAACTGGGGAATATGGAATAGGGTTTGAATAAACTTTTAAATATAAACATATATTTTAATAATGAATAAAAATTCGTTATTACTATTGCTGTTAACATATTTTCAAGTAGCAGTAATGTGAAATACAATTTTTTTTTTACGCTTTTACACTATGAACTTGTCTATGTCGCATGTATTTTTGTGTGGGGGACTCTACTAATACTTCTATTCCAGGAACTTGTCTTGCCAATGATTACCATCACCATTTACATTTCTTTGCACCATGATTAACCCTTAATCTCAGCTTTAGACAGAAATTAATTATAATTTTGTTTAAAGAACGAACAAGCCCAAGCAGTGAAGACGAAGTTCTCGAAGGCAATCTAATACGCAAACATGAATGGGAAACGGCAACGAAGAAAGCCTCAAATAGGTACAACACACTCCCTCCCATGCGCATATATTTGGTGTAAATTTGGTAGAGCGACTTTGACCAGAGTTTTAATTTTTTCTTGATTAGATCTTGGGATAAAGTGTTTGCGGTCACAAAAGGAATTCAAATTGCTTTTTACAAAGATTCTAAAACTGCAAAATCAACGCCAGAGCAATATTTCAAGGGGGAGAATCCCATGGATCTGACCGGAGCCACTGTTAAAATTCCAGAAGATTACACAAAGAAGAAGCATGTGTTTAGAATTGCGTAAGTTTAGAATCAATCAAACGTATTAAACAAAATAAGTCATCGAAAAAAAGTTTTTGTTCTTATATCTCAGAAACGGTTGGAGATACTGATTTTTTCTTAAGAATAAAAAAGATGGAGAATTTAATTTAGGTATGCTTTAGTCGAAAATTGATTTCGAGTTAATAATTATATTTTAGGAATTCAAAAATAAGTCAACTGATTTTTGAAAAATCTCAAAAACTGAACAAGATAGAGACATGTTCATGATAATAAAATTAATCTAGAATTATATTTATTTAATCGGGAAAATTCAAAAACAATTTTGGGAATATTTGTTACAGATTTGCGACTGGCGCCGAATTTTTATTCCAAGCCCATGATGACGCAGAGATGACCCACTGGATGACAGCTTTAAATCGCCGGATTCAAGGAGATTCGGCTGGACCCAGTCGTTCGCAAACGCTGCCAGCTAGCGGACAAAAAGACGAACCAAAACGACGTAGCTTTTTTACACTGAAAAAAGTGTAAACGCAGTAAGTTAAAATGCAATGGAATTTCCAAACAAATCAACAAAATATTTGTGATTTTTCTTTTGCAGTTAAACTTATTAAAATAGTAAACAAGCTAAATTATATTATTAAACATCACAGCGTCATCAAATCAGCGCCTGTTTAAATCGCGTCAGTTTTATCGAATCGATTGATCTATTACACACAGATATTCGATTATTATTTTGTATATCTTTTTATATTTGTTTTTTTTTTATATATATAGAGTTGCAAAACTTTAAATTTTATGTGTTCATTTTTATATAGCACAATTTTTTATAATATACACTTGCGCTTCCCTTGAACTGCAACCATTTTCGAATTGTTTCAATTGTTTACAGCTTTATAAATATGTGTGTGTAATAATAACTGCCAGATAATTGCTGAAAATAAAAACAGCGATGGAATAATCTAGTGTCATTACACTAGCATTTTGCAATCAGCGATTTTTAGTGGCTAAATGTACAAATCAATAAAATATTGCCACGTTTTGTAAGAGCAACACTTATTGAACTAATTATTATTTATTTTAAAACAAGTTAAAGCTATAAAGATATTATTACGATTGGTTTGATAGGTGGTGCGCTTTGTAAATGAAAAGAGTTACAACAAATCGACGTATTATATTTGTTTAATCAGTAGTTGTGCAATGAAATTATTCCGGTTCACTAAACAATGCTTTGGACACGATTTTTTGCTTTAATAAATAAATGGGTGGTCATCGACGGTGGAAAATTTTATTAAATATGTATAATTTAAGTTTTATAGAGAATAAGTAATATATATTTTACATAAATGAAATTTGTGCTTTTACGGACCGAGTTTAACAATAAAAGTAATGAGATTTATTTTGTTTCTTTTTGTTTGTTTATTTGTGTTAGTTTTTGTTTATTTATTTATATGTACGCTTCGTGTATTGACTGTACTATGAATAATAATATCATGTGATTGTGCGTCAGCCTTTATCATTACGAGAAAATGACGTTTCTTTGAAAAAAGTGTTTAAAAAAAACCATATTTTTATCAGCGGTTGCATGATTAACTAATTATCCAATATTGTAATAACAACTAAGTCTCTTTTTACTCGAATATACGAAAAAATACACTGTTCCTACACATCCTAAATCTTTTCAAAAATAAAAATGTTTCTACGAACCTACGAATAGATCCTGGATTACCAAATACGGAAACCATTCCCAAAACAGTGGTTGTTTTTGCGAATATTCCCCAAATTAATACTATAAGATTCCGGTTTTCAAAACTACCTAACATATAATAATGGAATTGTATCTTCAGTTCATTCATTGATGCTTGCTTTGATAATAATTAGACTATTGTTTCAAACTGCCCAAAATGGAATTATGCATAATTTATTTTTTAAATTATGCTCCTATCTAGACAAACAAATTCCTTCCAAAAATCTGCACTTAATCATTTGTTTCCTATTTAAATGTTACTATTTTTAGCAAGCTTATATAAATATATAATTATTGTTTAAACATTTTTATTGGTATTAATTATTAACTCCTTGAGATTAGTATATTTGCCTTACATTGTAAAACTTAAATTGTTTAAGCATTATTTATGACATATGTGAAAAATAGATTGTCCAAATAAATTTAATAATTAAAAATACGTATTGTATAAGTTTTTAACAAAACAAAAAAAACGGTGCAAGTATTTTTATATAACGCATTTTGCATTCGTTTGAACTGTGACTACATAACGATAGTAAGTAATACAATTAGTTCAATTTATTAAATTTATACAATTATCCAATAATAACAACTACCTACGTTATGTTATACGGGTACAAATGCATCTATTAGGATGAATCACAAATAGAATTAATCAAAAAGTAGGAAATTAACAGTATTTGGAGCAAAGAAAAACCCAGAGTGCTCAAAAATATTGTTAACGTTGCATTTTCTAATAAAACCTAGACTTATCAACAATCTATTAACATATTTTGATAAAATACAGTTTTATTTATTGATTTAAGTGCTATTTTGTTGATTTTGAATCATTTGAGGTAGATAAAAAATGCAATTTACTCCTAAATCAGCTGACCAATCAGATGCCGTCTACAATAGCAACATAGACGTCTACGATCTGTGATTGGTGCTGCTATTAACTGAATTTTTGTTCTAGGTAAAAGAACGTAGATTCGCATTGTCATTTGTCACAAGCAGTCACAAGTCAGCTGGCCGTCAGACGAATATGGCGCGTCGAGCATTGATCATTTGTGTTATCTCTGTGTTTTTAAATATTATTGTGACTGTTAATGCTTCATTGTATCAAAAAACATTACATATTTACGATGAAAAGCTAGAAAATCAAAACGGCAAACGTACGTTTGTTATAAACGCTAACGATGAAATTCCGACGTATCATGATCGACAAAAACGAGCTGTATCTTCTACGGAAGCCCCGAAAACCAAATCAAATGTTACTGTTTCGGTAAGAAATTAGTTGTTCTAACTTAAATATACTTGTTGTAATTTTTTAAAGATTTTATTTCATTTATGACGCAGTACTCTTTAGGTTATGTCCTGAAGTATTTTATGTATTTTTCTTATCTGCCAGGGCTTTCAAGCTATTTTTTTAAAATAAATCAGCTAACGTACTGTATATTTATTATCCAATTCCGTAATTTATTGTATAACAATTACTGAATTATCGTTTCTTTGTTTTGTTATTGTTTACGGTAGAAAAAAAAATGGTCAAAGATAATAATGGTAAAATGATATTTTAATCTTTGTGTTACTAATCATAAACAAAGTGATTAAGCATTATATATGATTTAATTTCCATAAATTAACATTGACTACGCGTGGATAATCAATTTGTGACCTGAGGCGTCTGTTCTGATTTGAGTCTAAAATTGTTTTAGGCTTTCGATTCAAAAGATAAACATAAACAATTGATGGTACATTGGGTCGGAGAAGGATCCAATGTCATCATATGTTTAGCGAAAGATCCGAATCAGATTTTACCGGGGATAAAAGTGGAGCCGTCCGCTGTTTTTATTTCTTATGATTATGGTGATACGTATCAAAATAAAACTGATTTGTTTAAAATCGATAATGACACGTTTGCAACGGTTGATAAATTTTATAATCATCCAAAATACAACACACATGTAAGAGTCTGCGATGATATGTAGGTGTTACATCTTTGATACATTTAAAAAATGCATAGAGATGTTACACTGGTTGTAAATATATTTTAGTTGTTGTGTTATGACCGATTTTTATTTCTTAGTTTGTATTTACGGATACTAAAAATAAATTGTTGTTTACAACATCAAATCATGGTCGAAATATAACAAAAATTAAAATTGATTTTACCCCGACTGATATTTCATTCCATGAGTTTAAACCATTGACTTTTGTCGCGCTAGACAAAAAAGATCCTGTAAAACGAGTGAGTTTTGTCTGATAACCGCTGAAGAATTTATCTAATTTTGTGTCTATTTGGTTTAGTTCTGGCTAACGGAAGATTTCGGCCAAAATTGGCAAGAGATCCAACAATATGTTGTTAGTTATTACTGGCATTCAATCACGCCGCAAAGTAATGAATTACAACTCTATGTACAACGACTTGAGCCAACTGAATATTCTTCAGTTTTGGCTTCTAAATCGCTCTTCAGAAGCCAATCACAAGATACTGTTATCGCTGAAGAGGTGAAAGACTTCCAGATACGAGGCGATTATATTTTCATCACAAAAAAATCGAGCAAGGTTAGTTTTTATTTATATCCGTTCTATAATCACTATATATGTCCTTGATATATATTTATATATATATATATATATATATATATATATATATATATATATATATATATATATATATAATAATAGTTACATTTATTACCATATCTAACTGGATTTTTATTGGAAAAATTATATCCTCTGTTAATTATTAGAATTTTTTAAATTCCTAACCGATGTATCATTAATATGTTTATTATTGTGTATCGCTTGCAAATGTGAACGGTTCATTGGGAACGTGTAAAAATGATGTTTTTATTATTATTATTATTATATATATATATATATATATATATATATATATATATATATATATATATATATATATTCTAGAAGAAATTGATCAAGATTTGGAACACTCTAAATTGTGTAGTACCATACAACAAATTGTGTGAAAAATTGTCAAGCTTGACAAATTTTCACACAATTTGTTGTATGATACTACACAATTTAGAGTGTTCCAAATCTTGAGCACTATATTGTGTAGTGAAGACGAGCTTTAACATACAATTGACAGCCAGTGTAGGAATGCAACTACCGATGAATATCTCAACAAAGCGTATATTAACATTGTATTTACTTATTATTAGTATAAACTCGAGTAAAATGTCTATTACATTCGCGCTAATACTGCGTTTCTAACTATGAATCATTCGTGCGATTGTATTTACTCCAATTTTTATCTACTTTAGATAGGTGCGTGCTATGCGTAATACGAATGATTTTTAACTCGCCGTAAAAAAATAATGAACGTATTTATTTTTAAAATAAATTAAAAATCTATGAACTGCTTGCCCGATACTTTGACTAATACTTATGCCAGTTGATATTTTAGATTGATTACTATATCATTGTTGTTTTGATTGTTTCTTCGATTATTTTATTTATAGTGCAATAATAGTTATTTATAGAGAAGTTTGACATTCCAAAGTTTAGGTAACAGCTCGCCCAGTATACTTTTTATAATAATACCAAGGTATGAAGAAAGGTATTTTTGATTGACAACCAATACTAAACAGCTCGCCGAATATCTACTGTTTATAATATTCAAGATATAAAATAGATATCTTTGATTGATTACGCTATATTAGCATTGTTGATTGTTACTTTAATAATTTTAATTATGGCACATATTCTTTATTTATTCAGAATTTCGCCATGTCAAATTTTAGACAATGGCCGAAGGCGAGCTCTGAGCATTTAATTTATATTATTATATTTTAATATATATATATATATATATATATATATATATATATATATATATATATATATATATATATATATTTAGTGACTTCCTGAATTTTGAGATAACATTTGCTTCTGCCTTCATATGCAGAAACAAGTTATTTGACTTTTATTAACTATTTTCTAAATTCAACCATAATATTTATTATTTTTATCTATCTGTACAGAAAAGATAAGAATACAATTGTGAGATAACAAATTTTCTATAAAAAAAAGCTATTTTCACACTATAATGAAAGATATTTCAATCGTTGAGGAATTTCATCGTGAAGAAGTTAATTTTAGGAGAATTAAGAAAAGACGTCTTATTCTTCACAGTTTCTTTATTATCAAAGATAAATGTGTACTTGTGTTATCTTTGATAATAATGAAACTGTGAAGAATAAGACGTCTTTTCTTAATTTTCCTAAAAGAAAGATATTTCGTTGAATAAAATATATGGAAGTTATTTCGAACACATTGGTACCATACTTTTGGTCTTAATACCATAAAAATTATGAAAAACAATTTAATCCAAAATATCTCTAATATGGCCTTAATATTGGAAAAAAACACCATTCAATGTGTATTTGCATAAAGAATGCATGGTAAAAATTTCGTTTATTTTAAACTTGTATTATTGGAGATAAAAATAAAAACCTTCAAAATAGGCACTTTTTCATAGTCTATTTTTTTCTCCATTAATACAAGATCAAAATAAATGAAATTTTAACGATGTTTTAGCGAGCTTGATGGTTCACCTTAAACCAACGAGATGGATCTATTTTAGATATACTTAAACTAAACACTTTTATATGGGACAATCGAGTCTAAAGTAACGTTTATCGATTTATTTTCGATTATCTCTGAAACGGTTCGAGATACAAATATATAATAACTAAAGTAATTTAGAATCATTTTTTGAAGTTTTCTTATTTGAAACATTTTCCTGAAATGTGAACGGTTTATTACAAAAGAGTAAATTAGATATTTTAAGATTTATAATTTTTTTTTTAAACTATGCAACGGACTTCTTATTGCTGTAAATAAGATGGAACATTTAATTTAGATATACTTTAGCACGAAAGTGTTTTCAAAGTAATTATACTATGAGAATTTAAGTAGTTATATAACATTTAGACCAATATTCAAATGCACGAAAATGTAAATTATAATTTTTTTAATTAAATAATTAATAAAATTGATTTAATTCCGTTTAGAACAATTTGGATTTGTATATTGCCTACAAAGACTTACCGTTGACCCGTTGTGTCTTTGACACAGAGTTAGACCGCCGTGAATATCACATTGTAGACGTCACAGGAACGCGGGTCATGGTGGCGGTGAGTCACGCAGATAAATTGAGTCATCTATATGTATCAGAAGCCATAGACACTGCTGACCCGATAAGGTTCACGTTATCTCTCGAGGGGGTTTTCTGCTACTTCCCTAACAGCACATGGCAAGACACCTGGCTCAGGTACATCACCAAAATAACCACCATTAATTTTATTATCAAATCCTAACAAATTAAAACTCATAAAATCAAAAATCTAACAGCCACATTTCGGAAGAAGCATTTGCGGATGTCTATAAAGTAGAAGGTCTAACCGGCATTTACATCGCATCACAAGTTTTATCAAAGGTTCAAGTTAATTATATAGGCCCTCAACACCTCGTATCAGTAATCACTTATGATCATGGTGGTGTTTGGCAGCCACTCAAAGCTCCCCAATTTGACAATGAAGGTCAATCCTCTTGCATCGAAAAGAATTGTAGCTTGCATCTATCCCAAAAATTCAGTCAATTGTATCCGGATACTAGGACACCTAGTATAATGTCCAGTAAATCAGCTCCGGGGATTATAATAGCAACCGGTGTCGTGGGCAAGTCGTTGAAGGGGCATTATGGAGTGTTTATATCAACGGATGCAGGAATTAGTTGGAAAATGGTAAGTTGGCCTAATATATTAAGCGATTTTTGATCTATGTTGTTGTTCGTCAAATTACGAAACATTTTTGATTAGGCTCTGAAAGAATTTTGTTTCTTCAATATGGGTGATCATGGAGGTATTTTGGTTGCGGTGAAATATTATAAAAATCGTGGTGAAACGAGACATATAATGTATTCAACGGATGAAGGTGAAAAGTGGCAAGAGCAACAATTTCACCACGAAGACTTAAAACTTTACGGGCTCATGACGGAACCGGGTGAAAATACAACAATTTTCACTATGTTTGGCTCTGGCCCCGGCGATCATCAATGGGTCATTTTGAAAATCGATATGAAAAACGTCTTCTGTAAGTAGTGTTGAGATGGACATCGATTTGACTTAGGTTCAAAACTTGATTATAATTGTCTCCTCTAGCTTACAACATTTGCAAAACGGACGATTACAAATTGTGGTCCCCAAGCCAAAATGATGGACATCGTTTGGTTCCGTGTATAATGGGAATGCAACAGACGTACGAGCGACGTATTTCGCATGTTAGCTGTTACAACGGGCAAAATTATGATCGCCCGGTGAAGATGCAACGGTGCTTTTGCGACGCTGAAGACTACGAATGGTAAGTTGTTTGATTTTATATTTTTTATGTGATGGCATTCGTAAGTTTTGTAACAGCGAAAAATTTCAAAATCTAATCCACATTGAACACATGTCTATTTGTATGCACTGTAACTCAAAAACGGCTGAGTCTAAAGTTATGAAATATACCTACTACGTATAAAAAAGTTCAGTGCAAGAAACTGCAGATGGTTTTTTATTATTATTAAATTTATATACTAGAATTTTCAAAACTTGCATAAAAAAAATTAAGAACGGCACGTGCATCTTTCCTATTATGTTCGGGTTTGTTAATAAACAATTACAGTCCGTGCCACGAGAGTACACCGGTCTAAGGAATGCAACTGCCGATTAATATCTCAACAAAGCGTATATTAACATTGTTCTTATTATTAGTGTAAACTCGAGTAAAATGTTGACACCGCTCTATTAAAATTGTTTATTACCACCGCGCAAATAAGTTGTATATATAAAAATGCTGGGTTCGTAACTATGAATCATTCGTGCGATTGTATTTATCCAAATTTACCCATACTTTTATCTACTTTGCATAAGCACGTACGATATGAATGTTTCTTTTTTTTTTTTTAATATCTACAGCAATTTTATTTACGACACTTATAGATTTAACAGACTTTTTACTATCCGCCTCAATTTCCCTTTCTGCACCGATCAACTCTCATGGCGAGCACTTGTATTTATGTTTATATTTAAGTATCGTTTCTATCTAATATACCCACCTACTCGTTCTATAATTATGTTTCTATTTGTTGATAAACAATTACTTATATTTGTATTTAAGTATCCTTTCTATCTAATATACCTACCTACGCATATAAAAATTTAAGTGCAAGGCACAGCAGATATTAATTTTAAATATTAAAAAAATGTTTTAAATATATTTCTTATTTAATCGCGTTTAGACCACTATGCTTTAAATTTATTGAATGTAAACTGTCTTTCAGTGATTTTGGTTTTACGCACACCGGTCGTCCAGCGCATTGTATCCGCAACAAAACGATAACTTTCGATCCTTACGCAATTCCAAAATCTTGCAAACCAGGCCAATTCTACAACCGAACTAAAGGCTACCGTAAAATCGTTGGCGACGCTTGCGAAGACGGCTTCACATATCTCTATGAACCCGACATTCTCCCATGTCCAATCAAAGAAACTAGCGAATTTTTAATCGTAGCCCAACGAGAATCAATCATCCGCGTAAATCTCCAAAATAACAACGTCGAAAACATTCCAGTTTACGGACTACGGAACGTAATCGCTATCGATTTCGATATGAAAAACAACTGTTTATATTGGGCTGATATTATAAATGATACAATTGGTCGACAGTGTTATAATAACGGTACGAATTATCCGGAGATTTTAGTCGAATCGAATTTACAATCGATTGAGGGTATGGCGTTGGATTGGATTTCGAATGTGTTGTATTTCGTTGATGGGATGCGAGCGAAAATCGAGATTATCCGCACGGATATTCATCATATGGGGCGCATGAGACGAACGATTATTAATTCGGATAAATTGAAGAAACCGAGAGGGATTGCAGTGCATCCGATCTCCGGGTATATATTCTGGACTGATTGGGCTCCGGGCGATCCTTCAGTGAGCCGAGCGAATATGGATGGTTCTGCAATTAAAGTGTTGTTTGATAATTCGGTAGTGGAGTGGCCTAATGGTATTTCGATTGACCATATTGCTGAGCGTATTTATTGGGTTGACGCACGCGATGATTATATCGCAAGTTCTGATTTGGATGGAAATCGGTTTAAAAAAATACTTACTAATGACGATAGAGTGTCACATCCTTTCGCTGTGGCAGTTTTCAAAGATAACATGTACTGGGATGATTGGAAACTAAACGGGATATTTACAGCGGACAAGGACCACGGAGTAGCTATTCAAACTATCAAAGAATCTCTTCCAGGACTCATGGATTTAAAGGTATATGCACACTCTATTCAAGAAGGTACTAATGGATGTTCAAATCAAACACAATCTGGTTGTGACTACATATGCCTCGGCGCTCCGCGTGGAAAACATGTATGCCTCTGTCCTGAAGGTATGGATATGGTAAAAGGAAAATGTTTGTGCCCAGGTGGGGCATTGCCTCACTCAAATCACACATGCCCTAAAAGTGACAATACTTGTTCTACGCATCACTTCAGCTGCAAAAACGGACTATGCGTACCACAATTGTGGAAATGTGACGGCGAAGATGATTGCGGTGACAATTCAGATGAAACAGAAACAGAATGTAAACTAACTACTTGTAAACCTAACTTATTCCGTTGCGGCGACGGTAAATGTATTCCACAATACTGGAAGTGCGATTTCGAAGACGATTGCTCCGATAAAAGCGATGAACTCAACTGCAACATTGAAACTTGTAACAACGGCACCCAATTCAAATGCGTCAACAATAAATGTATTCCGAATCGGTGGAAGTGTGATGGGGATAATGATTGTGGTGATGATTCGGATGAACGAGGCTGTGAACCGTCAGCACCTACAACTTGTCGCACTGGAGAATTCCAGTGCACTTCTGAGCCGTTTAAATGTATTCCAGGGCATTGGCGTTGTGATCTTGAAAATGATTGCCCCGATAAAACTGATGAGCTCAATTGCACAGATATCCAATGCGCGGATTGGCAATTCGAATGCAAGTCAGATCATCGATGTATTTACAAGAACTGGATGTGTGATGGTGAACCAGATTGTACTGATCGATCTGATGAGGTCAACTGTACCATTACCACAACTGTTGCACCGGATGTATCGTTTAAGTCTACAAATGCTTCTTGTTTGGATTGGATGTTTAAATGTAATAACAACAAATGCATTCCTTATTGGTGGAAATGTGATCGAGTGAATGATTGCGGAGACAGCAGTGATGAGGTTGGATGCGGAGATGTTTCGACTACCACGGATGCGCCACCAAAACCCAGTCCTCCTCAGAATTGTGGTGATAATCACTTCTTGTGCTATAACGATGGATGTATTCCACAATCTTGGGTTTGCGATGGAAGTATTGACTGTCTACAAGGCGAAGATGAATTACTTTGTGGAACAATAAAAAATTGTACTGATAAACAATTCAAATGTAAGCACGACGGTTCTTGTATTCCCTTGGAAGCAGTTTGCGATAAACGCCACGATTGTCCGGATGGAAGTGATGAGTATTGCACAGACAACCACACACAAATCCCAAGCACTGTGAGCTGTTCAACTGGATATTTCCCTTGCGATTTATCCCGTTGTATTCCTCTGTCCTCGTTTTGTGACGGCAAACAAGATTGTTACGATGGTTTCGATGAGAATGATTGCAATAAAACTGAACGTATCTACCAAGTTTTACAAATGGGAGTGGATGAAAGGAGAATTAATTCAACTAGTTTGCTCCTCTACTGGTGGATTCCAATTCCCCAAAATGTCAAATTTGAATTCATGCCCTCCATCAAAAAAACTCGAACTTTAGACGCGCCGTGGACCAACAACACTTCTTGGATCGAACATTCGGAATTCAGTTTCACTAATTTAGAATCGTTTACTGAGTACAACATGACTGTGTATGTTCGTGTAAAAGGACAAGCAAAAATTTCACCGCCTGCCAAATATTTTATTGCTACCACCGGTGAAGGAATACCTTCCGCACCAACCAACGTGACTACTGAACAGAAGAACAGTTCACATATTATTATAACGTGGCAACCACCCGCTTATCCGAAAGGCGAAATTATTGATTATGAAATCTGTTGGGCGCCACCAATTCCACCAATCAAACAACGATTGAATTCGAATCAAACCGAGTATTTATTAAACGTAGATTTTCAACCGGCATTGGAATATTCATTTTGGGTAAGTTCGTATATGAAGGAATCCCTGATAAATGTTTAAACCCTTCAACATTTTAGGTCGTGGCTCATAACCATCTTCATGAAAGCCATAGTTCCGTGGTTAGTATTTTGACTTTCGATGGTGACTCCGACGTTGAAGCAATTCAAGATCTGGTGGTGAGTGCCCAAACCAATTCGACAGTGACGCTAAAATGGCGTTCAGTCGCCAATGCGACTTCCTACATAATAACACCTGAAGCACGAGCTTCATATCCGGTTTACGATCCACTTACGTCCAAAACTAATTCGATAACTGTCCAAAATCTATCGCCAGGCGTCTACTATATCTTTAAAGTCAAAGCTAGCAAGAAGAACTTTGTTGGACAAGAAGCAACTGCTTCCGCGATGACTGATGGAGTTAAACTACCGGAAGTGGCCACAGTTAGTGCCAAATTGGTGAAACAATTAGGTACCACGGTGAAGCTGAGCTGGGAAACGCCGATTGATAACCGGAAGGTAAAATGGGAGTACGGGGTCTACTACGCACTCAACGCACCGGATTTGTTTAAAAGTAAGTTGCATGGAGATTTTATTTTTATTGTTTTATAACATAAGCATTCGTTAGGAATCAGAAAAAGAAACATGAAGTATAATTTAGTCTTGCAAGTGATTTGGATTAATTCAGCGTATTAATACAAGCATATTTATGAAATTATAAATACGTTCTTATTTTTAAAAGAATTTTGTTGATAATTTAGTCAAATGCTGGAAGGGGCTAATATGTATTTATTTCTCAAAGTACTATTATGGGAAACGGATGCTGATATGCGGTTTTGTGTTATCTGCAAACTATAGATTATTCACAATCAAACTAATAATGATTCGAATGTATAATTGCAATATTTCACATTTTAAATCGTTGATACGAAAGTTATTAAATAATTAAGCGTAGATTTGAATGTTCTGGGCATCCGATAAAGATTTCTCAATGGTTGGATATTAATTAATAATGATTCAGTAAATCACGTTATTTTACTCATGATTTTTTGTGTCCCTCTTTATTCAGGATTACTTGTATACCTTATTATTTATCGTTTTTGAATTTTCAATGTTTCATCTATATATCGAAAGTGGTAGGCCCCACCAAATGTTTGATATAAAAATAAAAAGTATAAGTTTGTGACCTAATTACCTATAACTATTATTAACAACTTTTATTATATGTTAATTTATTTGAAATATATTTTAAAAACGGTAGGTTTATTCTTTGTTACTAATATACTAATTTAAGTAATTATCTCTTATTTGAATTTAATATAATTTATCGATAATTCATAAGCAGAAACGCCTCAAAATACAACAAGTTTAACTGCAATCGTCAAAGGGTTAGAAGCATGTGAAGAGTATATTTTTTCGGTTGGCGTCATTGGACCGTTAGGGAAAGGACCTCTATCACGCAACCCGCCTCTCGTAATGACCCACATGAACCCGAAAGCACCTCCAAAACGTCTACAAGTTCGACAGGATTCACAAGATCCAAATCTAATGACTGTACAGTGGGCTGCGTCTTGTCCTGCGCTCAAAACTCCGATTGGCTACACGATTTTCATCCGGGAAATAAATTTAAATCAAACTACGAACTTCTATGTAAACGAGACCTCTAATACTGAACTTAGCCAAACGATAAGGATTAATTTAGGTGGCCGATACGAGGTTAAAGTCGCAACTTATAACGAAGACTCAATAGCAACTAATGCTATTATATATAATGCTCCCCCTATCTTACCACCCCATCAAATTATGATAGTTCCAGAAAAAAATGGAAGTTATGTAGTGTATTGGCAGGAGAAAAACTTACCAGAAAGCTTGCGCAATGGGACTAAGTATGTTTAGATGTTTAATTTTGTTGAGTTGGTGTTTGTTAACTTGGGTGTATTTTAGGTTTAAATATGTTGTACTTGTGTCTGAGGGGGATCATTTAAATGAGAGTATTGCTCAAAAGTATGAGGCAACAGCTCCGCCGTTTATTTTGAACAATGTCACCGAAGGAAAAATGTATACGATTGCAGTTTTCTTACAAACTGAAGATGGGTATAGATCTTTGCTTTCTGAAGCAAATAGTTTTGAAATACCAGCAGGTATAATAAAATTTAAAAATTGTTTATTACAAATGTTTATATGTTTTTTATTTTAGGATCTTGGAATCAATTTGCTAGTGGTAGCATTTTCGGAGTGGTTGTATCGTTAATAATAGTGCTATTAGTTCTAGCTACTATTTTAGTATTTTTCGTAATTAGACACCGTCGTTTACAACAAAGTTTTGTACGATTTGCCAACAGTCATTATGATACCCGTTCGGGAGCTACTACTTTCGGAGATGGTCTGGGTAATGAAGTCATATTCATTCTCGATTGAAAAACCGTTTTGATTCTTTTGCTTTATTTTAGGAGAAGATGACAGCCCAAATATTCGGGGCTTTTCCGATGATGAACCTTTAGTTATTGCATAAAAACGTCCAATATAGTGCAAAACAAATCATGTATTACAAATTCCTAATAGTTATTAATTTTAAACAAATTTAATTGGATTATTTATTATTGTTATGATTTTGTTTGACTGGGATTCATAGAAGTATTTTTGACTTGTGATTGTTTTTGATAGACTAATCAGGGCGCTGAATTTATTTAGTCTTAAGACTAAGGTCGATTTATTTTATAATCGGGCCCTGAATAATTTTTTATATTATAGTTATAAACTAGTCTCATAATTCAAGGTGTTTATGATTGCCAAATAGACTTTTACCTGTGTAAATAATATAGAAATACCAAAATATGACTTTACTTTAATTATTGTGTCAAATTTCTGTGATAACACATATATAAAATGCTTATTATATAACATTTTCTTCTTTTTCCGTGGTGTTTTTCACAAATTTGACATATTTAGAGCTAGAAAGTACTGGAACTAGATTCCATATTTCATGTACTACGATGCGAGACTATTTTTATGCTCAAAAATGTAATATTTAATTATCTTAATATATAATTACAATACACATTCAATTCCGTTATTAATACATTTTTCCTGCATGTCATTCATGCAAAAATAAAACTAAATAATATTTTTGGTCAAATAACACTTCAAATTAAGACAAAAAAAAAAACTTAAGAGAACATCTGCTAAGAGCATAAGACAATTTTTTATGCAAAAAATGATTCATAATCGAAATCGTTAGAATTGCATCCATTAAAACAAATACATATATATATATATATATATATATATATATATATATATATATATATATATATATATATATATATATTTTAAAAGTATGACTAGAAATTTTATAAATTCTATTTTATTTATAAATTAAACTCGTTTATCCGACTAGCTATTCAGATACTAAATAATCTCGTAACAGTGTAACACAAATTGTATTGTTATGAAACCTATTCGAAACTCGTTACGGTCCAAATATCTATTAACAATATATATATATCCAGTAATTACTAATGACATCATGAAATGAGTCAAATTAAAACTTAAAGTGGGGGCCTGTAAAATGATACACAACAATGAGTAATCCTACTGTAAGGTTAATTGAAATTGAAAAAACGCAGTCAAATACTTGTACTTGTATCAATAACATCGTTATCTGCTTAATATTTATTTAATAATCCCGTATTCGGTAGAGTTACAACGGTTTAACATGTACTGATTACTCATCATTGAATGTAGTAACCAAGCAGAAATGCGGTGATTGCTAATGAAACTCTATTAAAACTAATTTAAAATAATAATTGTACACCCGTAGACGACAGCGACAAACATTTAGTTATTAGTCGAGTGAAAAGTGCGTAGAATTATGGAACAGGATACGTTTAGCAGGTAATTATTTACATTATTAATTCGCGTCATTGTCCGCCAATACGTCGCATGAATAAATTAATGCATTTAAAAGTTCGGAACTCTACGAAAGTTTACTTATAAGCTACTATTTAAATAACGCCTTTCAAACGTATATTTTGAGTATCAAGTAAAGATAAATGTATTTTATATAACACACCAATTAAGCTTAATTTTTTTAATCAAAATACAAGTACAAACTAGTTTTGTATTAATGAATTTCCGCGTATAATTTATTTAAAAGTCACATTGTTGTAAGAACTGACGGATCGTACAGTTGCGTTTGAATATTCTGAAAATTATGGTACATGCGTTGATGATAACATAAAAAGGAAGTTGATAAAAAACGGTTTAACCATGTGCGTATCATATGTGGTATTGTCGAGTAGATTTTTGTCATTGTCTCAGTATTCCAGTGTCGCTTGTTTGTTGGTGAACTAAAATTAAAGTGTTTTAATTTCTTTCGGAATTTCGGGGATTTTTAATTGTTTTTTTGTGTATTAGGTGGTCAGGTCCAATGTTGACTTTTGCCGCTGTGATCACGGTAGCGATCATTGTTGTCGGAATTGCCGGCAACTTGTTAACCGTGTTCGCCTTTATGCGTGATCGCAAATTAAGATCGGTTGCAGCCGCGTTTATTGCTAGGTGAGTTCTTAATTTACAGAAACCATCTCATTATTGTATCATATTTTAATCTGTTACTCATACAATTTTTTTGTCATATTTGTTTTTACTTACTTTTACGAAGTATAAGTAAGTATTGTAATCACGAAAAAAAAAATTCTCGAATTTTTAACGGAAATACATCTTTTGACCTTCCCTGAATCGAGTCTGACTATTTTTGGAATGACGTCTGTGTGTGTGTGTGTGCTCTACAGGCTACACTGTTGAAGATAAAATTATGAAACTTTAAACTTAAGATTTGTATATGCCTGGGGCGAAAACCTCCTATTTTTGAAAAGCATATTCAAACCGGAAGTGCATGTTTACTTAAGACTTTTTTTGCAATATCTCTGAAACGGCTATACTTGCAGTAAATATAGTTAGAATAAAATTGAAAGATATTAGTAGTCTGCACAACAGCGTAAAAGAAAGTTTAGGGCCAATACATGGCCCATGTTTTTAACGCGATTCTAAGAAATGAATCAATTTTTATACCAAATTATGTTTGTGACATATATAGACATCCGGAGGTTATATTGAGGTTTCCTTAGTGAAATCATGCTTAGAATTACAATTAATCATTCGCATATTTACTAGTATTTATTACGTCGCTAAATCATTGGGTTTTATCACCCCGCAAAGCAAGCTGTTTTACTATTTACAGATTTAAAAAATCATTTTGTGAATTCAGAAAATATTTTTTTAGTAACAAATTTATTTCCTGTTAGCTAAAATTAGTTTTATATTACCAGAAATTCAGTTATTATCTTGTGATGCCAGATAATATATTCTGGTGACAAATTCATTATCTGTTCCGTAAAATTAGTCTTCTGTTAGCAGAAATGCATGCATTCCTGGTAGAAAATTATATTTAGTAACATTAAATCAGAAATAATTAGCAATAATAGCAAATAATTAGGGTTTTGGTTTTTATTTGTTGTAAATGTAGTATAAAGTGCCAAAAATAATTATTTATAATAATATATTCTGATTATTATTATTTTTTACCCTATTTCTGAGTTGTTATTTGTCGGATAACCAGTAGTAGGTTTAGAAAAAGTGTTATCAGCATGAGAAAGATTGTACATTGCTGTTATCATTAAAAAAATGATTAGTAAATATAGGGTTGTTGTATTTACATTTCTAAATCTATTTACACCTGATTTAACGCTCAAAAAAACGTCAAGAATGTCTTAATCTAATGTAACAGAATATCGCAAACACTTTATGATTAATATTTGCTACATTTGCAAGATAACAAGAAATGTAACACAGTTTTTTTTTGCAGTTTATGCGTCTCAGATTTACTATTCTGTTTAACCGTGCTACCATTCGCGGTCAGCCGTTTTATAAACGGCGATTGGGTGCACAATGAGTTCTTATGCTCGATGGTACCCATGTTACGTTATGGAAATGTCGGAGTTTCATTACTATCCATTGCAATGATCTCTGTAAATCGATACATACTCATTGCTTGGCCACACATCTATCCAAAAGTCTACACAAAAGTTCGCGTAACGATTTTTGTTATTCTTTGCTGGATTATTAGTTATGGCCTAATGATCCCGACCCTTCTGGGCATTTGGGGTAAATTCGGCTACGACAAAAATCTAGAAACTTGCTCTATTAAAAAAGATGACCACGGACACAGTTCTAAAAGTACATTCTTCATCATTGGATTTGCAATTCCATGTATTGTGATCGTACTAAGTTATGCTCGGATTTATTGGGTTGTTCGAAAGTAATTTTGGAATATTTAACGTCGATTTCGCAGGTGTTAAATATGTTTGTTTTAGATCTCATGAGCGTTTGCAAAAACACGGTACGGGTGTTGATACGAAAAAGAGCGAATGGCATATTACTAGAATGGTTCTAGCGATTTTCTTATGCTTTCTAATTTGTTATCTACCGATTACAATCGTTAAACTTTTGGATGCGGATGGGACGTGTCCAGGTAATCTAAAAAATAACCGCAACACCCCTCACAATTAAGTGAAGCGTGTAATGAATGATTTTAAATGACTAAACATTTTTTTCCTTCTAGCTTTACACATTACTGGATATTTATTATTGTATATGTCTTCCTGCATTAATCCGCTGATCTACGTAACAATGAATAAACAATATCGCCAATCGTATTTAGCAACTTTAAGATGTAAATTCGCACAAAGGGATCTATCTTTTTATCCGAATGGTAATGCACCTAGTCGCACAAACATTTCAGCAGTTTATTTACCGAAAAACGCGAATGTTACAATGACACCGATAGCTTAATTGAATGTATTCAATTGAATTGTGTGCAAATTCACAGAGAGAATCAAATTATGTTAATTTTTAGAAATGTGTTCATGAGCCAGTACAAAAACGTATTATTATTTTTTCTATTTTGTATTTATTTATAATGTTTGTTGTATATGTTATTTATCTAGATTCGATTAATTTTTTTTGTACATATATCCCCAATTTGTCTATGTAAAGTTTATTTAAAATGTCTTCAATGTGATGTTTCATAGACATGATCGATCCTTGGGAGGGAAAGAACTGTATATTTAATAAAGTATAATATAGAATTGTAAGAATTAATTTGAGCTATTATTTTAAACTTTGCCGGCGTTTATATATGATGCATGTGCCACAA
Source organism: Nebria ingens riversi (assembly GCA_018344505.1). NCBI lineage: Eukaryota > Metazoa > Arthropoda > Insecta > Coleoptera > Carabidae > Nebria > Nebria ingens. The sequence goes on from JADQWA010000856.1 coordinate 62,726, forward strand.
AGATGCGCATGTATTAACCACATCTGACATGAGCTGCCATCTTAAAATGATTTAGGATAGATATCAACTGATATAGATCTACTAGGATCTACAATTGATTCGGTATATAAAAGCTAAATACTAACTATGCAAATAATATATAGCGTTGCGGTAGCACTAGGATAATCAGAAAGGTGAAGAAAATAGTATAATTTTTATCGTATAACCTTCAGCGGTTTGAAGGCCAATTTAATTTTATAATATTCATAACAACAGCTATTGATAACCCGATGTGATCAGAGCATAGTGGGGAGATTAAATTATTAAATTAAAATACATTGGTTATCGAGTCACTTTGTCGCGAACAACAATAGTGTTACGTTCAACATGCTGGCTTCCCACAAAAACGCTGTAAGTTACTGGGCTTTATAAGCTTTTCTATTACAACAATTACATTTAGATTTTTTTCCAGTGTAGACATATGCTGTCTGCCTTAAACAGACACTATGCAAGCTCATCAGTGACTACGAAATTATTTATTAATGGCAAATCTCGCGAATCTCAGGCCACGCAGTTTATTGATCTGTACAACCCGGCGACCAATGAGATCGTCACCAAGGTACCGATTAGCACCCAAGATGAGATGGAAGCAGCTGTAGCATCCTCGAAAGAGGTATATTTTAATTTTTAATAAAATATACACAATATTTATTCACAACATTTTCATTATATGTAATAGCGCATTGTCCAGCTTTATTCAAATATCAAGGCAGTCTTTATTTGCAATAGACCAATGACGTTAATTTGACGTCATTAATCTTTTTTACTTGCGCAAGCGTCACATTAAATTAATGTTTAAAACCTTGCACCGTTTTCAAATATTTACTCCGATTACCTACATTTATTTTAAAAATAATCAACTTAAAATGTGAGCAAATCTCAGAAAAACTATAATAAATGTCAATCTTTTTATCGATATAATAAATCAGAAGTACTCTTATCAATACTATTTAGATGATTTAAAAAACTAATCATGCTAGGTCTTCACTATGTAATAATTATAGAATGATTATTTAATCATACAATGATTAGCGCGTCAAATAAGTGTATTCATTGGCGCGTGTAAACAAGTCAAAATGACGCTAATCTACCATCATTAAACATTACTAGGTTTACATAATTATACTAATAATAATTAACATTAGAGATTATTCGAAAGCGCTTATTATTTGAACGTGTGTTTTTAGGCTTATAAATCTTGGAAACAAACATCTATTTTAACCCGGCAACAATTAATGCTCAAATACCAAGCACTAATTCGGCGCGATTTAAAAAAAATCGCCGCAAACATCACTGAGGAACAAGGCAAAACCTTATCGGACGCCGAAGGCGACGTTATGCGCGGCTTACAAGTGGTTGAGCACGCCTGCTCCGCCGGAACACTAATGCAAGGCGAAACAATGCCGAACGTTGCCAAAGACATGGACACAATGTCCTACCGATTACCCTTAGGTGTTACAGCTGGAATTGCCCCTTTCAATTTCCCAGCAATGATTCCCCTATGGATGTTCCCAATGGCACTCATTGCTGGGAACACTTCTATAATTAAACCCTCTGAAAAAGATCCAGGTGCTACAATGATGCTAATGGAATTGTTAAATGAAGCAGGGGCTCCTCCAGGTGTAGTTAATGTAAGTTTCTAACCCTGCATCTTCCCCAAAAGATAATTATATTAACGGTACAATCTTAGGTGATACATGGTTCACATGACGCCGTCAATTTCATTTGCGATAACCCAGATATTCGAGCAATCAGTTTTGTTGGCTCGGACAAAGCTGGTAAACATATTTATAGGCGCGGTTGCGCAAATGGTAAACGTGTTCAATCGAATATGGGTGCTAAAAACCATGCTGTCATTTTACCGGATGCGGATAAAGCTAGTACAATTGAGCAACTAGCTGGTGCAGCTTTTGGAGCCGCAGGTCAAAGATGTATGGCGCTTAGTGTTGCCATTTTGGTTGGTGATGCACAGAAATGGATCCCGGAATTGGTGGAACGCGCAAAGAAATTGAAGGTCAATGCTGGACATGAACCGGGAACTGATCTTGGACCTGTAATCTCAAAGGATGCAAAAGAACGAATTCTCCGACTAGTGGAATCTGGAATTCGACAGGTAGGATTGTTACTTGGGGTTGGAAATCATATTCGATAGACTCTTTATTATAGTTGATTTTAAATATTAGGGCGCTAAATGTGATTTGGATGGACGCAGTCTGGTGGTAGAAAAATACCCGAATGGTAATTTTGTGGGACCAACGATTTTATCTAACGTAACATCAAAAATGGAATGCTACCGCGAAGAAGTCTTTGGGCCTGTTCTCAGTATTATGGCCGCTGATACTCTGGATCAAGCAATTGAAATGATCAATTCCAGCCCTTACGGAAACGGTAAATAACTGCAGTTAAGATTATAAATGATTTTAAATTAAAATTGATTTAGGTACGGCTATTTTTACAACAAACGGCTCTTCGGCGCGACAATTCGTTAACGAAATCGACGTCGGACAAGTCGGTGTGAATGTTCCGATTCCAGTACCGCTACCCATGTTCAGTTTTACCGGTTCACGTGGCAGTTTCCTTGGAGATTGTCATTTTTATGGAAAACAAGGCTTGAACTTCTACACCCAAACAAAAACTATAACTACGTTATGGCGAAAAGGGCAAGCAGTAACGAAATCGTCAGTTTCTATGCCGGTAATGCAGTAAACTACAGAATTGTAAAGAAATTCGGGTCTTCCAGATTTTAATCCAATGTCTTCCTATGCTTTCACAAAGGTAGCATTTATTTTTTATATTTTGTGCCATTTAAATCAAACTCATAGAAATATATGAACAGATCAAATTTTAATTATAATAGTTATGTTGATTAATTGATAATTATAATAAATATACTGAAGTTGTAAATTTGTAATTCATTTCTATGTTCAGTGAAGGTGTTACTAACTATTACCTTTATTAATTAATAATTTAACTTAACTTAAAACCATTATTATTTAACTTTTAGTATAATCTAATATTTGATTTCTTTTAACTTATTAAACATTTTATTTACATAATGTTAATAAAATATGTTAACGGATTTAAATTTTGGTAATCAAATTTTATCTTCTATAATTTTGATGTAAATGGGATTTGTTTTGGGTTTAAACATATTTTAGCAGGTGAAACGATTAAACAACGAAATATATTTAATCGTAGAATGATATCTAGATTTTATCTGCGATGATAAAAGAATGAGATCAGCTTTTGTTTGGTCCATTAAAAAGAAAAGTATAAACATTTCACTTTGCCGGCGGCGCTTTCGCTTTTTAAATAAATATTATCAAAAATTATTAAAATTCAAATAAAATTGTCGCGCTCCAATTTTTTAAATTTTCTTTTATGTTCAAGCAGCACGTAATTGCAATATTTTTATTGTGATACCCATGTTTTTAAAAACAATAACACCACATGGTTTTAGAAACCATTTCTTTGTATATCTATGTACGATTTGTAGGTCAATAATTCTTTGTCATCTTGTGTTGTTCTGGTCGAGCGAATCGCGTGAATTTTAACGAATCCGTCTCGCAATAACAGATGCATTGCAGCGGGTGGCTAGAAATGGATCACTTCCTTGTTCTTTAAATAGAGGTCATAGAATCTACAAAAAAAAACCGCGTTAGTTTATTTATTTGAGTTATTTTCCGTGAAATCCAATCAGAAATATATTGATTTTGAACGCAATTTTTATTTTATTTAAATAAATAAAATAATAATTGTTATATTTGCTGTTGTGTTTAGATAAAGGTCACATCAAAAACCGCGTTAGTTTATTTATTTGAGTACATTTTCTGTTAAATCCAATCGGATACATATTGATTAGCGCGCCAAATGATTCAATAACTTAAATGAAATAATAATTGTTGTATTTTCTCGCAATAAAGTGCAATAGTGTTGTTTTTTGTCAGTCAAGTTCATTACGAAGAAATTGAGGTCATGAAAAATAAAAAAAGATGAAAGAATCACGATTGCAGTTCAGAAAAAGAGGAGAGAAAGCATTTTGTTTAGAGTGGGGCACAATCGTAACACATTTGAAATTTATTGTCGCGTGAAGTTATAATATCAAGTGCAACCTTTTACTCAAAACAGTTATGGTTTACCGTGAATAGTGTTAACATGTTAAAAATATGCTTTATATTAGTGGTTTTCACAACCACAATTCGTGGAAAAACAGTGCGTTACTCAAATGTTCCACCGCGCCAAGCAATCGCAACAAAAACTTACGATTTAGAAGTACCCGGTTCGGCTCCAATCCGGATCATTGAAGCCGAACCAATCTGGGAAACTGATCAAACGACGCAAAACTACGAATTTGAGCACCGTGTTTATAAGAACAAATCAGGCAAAGAATATTTTACAACGCAACCAACAAAAACCACCCTCAGTGAACCGATAACGCAAGAACTGGATCGACCTACTCATTACTCTGCGGATGCTCTGAATAGCTTCTTAAAAGAATATGCAGAACGAATCAAAGCAGATCGTAAGAAATATGACGATGAAGATGAAGGTGTTACTGAAGAACCAATAAATAAACTCGCTAGTATTTATTTGTCAGATAAAGATAATGATAAATCAAAGAGTTGGGGACTAGTGGACACCCAGAAGCATAACCATCCTTATGAAGATAAGAAAGGATGGGTTTCCCTAGAGGCAATACCGTGGTCAACAAGTAAGATCTCTAAGTGGCAAAGTAGTATTAAAAACGAGCCGAAACCTTGGGACAAGTGGAATGAAAAACCACATCAGCAAGAAACGGATAGTCCGAATCAGGGTAATAATATATATGCAAACTTATTTGGAAACAATGGAAATGGTAATAAATATAACTCAAACAATTTTGGCAACAACAATTTTCCAGGGTCTCAAAAATTGCCTGATAGTCCCAACAATTTTCCTGATAGCTCTAGCCATTTTCCTGGTTCTAATACATATTCTGACAATTCTAACCAATTTCCCGATAACTCTAATATATTTCATGATAGTTCTAATAATAACAAATTTCCTAGTAACTCCAATCGATTTCCTGGTAATTCTAACCAATTCCCAAGTAGCTCTAGTCATTTTCCAAGTAGTTCTAATCATCATAGCAGTTCGAATGAAAATGAATCCAATAAGTTTGGTAGCAGTTTCAATTATCCTAGTAATTCTAATCAATTTGGAGGTAGTTCCAATAACTTCCCGAGCAGTTCCAGCCAATTTGGTAGTAACAATAATAAATTTCCAAGTGACAGCCATACTCCCAGTAACTCTAATAAATTCCCGGGCATTTCCAGTCAATTTGGAAGTGATTTCAATCAATTTGGAAGTAGTTCCAATTATCCTAACAAACTTTCCTGGTTCTTCTAGCAATTTCCCTGGTTCTACTAATAATTTCCAAACAAATTCCAATCATTTTTCTACCAATAATAACCAAAACGACCAATATAATCCAAATGAAAACATCTTTTCGGATAAACCTACTGCTATCTACGATGTAGACATATCCCCAAATGGCTTTGTACTAAAACCTGAAACCCATGTGATCACAAGACCAGTTTACGGTTACGACCAAAAACCACTACAAATAAAACCAGACCATTCCTCTTGGCCGGAACTACATAAACCAACTTGGAACAAAAATCAGAATTGGTATACCAAAAAACCCGACTTCTACAACGATCGAAATCCAACGGGAAATCACAACTCTAATCAAAATGACGATAATCGGGATATCATAACTGATCAGCGTCCTGGAAATTTTCCACGACCAATCCTCAAACCTCATCCAAACTTTGAGCCGTTAGAAGATCGACCTACAGCTCATCCTGAAACTCATCCAGAAAACGGAAATGGAGAATGGATACTATTATCTACAACTAAAGGATATCAGTACCCTAGAAGCAAACATCAACGTTCTATTGAAGTAACTCCGGACTCTATTGGAACTCGACGAGGAATCCGGTTAACAGTTCTTCCTCCGGATGAAAGCAAGAATGTTAACATGACCACATCACACGGCGGGATGTTAGAAGTTGAGGAATCTTTTGAGACAGTTGAAGAAGCTCATAAACTGTTTTCAGAACAACTAAGAAGAGGAAACAGGACTCGGTTGGCGCAAAAGAAGCATAAAAAGCCAGTAAGGACTCAAGTTGTGCAAATGATTAGACCAGGTCAAACACAAGTTTTGCTGCCTAGACCGAGTCAAAAACGACCCACTAAATCCGTGCCTGTGGTTAATCATAAACAGGATGCCACGGCCGTTTTAGCAGCGGTTGGCGCGGGAATGGTTCCGGCGACTATGGCTATGTTAGTACCGTTTGTGACAGGTCGCAAAAAAAGGAGTTTGAATCGCACATCTAATATAAACTCTAAATTAACTATAGATCTAGCAACTTAATTATAGTTCTGGCATTTGTTATTTCATTTTAATTATTTATTAATTCAATTTCCGTTTGGTGATGATATAAAAAGTGATTCGTTAGTTTAGTATTTACAAATCTTATGTGATGCAATTAAATTTTGAATAAATATTTATTTTTATATTCTTTAAGTAGTTGATAATGTTTTAGTGTGAGAGAAGATTGTATTGTTACAAATAATATTAATAGAATAAGTTATACTTCAAAAAAATGTTTATTGTTTACATCGTGCACTACATTCCGTGCAAATTAATGTCAAAATATATTGACACTGTTTCCATAAGCAATTACATGCAAATTAGTGTCACATTTTGGGATTTTTATTTAAATGTTATAACGGTAAAAGTACTCAAATAAATAACACCGATTGTAAAATTAATTCGTACAAAAAATTTATTGCTAATAATCACTAAAATATAAATACTAAATTTGTCTTTTAAAATAAATACATTTGGTGTAGATACAATTAAATATACATTAATTACTCTAGTCTCACTCTCATTCACATAATAAATAAATAACTCCTTACACGCAATTTAATTCTCATCTCTGTCGAATTACAATTCTATAAGATTGAGGAGTATTATATACTTTCACATTTACTCTAATTACAAAATACTTTATAGTAATCACTTAACGATTACTATTTCATGATTTATCTTCCCGTAACATCGTATTCATTCGCTGTTGGACCCCCCGCAAATAAGTCGAAACTGTATCTGTAGTTTTTAACAAAAAATCCAAACCAATTCGTACTTTTAATTCTAATAAATTTCGTACAAAGTTAAAAAAATTGGGCGGTTCCGCCGCCAAAGAGGTCTCTGTCGTTTGCGGCGGAATTATTGTTGTAATTTCAGATTTCAATTCAATTTTGATCAATTCAGGTTGATTTTGTACCACTTGAGGTTGATAAGCATTAAATGTGTGTTTGTTTATAGGTATTTTATAATCAATTATTTCATTTTCATTGTCGTTTTGCGCTAAACGTTTCACCCGAAGACTTCTTGGGCCATGTTCTGGAACAACTGCTGGTGTTTGTGATTCAAACTCTTTTGGAACGTTTCCGACCACGAATTGTTGTTTTTCTAACGTATCATCCACCGTATATCCACTTTCTTTTTGTTGTTCCATAACGTCGCGTCCATAACCGATCTTAGAACCAACAGAAACTGTCTGGTATTCGTTCTGCGGGAGATATGTATCGTAATTGTAACTAGGTTCATGCCGGTAATCTTTCCTTGCTAATGGAGTCCGGTACGAGTAGTCAGATTGCTCCGGCATCCCGGCAATGACTTTACCTATTAGTTCTTCTTCGGCAACGCCTCCGGAAACATAGTCGTCATGGTAATAATAGTCTTTCCGGTCCACTGCTGAGTCATAAGCTCTTCTGAGTCCACCGAAAGGGTTAAAAAAATAACTAGCTAATCCTGCGGTTACCATTAATCCGACTAATCCTACTCCTACAGTCGGCATTACTTCTCGAGATAAATAATTATAAATTTGAGTCCCAAATGGTTTTTCTTTCGTTGCTATCTTAGTACTGTTTCCAATTCGATCAATCGCTGGTTTACGCCTTCTAGTCTTGTTCTTCTTGCGTTTGTTATTGGTGGGTCGTTTAGGTCGTTTGGTGGTTGTCGCAAGCTCCAAAGATCCATCCTTAGCTTCTGGAGCTAAGATATTTGATTCAGATATAGTTACTGTGGCTAATTCTTCGATCTTAGACACTATCGAGGATGTGGCCACGTTAATAGTAGTTGGAGGAGCGATTGTCACAGCTGGAGTTGGTTTCGTTTTGTTGTTAACAGCGTTAGTTAATACTGAAGCTTTTATTTTAGTCATTAATTTAGTTGTAGTCTCAGGAGTTGAAGTGAAAGTTGGCATTGGAGTTGTTTTGGGTTTACGAGTTGTAATTTTCGGTTTTGAAGTTGTTTTCATTGGTTTTTCAGTCGTTTTTGTTGTTTTAACAATTTTCACTGTTGTTAATTGCGTACTGGGTGCTGCAGTTGTTTTTCGCGTCGGTTTTTCAGTTGTAGTTAAAATCTTTTTATTCGGTTTTGAAGTAGTTGATTGTCCACTCAATAAAATCCAAGTAGAAATCCCGGAATCTGTGGTTGGTTTGTGTTCACTCCGGTAAATAACAGCGCGTTTTTGAGTGGTGGTTTCCATCACTGCATCAACATCTAGTGGAATAGCAACTCCCGGATGTGAATTTTCAACCATATCCGCTCGTTTCTTGTCTAATAGTTGTTGTTTATGTTGTAATTTGACTCTGGGAGGTGTTCTGGTGTCCATTGTAAAATCTGTTGTGGTATTTGAGTGATCATTGAGCTGATTCGTCATCAGTTTGATTGAATCTTTTAAAGCGGAATTTGGTGCCATTTTGTTGGCCCGCTCCGGAGGATTCAACCTGGAATTAATGGATAAAATAAATAAAATTTTATTGGTGCTTTGGAGGAATTGGATTTAGGAGTAAATAATATAACACATCGTTAGTAAAGATCAGTTTATTTTTAGTTAGTATACACAATTTTATTATTTAAATCTTATAGTATTAAATTGGCACTGTTTTATGAGAAGTACCTTAAGTTATATATTAGTAAGTATCAAAAAATATATATTCAATAACTTGAATCAAATCCTGATTAGTTATTCTATAAACTCAAATCTCCAAATAGAAAATTAACTCAGGATCAAATTCACAAAAGAAATTGTGTTAAATAATAATTTATAAATATCTTCAAACTAAAGCAAATTTAAAATGATTTTTTCCGTCGTTTCCAACTTCTATTGTCATATTTTTTACCAAATTCCTCGATCAATCTTAAAATAAACCGCCCTACATTACCCGCCCGAAAAGCCCTATTCCTTGCCTGGTCTATTTCACCCAAACTGGTCCAAGTCTTGTATTTTGTGTGCCAAAACCACCCATCATGTGTAACTACAGGTTCTTCAACATATTTCGCATTGCGCGACAAGAAAAGTGTCGGGAAAACAGTCCAAGGAATAAAAAAGGTTGTAAGTCCTAAAGTTCCAGTCATAATTAGGACCAAAGGAGCCAAAATCAGAGCTAGAAACGGTAAATTAATGGTACCCAAAATAGAAAGACCAGTATCAAAAATTCCATCGCTAGCTTCCGAGCTGGAATCATCGTTTTGAGGCAAAGTGGGGCGATTTGGTAATTGGGGTCGATTACCCGAAGAGGAAGATGAGGATTGAGAGTCTTCGACGCCGCTAGATGAAGCAGATTCACCCAAACCATCATCTAGAACTTCTTGTTCGAAATCCGTTTCAAGTGAATCTCCTGCTTCGCCAATGTCATCGGAATATTCTACATCAGGATTTTCATCTAAAGGAGCTAAATCTGAAGAATTAGCATCATATTCCACTTCCTCTTCAGTTGGAGGTAAGTCAGTAAATACATTATTATTCGTTTGGACTTCATTATTTATAATAATATCCAAATCAGGGCACAAATCTTTATTGTTGTAAAACGTATTACTTGTTATGGAAACTGAGGGGCATATGGAACTGGTATTTTCGGGCACGTCTGGAGTCAAATGAACCGTATTAGTTATATGGGTTTGGTCCGGTGATTGGTTTACGTTATTTTGGACTTGATATTTAGTTGAATCGGCTTGAAAATATATTGTGTTGTTCAGATTAGTTTGGTCTTGATTAATAATTACATTATTGTTCAAGTTTTCGGGGCTTGTATCTAAAGTTGAAACTGAAGTATCAAAAATTGAGGCTTGATTTGAGTGAATATTTGACCCTACACTTGAGGATTGGTAATAGACGTTATTACCTATATTAGTGCCTAGATTTAAACCATTGTTTGAGCCACTATTAGAGGGCATATTTGCGCCGTTATTAGAAGCATGATTTAATTGTACATTATTCTGAATCAGATCAGATATATGTGCAGGGTGACTCCCAACATGAATATTGGATATCTTAATTGGAAACGGGTTGCTATTTTCGACAACTTCAACCGGAAGGGAATCAAGATTAGAGTACAGGGAATGGTTTATGGGCTGAGTCACGGGTTTTACTTTAATTTCATACCATTTTGAGTTGTTTGAACCGTAAAGATTTTCAGATACTTTAGTAAAAACATGTTGTGTAACCGGTTGATTTTTATCTGCATGTTTATTCGGAGGATTAAAAGTGTTGTTTCGCATCCTGTTCAGGAGATTGTTTTTAATCGTAGGGCGATTACTATTTTTATGCGAATGATTCGTTGCTTTATTATTATTACTCATAAAATAATTATTATAGCTTTGAACATCTTCTAACGATTGTATTGCGCTATTAGGCCAATTTTTATTCGAAACTAAATTAGATTTATTTCCGAAATTAGAAGCAATAAATTGATTCAAAATTGCCTTATCTTTTTCTGATAATACTTTATTGGCATTTTGTTTCAAAGAGGTGGCATTCGCGATTTTATATTTAACCGGGACTTTCCGCCGATGATTTACAGAAGTGTTCGACGGGTTTTTACGTTTTTTGAGCACATTGTGAAGGGTGGCGGGGTATGTGGGGCGTGTGTAATGTTTTATAGGGACAAATTCGCGAAATTGCGAGGTGTACCTTAGGGGTTGGGTGTCTATTTCGATTGGGCTCCATTGTTCTGTGGTTATGTTCGGTGAGGGACGTGCATAAGTTGCTACAGCCAATAACGGGATGATGATGCATAATATATGCATTTTGATCTGTAACAATAAGAAAAAAATATTAGTTATGATATAAAACATACAAAATAATTAGACTTCTCCCAATTAGGGTTCAATAGCGGTTTTGTGCGTTAAACTATTATTATACAACGGTTATAACTAAATTATGAGTATTCCTTATTTGGATAACAGGTCAAAATTGTTTTGAATCACTTGGTAGAGTCGTGACCATAAATATAAAAATACGAAAGTCTCTGGTCACGTTCGAATGCAAGAAACCGTTAACATTTCGTAAAGTTGTTATTTTAAATATTAAATTTTTTATGGCCTATTTATAGTTTTAAATAAGGTTTTATTATTTAACACTAGTTTGGAACCTGTTTAGTTAATTGGAAAAAAAAGTTATTGACTTGATTTGATTGATTTGAAATTAAAAGTGATTTAGTTTCATTTTTATTTGATTTTGCAAATTGTTGTTGAAATATTTAACTGTATTAGTAAAAAAATTAGAAGATAATTTGAAAATTAAAATCATGATTTCTGTTTACCGGTCGAGCGGAAACAGTAATTTATATAATTACCGATTAATTTTATCAAATAGTTATAACGCCGTTATAAAAATCGAATAGTACATTGAACTTAGTGTACCGGAACGGTTTAATATTTGTAGCAAGTGTTGCTTAAAATACCGTTCCATAAATGGAACACGAATAAGAGTTCTGGAGGTTTTTTTTTATACTGTCCATTTAAAACTCGAACAAAGAGTGCAATGAACTTGAACATAATTCAAATTGTTTTGGACTTGTCAACAACAATACACATATTGTTCTAGAGTTTTTATTCCATTGTTCTACATTTGTTTATACTTCCATAATAAATAAGCATTAAAGAAAATATATTTGTTTACTGTTAGTTAAGTATGTTACATCTCTGCCATATTGCAGAGAGGTAACGTTGTTTACTATATTTCCTTAACAAATAATCATCGAATAAAAAAATTATATTAATTTTTATTAGAGTATGTAATATCACTGAGATATGGTTGAGATGTAACGTTGTTTATTATATTTTCCTTATAATTAATCGTCGATTAACAAATTTGTTTACTGAGTATGTTATATCTCTGATATATTGCAGAGATGTAACGTTACGTTCCTGCTACGTACGAATAAATTTAATTATAAATTTTAATTAATAATTTATCTTATTCAATATTTATTTAAACAATTTTTTTTAATAACATTTACTACTTGTTACTTGTGGAGATGTAACATGGGTGTGCTACGTCTCTGAAATGTTACCGAAATGTTATGTGGCTTAATGTCTAAACTAGGGAATATTTAATAGTCAATTAATTTATATACTATGAATAATAATATTTACCTAAATAGTAAACGTGATTTGTTTCCCTGTTCGGTTAAATCACAAAAAATCACTAAAATCACTAATACTGCACACAATTCTTTAGGTAAGTTCGCGCTGTGTTGAAGATACGCATCAACTGCTGAAGAATCCTCAAGGTTCGTCGACGGTCACCACCGGAACAACGGTATATAATTCCTCCGATGACGTCACTTCTTCGCGGCTTGGCGTTGGAGGCTCCACTCTTCAACAATTGACCCAATTCCGAGGACTCGCTTCTGGAACACCGTTATTAACATAATAATACATCCAACAACACATTGTATTGTCATATTTTTATCTTCTGGGTAAGGAAATATCATTTTATTTGCAAATTGATCTCAAAGGGTAATTTTATAAAAACAAGCAATCAAATAAACTATTTTTGACGTAGTTTAAAAATCATTTATTAAACTATGAATTGTTTTTAATTAAATATATGTTTAAAATTGATACCATATTTGTATCGGTTGGAAAGTAATTTAAAAAGAGGTTTTAACGTCATTTCACGTCAAATCTATAATAGTTGATTATTCTTAAGCAACCAAGTATGTACTTATGTATTGTGGTGTAGTGTATATGTCGGCGCACATTTTTTTATAAATTGGCTAATTTTTTAGATAAATTATTTATAGACTTATTAATAATTAAAATTATGCGATCTAATAACTAAATTAATGGAATCTTAGTCATTTCTTTCGATTTAATGATTTTTACAGTTATTTCCGTATGAAAAATAAGAATAATTGCAGATGTAGTTTAATTAAAACATGTTATGGTTGGGGGGTTTAGTAATTAGATATTCGGGATAACATTCTTTTTTTGACAAGATTATGTTTTAAAAATGTTTGTAAAAATAATGTTTTCTAGAGAAAATTGATGAAAGTACAGGAAGGATGACATACGTACAAATTGTATTTTTTATTTAAATTTAATGCAAAAACAATTTGGTAGTCACGGTCAATTTAACACTTTTGTTTGCAACAATAGGCGCTTAAAACTAATGGTTTTTATGCGTTGTTCCGGCTAAATAAACACTTGTTTTTTAGTATACAAACAAAACTCGTCTATTATTACCATAAAAAGCGCTAATCATCTTATTTATAATAACAATGTCGGTTTTTGCATCATTTGCAAATGAGTAGATACATTTTTATTCACCACCGTTACATTCTATTTGTTCTATAAATTTTTTTTAACAGTTTGTTTATTTAAAAAAAACACTGTTCTTAGAAGAATAGACAGATGGCAAACGCTAAGAGCCTAAAGTGTTATATGTACACACGTTTTTATAATTATTTGATTTGTACTTGAGGTGCTTTCAAAAGGATTTCAAATCATTTACAGTTTAAAACTGTTGATTCAAAAACTTCCAAAATTACAATTGTTCATTTTTGCTGCATCATTGCTAGTTGTGTTATGTGTGTATGTTAAACCGTATCATTTATTATTATTATTTGCTATTCATGTTACTTCGTAATTGCCACCACAATCATGACGTCACAAGGACAATATCAAATATATCAAATAAATGAGAACGTAATGATTAAGATCAATAGTTAATATAACAAAAAATTAAAAGAAGTGACAACCCTATTATAATTAATTTTATTTTGTATTATTTTTTTTTTTTAATCTATATCATAAATATGACCTAACTAAAATAAAAATGGTCTATGAAGTTATCAATGAAACCTTAAAATCCCAATAAACACACATATTACGTTTCAGAGACGATACATAAGCTCGTTATGTCTCTGATATGTAGCTGAGATATAGCGATATTGTACTGGCTACACGATTAAAAGTAATCTAGACAGATTCTAAATTATTTGCTAGTTTAGTATTTATTGATATAACGGTTTATATTTCGAAAATTTTATCCGTAATAGACTACATTTTAATCTGTTTATGTGTTTTAACAGTATTCATTATGAAATAACAAATAAATTAAGTAAACTAGGCTTTTGAGGTCATTTAGATACTGAAAATAAACCGCATGTCGTTTTGGAAGTATGGACAGACTACTAATGTTTGGATAAAATACATATTTGTACTAAAAAAGTATGTTAGTACAAGTGCACTTACCATATCATTTTCCGTATCAAATAAATACGAAAAAATAGGCACGTTTCCTTGAATTAAATAAACTAATCATTTTGTCTGCTATTGATTGGACATTGCACTGAAAGCAATATAAATATGTTATTAAATACGTACATACATGTATGTACCAGTTATCATGTGTACTAGATAAATTATTCTTAGTGCATTTAAGATCATTTCTAATTAAGGGAAATCAATTAATGCGAAATTTATGTTTATAACAAATCAAATACAGATTAGAAATTCATATTTTCTCTATACATTTAATTGATTTTATATAAGAACAATTTTTTTTAAACTTAAAATAATTTATTACAACTTTTAAAAAATATTTTACGCAATTTTAAATAATAACGAGACATTTTTCTGTTTAGGTCTGTGAACTTCTAGGCTCATATTTGTCACACTACGACAATTTATCTAATTGCAATTTATATTAAGATTTAAATCTCGCGAGCACGATTTTTTTAAGTTTCTGGTAGTTATAACAAATAAATGCTTTATAATAAATTAGATAACAATTTAAAAATTAAATCTATTAAACAATAAATAAAACTCTTGATTATAAAATATAAATTGTTGAAAACTGACTTACATATCTGTTTTAATCCAATAAATTGATATTTGTTTGTACATTGCACATTTTAATTCTAAGTTTCTTTCACTAGTTGCAACAGTTCATCTAAAATTCACAACAATGAAGCGTCTTTGAGATTACACCGGTGTTTCTAAGGTGTTCAACGCTGAATGGGGATTTCTTCTGCCGGATACCAACATCCACTCTCTTCTGCCCACTCTTAGTGGAATCGGAAGACTTTACCTTCCACATTTACAGTTTAGCGCTGCTTATTTGTGCCTTATGTCTATGACAAAACACTTGTTATATATATAACAAGGTGTATGTATTTATTAAAAAAAATCAAAAACTAACTTAAAAATAGCTGTTTATTTTATTCATGGTTTTTGATTTTGAAGTACTGTGTTTTTTGAGTTTAAAATTCGTTTTTTAAACTCGGAAAGAGGATACTTTCTATTGTCTTATAGCTAAGTTGTTTTAGATGGTAAAATAGGAAAACGAGTTATTTAATAGTGATAAACAAAAACAAATGTGATTAAATATGTGCTTGCGCTTGAAGGGGAACATATATAACAACGTAATTTGTCGTTTTGTGTTTCAAGTGAAACGGAACACAACAGAATTGCAAAATTATTCAAAAGTGGAACACTTTTTGTATATATGTATGCATGTACCTAGTTCCGTTCTTGGTATGCTCTATATAAGTTTAGTATATTGACAATGATTAATAGATGTACGCTATAAGATGAATCTGATAATTTTCAAAAACTCTGCCGTTATTTAATCTTATTAGTATTATATTTGGAGCGGTTTTTGTCTATTTTAAGATAACCATGCGTTATTTTGAAAATACACTTTTTGTTTGTAATGTTTTTTTGAAATAACTTCCGGTTTACGAATTATGAGTGTTTGAAATTTCGTGATTTTAATCTATTTAAGTGATGCACCTATCTGAAAAATGCATTGTTATGGAGAATATAATAAGTATAATTACGTTTCTGTTTATTGATGAATAATTTATTTCAGTACCGTTTCTATCTAAATAGATATCCTCGTACAAAAAAAAGTTTCAACCTATTAGGCCTAAAATAAATTATAAAACATACTTAAGATAATAGTTT
The DNA here is from genome assembly GCA_018344505.1 of Nebria ingens riversi. Taxonomy (NCBI): domain Eukaryota; kingdom Metazoa; phylum Arthropoda; class Insecta; order Coleoptera; family Carabidae; genus Nebria; species Nebria ingens. Next base: position 79,086 of record JADQWA010000856.1, read on the forward strand.
ATTTATTTCTACAGTATTTTATTTATATTTTAAACTAATTTAATAAATAATCTAGCGCAACATCCAACGTCGGATTCATCTTCCCAAAACTTCCATTTGGTATCAAATTTGCCCTAAAAGAATTTATATTAATAATGACCAAAGAAATGAATATATAAATTACCCGTGGTAAAGATCTAGCAATATCCAGTTTGTAATTATAAGTTCGAGCTTCATTTTGGGCAATTGGGCACTGGGTAAAAGCGCATCCTGTCTCGTTCATGCCAGCGAACGGCAGATCAGTTAAAGATGCCCAATATGGTTTCGATTTAAATGAATCGATTGCTTTAACTAATATTTAAAAATATAATTATAATCAAACTAAAATCATTTTCAATTATTAGACTAACGTGCTATAAAATCAATTTGGATAATAAAAGATTTTCCTCTCCTCAAATTGCATGGTTTTTTGGAGGTAGCCTCCTGGCAAGGATCTACTCGAATTTCAGTAACTGTGCACAATCCTTTCGGATCTAAAAGTACTTATTAGACAATTGTTGAAGTTTATTTAATTTAATTATTTACCTGTATCAGTACAATTTGTGTATTCGATTTTGTCGGCCGAACAACAATAAAATATACCGAGCACCAACAATTGTATCAAATTAGATGAGCGAACCATCGTTAACAAAGAGATCTTTAATACTGTTCAAAATTACATGATAAATATAGAAAATCATTATTGGTATTAAGATAA
>JADQWA010000857.1:0-277500 GCA_018344505.1 Nebria ingens riversi
CTTCGTAAAAGAAAGTAATAATCATTTTCAAATTGATCGCTTGAGTAATTTTTCTACAATGCATAATCGTGCGATTTGTGAATATTCTTGAATGGTATGCACGTGTTAACAGTAAAAATGATCGAGAGCGAACGTAAAAGTTGCTAAAAAAAGCTAATCAAACCGAAGTATGAGTCAAGGTTGGTGTTGGTGTTGGTGTGATGCACGACCTTTCGCGAATTCGCGAAACTGACTACTGGCTGCTGATGTGATGTTTGTAAGGTGTATATGTGTGAGGAGTCTGTCAAACGTTCGGTTCGTTAAACAAGTCGCAAAAGCACAGCGCAAAAGCACACCAACTTGTCATCAGCATCGTCAACGTCATCAGGACATGTGTGTGTCTGTGTGTGAGTGCTGTTACCTAATACAGTTTACCTAATATTTTATTCTCTCTGTGCCCGCGCTCGCTCCACCTTATGTATTTTATATACCCACCTTACAACAAACATGTAGCCACCCAACTTCCAACCAGATGGCAGATGTAGCTTGGTGGCTTCCTGAAATATTTATCAAACTAGCACTTTTTATCTATTTGCCACATTGCAGCTCTATTTAAGTATTTATAATTATAATAAAAATGCACATTTAGGTAATAAATATTTACCGTTTTAGTAACTCAGTTTGTCAAGGTGGCATTTAATTAAAATCTACCAGGTATATGATATTGTAGCATTATAGTTCAAGAACAATTTTACTAAGCAAACAAACAAAACGTTGTAATCGCATGCTAAATTATTGTAATGGAATAAGTACCTTATTAAAATTCTCAAATGTTAGTAAACTAAAAAAATTTGACTGTAATCTATATTTTACCAAAATTATTAATATTTTTATTGGTTATCCACACATTTGGTTAATATTTTGATAGGTATACATTTTTGTAATAATAAATTCTTAAGATTTCTCGTATGCAGAATAGTTACGCCATTGATGTATGTATGTATGTATGCATATATGTATATAGGTATAGGTAGCATAAAGTAATAAATAGAGTGTCAACATTCTGGTATTGGTTTCTCATTAGATGTAACCAACAACACGGTATGGTGCGGTGTGTAGAGACAGACAGACAGACAGACAGACAGTCTTCCGGCCGTTTGTATAAACAGAATTCAGCTGCGACGTTCATTTTATAATACACAAACTTATCGTATTGTTGAGATCGCCGGTTTATTGCTATTTCAATAATAATGATGGCAAACAAACGTACGTTTATATTCACGAAGCAAACATTTCATGATGTCTATAGGTAATCAATTATTTACAGACCAACTTTTCTATATTATTTGTCGTTAATTGTAATTCAATGAATTATTCAATACCTATGTATACCTATGTTTTATATCATCAAGACTGAATTGGACACCACAATATACCTACTATGTACATACAATAAGTATACCTATGTTTATGTACAAAACTAAAAACTGCTTTTATAAAATATATTATATCTTCTTTAAAATAAAATTTAAAAAAATCAAAGCACTATTTATTGTGCCTGACATAAGTGGTTGAGGTAAGTCGGATTGATTACCAATTCTTTTTGTAGCTCCAACTCGGGGATGTTTTGAAATGACATCTCCAGCTTCGAACGGAAGCAAGAAATGCCCCAGCGAAAGGCACAAGATGCAGTAGCAATAGTAGTAGAAGTAGTAGTAGTAGTAGTAGTAGTAGTAGTAGTAGAAGTAGTAGTAAAGTAGAGCGCTGTCGGTCGGTACCGGTCTACTCTGAACCAATTGAAATGTTTTCGGCGTGGATTGCTCGGCGACCCCGAACCCCAACTCCGCGCGCGCTCGTTCGCTCACTGACCCCGGAGACACCGGAGATGTCCCGCGGGCCGCTGCAATCGGCAAGTCTCCGAGTGATTTATTTACGGGAGCTCGCAGCCCAAACGAGATTACTTCGCTAGTTTCATCTCCCTCCTTCTTTTCTCTCTTCACTTTGCCTTGTTTCCACTGCTCTCTGTCTTCGTATCCCACTCAAGGATATAACCCACTTGATCACACTACCCACGGCTACACATTCCCAAGGACTCTTGATCGCACATTTTCTCATTTTAAAACTCTAATTAAAACATTTATTGTACGTAATTCATTTATATTGTGATACAATCATTTCAATATATGTACATACATACATACATACATACATACACCTAGCGACAGATACATATTATGTACATACTTTTATTTCAGTTAAAAACATTTGATACGGTTAGTAAATATTCATCTTGAGAATGTGTAAATGTGTTCACTCTGGGGAACACAGAAAGCCAGTGGTGCTATTATAGGCGTATTCTGTAATCAACCGGGCGATTGAATCACAACTTAATACCATGCGTGTAGTGTACTAATTCACCACCACCACAATAGCGCCTCAAGTGTCGATTATTTCAGCCAATTTAATTTCATTATACACTGTATTCTGTTGTAGCATTGTTTATCTTTGTTGCACCATGAAAAAAGCTTGTTTTCTCATTTAGAAACAGAGAAGGTGTAGCAGGCATTTATCTCGGCGTGACGTCAAATCAATTTATCATTATTAAGCTTTAGGAAACATGATTTTATTGTGGCTAACTGTCTACTTTTCTCTTCTTCCAAAAAGAAGAAAGTAAAAATAGACATCATACTGTGTATGTATGTATATACCTATACGTAGTCTTTCCCATCCAAATCTGTTTTACGGAACGCTAGATATTCTTTGGATGTTATCTTAAGAACAAACTATGTTAATTCGTGCTCCACGTAGGTACCCTACTTTTAAGGTTTAATGCTAAAATATTCTAAGACGATAAAACAACGTTTCTTTGCTCATGCTGTTGCGTAATTCTCCACCAAATTGAAACGGAAAGAACTCGATTTGAATGTAACTAAAGATTATACTAATAGAAAATTTGTTGTAGGTATATATATGTACCTACTGATATGCATACTTTGGATGCAATACACCTACATAAATGTTGAATGATAACGTTGTTTCCTTTGATTTAATGTAGTGTGCTTCAAATGTTTTCAAACATAATAACCAGCATCTGCATTACGACTATTAAGTAAGCAAGCTCAATAGAAATGGGCGGCTGTGGGAAACAGAAGGATGGCTCTAAGATGTGCTAGCGAACCGAATTATAGCTAGATTACACAGGATTACGCAGACACGGAGATCAAACAGCGCTGTGGCGTCGTGATACCTACTCACTCTCCCAAAGCCATAACAAACGTGACGCCAACGGAAACTACTCCACTGCGACGCCATAACAGACGGGAATGGATACGATGGCTAAAGATCAACTAGGGCAAAGATGACACTCTTCCACTTGTCGCAAGACCAAATCTCGATTTTGTTTCTACGCGTTAATAGTCAAATCTGCAGTTGTGAAATTTAACAACACATTTGCAATTTCAAGAAGCTACTAACATTATTCACTGACGCACAATAATAATAATTCTTGACAATTCTTAGGTAGGTATATAAATTATTGATTAATTGCAAAAAATAATTAAAAAGACGCAGTAAAATGGCAACTTACTCAAGCAATATTGATGATCAATGAAACATACATAATAAGAATGAAATGCTTGAACGATGAAATCGTGGTTAATTATCCAATGCCGATAAAATGTATTTTGACCTAAATATAAAAATATAGGTATATAAACCTGACTATAACGATAGCGTTAGAATTATTTCAAAAGGGGGAAAACAATAAGTTTTGGAAACGCTTAAACATGATTAAATGACAGGGTGGGGGTGGAGAGGGGAGGGGGGCACTTTTTACCATCTTGCCGGTGCCCATGAGACGTAGAAGTATAATGTGGATACAAATACATTTACAATTTAAAATATCAATTAGGAAGAATGAAAAAAAGTAATTTTTTTTTTTGAAACAATACCTTAGTGCATTAGCAACATGAACAACTGATTGTTTCCTCGTGGATGAATGTCGGTATATGAAAGTGGGTAATTTGTCGAAACGGTACTCTGCCGAAGAAAGAGACTACATAAGAGAGAGGGTTCAGATAATGACGTAAAATCGAATTTTGCACGAGGAATATAAACCAGATAAACTCGAAACTGTCGACCCGGTCGTTTTTTATTCAGAATTTAATGTACTGATATTAACACACACACACACGCATAGTCTTCTGCTTATAAATCACTCATACTCCTTCAACACATAATGCACGTATAGACATATATGGAAATAGAACCGAATCATGGATATCAGAATAGTGCACACAACAAATAATGTAGATCTTTGTTCATGTGTGCGTAACATGCCATTAGATTAGGGTGTGCTTTTGTGGAAACCATGAAAAGTCTAATTTTAGTGTCCGCAAATGGAGGGACAAAATGGCCCCGTGTGCGACGGACAAAATAATGCGTGTGAAGTTTATCAAGTAGCCAGCGAGCGATAGTAAATTCGCTTATCAGCGCTTCTCGCGGCCGGGCTATAGCGCCAGTGAAGCGAGGATGAATAGCGCAACCACGACAGATACTGGTCAAATAAACCTCCAATCTCGCCCTCTTCCAGTGCACTTAGTCTTCTCAAATCGGCACACACACACACACACGAGAACGCCGCTCGTGCACACATTGCCAGAGATAGAATCCATTAAATACGTTGTGACTATACGTACGGCATGTATAGCACAACTCGACTATGTAAACACGGATGAGATATGTGTCAGATAAGATTAATATCTACTTACGCTCCGGGAAATTGCCCAATCCAATTGTGCCATCGAACATTGTTTATTATAATAACATTGAGAAGCCAACGCAGTATTAATATACTACAATCCCAGCAGCGCCTTTAACTTTCTTTTTATTAACGATACAAAAAAAATATGTTGGAAAATAAGAAATGAAAAACCACAAATTTTAATTCAATATCAATATGCTTTATACGCATGTAGATATTGTACACAAATAAAATTTTTATAGAACAATAAAACACATCATCAATTCTGAAAATTAAATTCTCTGTAATTGTTAAATTCTGTTATTATTTATAGACGACAAGGTTCAAGGTCGCAAGATAGGGTTTTAGACGCGTTATGGTGGCGGAAAAGCTGGAAAGTGAAACATTCCAGAGAGATCGCGGTTAATTACTTTAAGCTGCAGGGGTATTAAAATTTATAACGCCACGCCGGGGCCGAGCCCGTACCGTGCCGGTTCGATCGGATGAAATTCACCGATAACATCTTGTTCACAATTTACGTGCACGAATTAATGTGATATAGATACCCCATACACAACTGGCTAAATAACAATGATGAGGAAAACTTTATTTTCGAAACAGTGGAGTGGCGATACGATATTAACTACATGAATCATTGAAAAATTCAATTGTTGTTGAACACTGCGTTTTGTATTAGAACATGTTTTAGCTAACTATGTGTTTTTACTATCTTATATGAAGTATAGGTACATACTACGTATAGAAATCTTGAAACTTCTTCAACTTGTGATTTTAACGAAAATGCACCTTTTGTCCATCTCTGAATCAAGTCTAACTATTTTTTTAATTCCATCTGTATATGGCTCACAAGAAAACTTCTTATTTTTAAAAAGAATATTCAAACCGCAAGTGCGTGTTTATTCTAAGCAGTTATTTTTGCAATATCTCCGAAACAGCTGCATTTACAGCAAATATAGTAGTATTCTAAATGAAAGTTATTAATATTTTTCACAACTTTTACTTGAAAAGTTTTTTGCAAAAAGTGTACCAATTACAAGAAAATAGCTACTGAAATTCTTAACGTTCTTATTTATGTTGTCATAGATACGTAGATATGGAAAATATTATTTGATAAATTATAGCATCTATGCCTGTCACTATTTTAACAGGAAAACAAAATAGACAAAAATAATTTGGGATTTGACATTGGATATCCATTCTCACAAATAGATTGAATGAAAATGTATGTCAAATATTAATGATATATTCAAAATATTATTTATATTCAATTAGTCACTTAATTTATTTGAAAACAAAAAATGCCCGACTATAATAGTTGCTTATATGTTATAATGAATAATTGAATTTTTCAAAATTTGTATTTAGTATCCTTATTCCTATCTAAATAGAAAACGCCTACTACGTATAGGAAAGTCCAGTGTAGGTCACTGCAGATGTTTAACTTCATTGTTTCACTAACAGTGTAGGATAGAAATGTATGAATTTGATATTGAAGTATAATTACGGAGGAGTTTTCGTCCTTTTGCTTCCGTTCTTATGTGAGAATGAACACATCTAGTCTGTGGGGTTGGGTGTGTCGCTTGTTTGTCACATTGGCATTCATGGCGTCACGTCCGGTCCGGAGCGAATGCATCCCACCGACACATCACCTCATCAATATTCGCGAGGAATTGCCTTAGACTGGCTGCTGGTTAATGGAATGTGGTCGGAAGACGATTCGACTGCGCGCTGCATGAACGGGTGTCACCCGCAGCCAGCAGCCAGAGACACCAAGTAATAATGTTGTTACAACAACCAAATATCATGGAATTTACGTTGTTGATATTGGTTAAATAATAAAAATATCGAAACTAATTTTTATATACCTACCTACTATACGTATATCCCATCCCATATTAAAACTGTCGTTACGCCATTTCCAAGGTTGTCTTTGCGAAGAATCCAAGCGACAAATTCAATATAAACGATTGGATATAACGAAATGAAAAAAAAAGTTATAAAACGCGTCCAACCATCTATGCGGATGCGGATGCGGAAGCGACCGCTAGTCAATGTGTGTTTCTTATACTTAAACCATTTTCTTTTCTTCCTTGTGTTCCGGGTGCAAAAAGATAAAAAATGTATCTGACGACAAGGAAAGAAGCGGCAACGGACGACTCGACTGAAGGTAATTGGAGACAAAAGACGTGTATGAGGAAAGAAGTAGTAGAAAGAGGAAGAGAATTCCTCTGCGCCACAGGGCGACCACGACGACCGTACAAACCATTCGCTAACAGACACGTGTCTATACATACGTACCTATATGTACATAGATAGGAACTGCTTCTTCGTTGTATGTGTTTGTCAGCATTGGCTCAACCTGCCCACACGCACGGACCCTAGCAGAACTGTCACTCAAAGAGACTGCATACCCTCGGCCTCAAGCCTAGAGGAACATAGATACCTATACTACTCCTCTTATCTAGCTGAAATGCTTTCAGCTACAAGATCAAACGAAGTTACATGTCCATTTTAAATTGCTTTTAACCGTTTTAAAATACATCTAAATTGCTCGAAATTCTCTTTTAAAGTACTACTTCACGAAGCACCAGAATATAGCTCTAATACGACATTCTGCATTTTACTCAGCTTAAGATGATGGCCAACAGCTACCAACAATAGAATCATATGACCTGCTACAATAATTAGTTATAATTTTAATTAATTTAATATTTATTCGAAAGCATTATTAATTACGTTAAATAAATTAGTTTTCAAACATATTTTTTAATAACGGTAGCGTTTAAAATATAAGATGCATTAAGAAGTGGCCCGCTCTTTTATAGATAGATGAAACTATTCGTGACTCAAACTAAATGTGGCGATAAAAATTAAGAACTAACTCACAAACAAAAATAAACAACTATTTTCGGTTATTTCTACATAAGTGTGTTGTTTGTGTTAATTTTGGAATTTCACTCAAATGAATCAACGAAAAACATGTTGACGTTCTGTTATGCGCCTGGATGTTAATTTATTAATAAAACGTTATGATTTAACAAATATGCGTGTTTTATGTGCTGTGGTTTGTAATTTCCTTTAATTTGTATCTTAACATATACCAAATAAACCAATAAATTGACTGCTACAACCTATGATAAACGAAGGTCAGATCTGCTAGTCCTTGACTTGATAATACAAAAAAGAAAATCATGTGTATCGTGGTCTTTGAATCGTGAATTGTTGATAGATAAAAATATCATTTTCGTGATATTACAATAGATGGCAATAGCTCGTTATTATATTTCATGTATTATAATAGGTGCTATTATTTAATTATTTAATAATACCTATATAGAATTCATAATACTTTTTTTTTATTTCCTCATAACCACAACAAAATTATTCAATTATGATGGAATCTCAGTCAATTGAGTATCTAATGTAATATAAAATAGATAGTATATTTAAAAATTAAAATTTCTCGAAAAGTAATTAAATTCTGTGCTTGTGACATTAATAGTTGTTCCACCTTTGGACTATAAAATAAGCAATAAAATCGGGATAAGCCTGAAAAATAGCCACGTTGATGTATTTTCAATAATGTTCAAAAACAATTAACTTTGTCGGCCGTAAACTTCACTATAGTTTCCAAACGAGTTAGTTCGAGTATTCAGCAAACAAAAGGATCTTCTTCCTAGGTTCGGATGAACGAAAGTGGTCAGTATTCAGTAAACGTGAGTCAGTCACCCAGCAACCGGATCGGTTCAATAAAAAAAAGAAAACAAACAATTGACCGAGGCAAACGGAAGGAACTTCCCTTTTTTCTGGTTTCTCTTAACGTGTCTCGGTTACACTCTTATCTATTAATAATCACACACAAAAAGCACCCGAGACGCCCCAAGCGATGGCTTAGCGCAGCTGATCTGATTTCGGCCATTGTTCTAACGGATACATACATACATACATATATAGCGAGTGTTTTACGCCAGTGACTTTGATGGCAGCGGCAGCTACACCAGCACGCGTTTTAGTTTTGTTGGGTTGAACAAAGGTCTTGTACGTTCGTGGTATTTTAATACTGTAACGCTGCACTGAATTGTAAAACTGTGCTATTGTTAACAAATGTGAGCCGTAAAGTTATTTACTTTTCATTTACTGGACTGCGAAACCTTAAACTGTTCAATTCAATTCTTTTCTTTTTTATCGCAGCACTAAATTCATGAAGGAAATAAAATGTTCCGATAACAATTTCAATTTGCATTTACGAATTGTCAATAAAGATTAGCAAAAAAAAAAATACGAGCCGCGCAGTCGTCTTGTTATGGGTAATGTAAAACACCACTCAGTCAGTCAGTCAGTCAGTAAGCAACTGTGTGATAATCAAACCAATGTTGTAAATATAATCGCGGGTGCAAACCAATACTGAATCCCCGTTCCAATTCACCCTCTTTGCGCGCGTCACACTAGGTTTATATGAATCAGTAATCAGACATAGTAGTGATGGTGTTTGATTCGACATCCACACCTGCAATTTGTGATCGCATTTACATATAGATGGACGGTGTGTTGGTGAGTGTCTGTCGGTCGGTTGGTTGGTTGGTTGGTTGGTTGGTTGGTACTCCTGATTCATGATAACTAAACACGGATGATCTAAATTCGGAAACGGATCCAGTGCGTTGTTCCTCTATGTGTTGGAAGACCTGTCGAGTGGGTTTCCTTTATGAACGATTAGTGGACGCACCCTAACCAATATTTCAATTTGATGTTCTATAAACCATTATACCTATACGGATATACCGATTATTCATTCGCTTCGGATCTATATTATATACATAGGTACATTTAGATATTAAGTTGTATTTTTCTCTAAGACTAATTTATTTTAATCAATTCGTCATAGCAAACAGTTGTGTGATTCTAAATAATACTATTTGTTTGTGTATTATTATTATTATTATTGTGTGTGCTGCTAAAGGGAATATTCCCTCTTCAGGGTGTCATTGTGCGTGGCCGATATTTACCCTGAGTAGTGTACCTAAGCTAACCTTATCAAACCCTGACTTCCTGAATTTGTCTGTATGATGGAGAAATTCTGAAATTATCGAATCGTATGTGTGTGTGTGTGTGTTTCATAGACAGAGGAACTAAAATATCTGGAGAAATTAACCGCCGTATCATTTTACGTAAAGTAAATCACAAGTGAAAATTCCATTCGACCTAGGCGCGATTCGAACTAGGCAAACTTCATAGTGAAGTAGAAGCGTTAGCTACTAGACCATGGACGCCCGTTTGTGTGTTTGTTTAAATTTGGATATCAAACACAACGATTGTAATTGCATGAATATTACGATTAAATGCACGAATCTTTGAGACGACTATCAAAATAATTTAACAAAAACAACTAAGCAAAACAATAATGGCATAGGAGGAACGGAAACAAATCTTGCTCTTGTTATGTAACTGGATGCATTTAAAGTTGATTTATTAACAAAACTTTAAGTTTTAACAAATTTACGTGTTTTACGTATTTTGTTTAAAAAACTAACACATAAATTAGCAACTAAACTCTATGATACGTGAAGGTCAGATGTGTCAGTCCTTCTATTGGTAGTACAAAAAAAACACGTGTGATGTCAAATAAGTTATAAAATAAGTTTGCAAACGTAACATTCCATAACGAAATTGGTTACGTTATATATTATATGCTCTGGACTCTAATTTTATCATGATTATACATTTAAAGCATTTCTGATTTTTCGCTTTGAACGAATGTAAATTTGGCATACAAGTGTTAGTATTTTTGATATTCATTGTGATAAAATTGAAATTAAATTAAATGCGTCTTTATTGTGGTTGTGATAATTATAACGTCATTTTAAGTATGAAGTATGTAGGTATATAGTTGATGACGAAAGTAAAACAGCAAAATAGTAATTAAAGTCGACAAGAAAATGCTGTTGATGTTTTGCTTGTTTGCATCACGCGTATGCTACAATCTAAACTTTGATGAATTTTGTATTATGCTGATGGTAAGAACAAGCATCATACAAGGTATATGCTTACTAGTATGTTCATACATACATACACACACACACACACACACACTAGAACATCTCTATGCATAATTCTACATTCTACAACTTAAATGAACTTTCTGAATTTCTTCCGCTGCAAAAGTTTCTTGTGATTTAATATTCCACACCTTATTCCACACTAACGCTGTGCCAGCGTCATAGGCCTTTATTAAACACCACTTCTTCCTCCTCACCTTCACACCGCTCTTTTCTTGCGTACATTGTTGACACAACTTTATCATATGACTAAATGTCATTGTTTTATGTATATTTATGCGCCGAAATTACATCCAACTAGTTTGCTTTGCCAAGCAAATAACTTTATTTATTTTAATCAGCAAAAGTTTTATTTGTTTGTTATAACTATATATTGAGCCTGCACAAAACATTCAGCCACCCAATAGTACTACTTATACAATTGCAATAGAAACTAGGTTATTTGATACGATTTTTGACTCTCGAAAATGTCTATACTGACCTTGACCTTGATATACATTGGCGGCAACCCGCGTGATTGTTGCAGCACCACTTCTATTTACTACTCATGCCAAGTCGAAGGTTCTCAAACTTTATTTTTTACCATTTTATAAATATTTATACAGCAATAATTAAATTATTTTATTATGTATTTTACCATAAAAATGGATTTAATTACTTATACTATTTTTACTCCCAGAATAAAATGTTATATTCCCGTAATAAAATTTATAAATATTAAATTTCTAATTTTCAAACAAAAGCATCTTGTTAATTTATTTTAATTTCTAAGCCATTTTTACGATTTTTGTATAGAAATTAGTTTTATAACTTTATTTATCGAAATGTAACATTTAAAAAGTTATCTGCCAACATGGCATTTCAGAAGTAGTATTACCTGTTTCGTTATCTTAAAATGACGTAGTAGCACGAACCCTAATATATGGCTATCGTTATGTACATACCTACATATGTATCCCTTGTATAGTAATTACTAGATAGTCATTTTTATTTGTGCGATTTGTATATTTACAAATGAATGTATTTTGTGTGTTATTTGCATACCGTAAATAACAATAAACACAATTTATGTATGACCTACACACACACATACAGTGTACGTATATCTCTATTGATTTCCATTTAGTTATGACTGCATAAAAATAAAGCAACGCAAGAATAAAACTTTTGTTTTCTGTTTAAAAATTGAGTTACATTTGTATGTGTGTGTGTGTGTGTGTGTGTACCAATTGAAAGTGACAATAAATTATTTTGTTAATTAGCGACTTTCGCTTTAATTATTTATCACTTCGTTTCAAAGTTAATTGGAATTTATTGCAAGCGCATCCAGTTACATACAGACGCACATACGCAAACAACTAATCGTAGGTACATCCGATTTGAAATATTTTTCTTGGAACCACGTGACAAAGGCCAAAGTAAATAGTGATTCACAACGTTTATTCGTTTTAAGCACGTACCCAACCAAAAAAGTGTGGATTTTATATTCAATTTTTCACTCGGCCACGTCACCAAAATGTGATTATAATTTTCTGTATGTAGAAAAAAGATATTTAAATATGCGATTTGAATGGCGGCCTGATTTGATTTTTTCTATAAACTCAATCTATTTTGACGTGACATTTTTTTCATAAAAACTGTGAAGCAGTGGCGGCGTAACTACACTGCTAAATGTGCTAAAAGCGCAACTATGCCGGAATGTAATCCAAGTAGGTAGGTATATAGTAAAATGTTTTTAAGCTGTAAATAATGAACGCGTGTTGGTTTGTTGAAGAGCGAGAATTTAAATTATTTTCCGGTTTGAGAAATTCATATTTCGTATAACAATGTTTTGCGTTAATTCCAAATCCGACTGTGTCATTTTGGTGTAATCCAGTTTGCACTTTGCACTTAGCTCGTAACTTGAATGACAATACATTTCACATACACAAACATTGCGCGATAATTACAAATGTAGGCATTCATCATGAAATACCACAAAAACCATTCGTTATTCTACACTCGCAATAGGTACATGAATAAAAGTTAAGAAGCGTCTCTACTATACCTATGTAGATATAAGATAATTTTTTTTTAATATCTCAGCTAGGCTAATTTTGCGAAATATTATAATATTAATTTGTGAAATTTGTTGTTGGCGAGCGAACGGGTCGCGTAATAAAATTAAAATTACTTTTATCATCTTTCCGCACCATTTATCATTGATTACTTTTAGTTGGACTATAATCGAGAGATAAGAAGGCACCAACCACAGAGCAGCCAGTTTTATCCACTGATGCCGCACTTAATTATCGATTTAAATGTCACCGACGAATAATAGTTACCAACCATTTCACACATTTGCTTTGTTTGCCTGACATTTTATACCCTGTTAAGAGGATACTTTACATTTACTATTCTGGTTTATAGTTTAAAAACATGTTATAACTACAGTAGTCTCTATCAGACGTGTTGTTATAATAATTAAATTAACAACTGACTCAGTATATCCGGGTCGGTAAAATAACCAACATCCCTTTTTTTTTAAAAACAAATTTAAGCCAACGTTAAAAGATAATTTTTCCAACTCGTATAGAATCACTTTAATCCAAATGAAAACACAGTTGGAGCTGTGCGAAAGTTCATTTGCTGGAAAGCAACTAACGTTGCTGGGTTAGCATACAAAATTAGATTGAAGCAACTAATTTCAATAATTACTCGCAATGCATCTGCAAGCAATAGTCACATCAGAATTAGTGTGGCAATGCATGTAGTTGTGCCATATATAGTAGGTACACCTAATATGATTCGCTAGTATAAATTCGTGTGCACGTGCGAATTAAATGCTATGGCACGCATACCAAGTCGTAAAGACACATTCAAACCATCATGTTCACACATGTGGCCGTAGATATCAGGATAACACAAATACATAAACACAACACGGCAAAGCCACATACAAAAATGGAGATACCAAACATATATATATATATATATAGTAATATATATATATATATATATATATATATATGTATATGTATGTATATAGTACATTTATGTATGAACAAAGCAGAACCTACCTATGGTTATACTAAAACACAACAAGGAAGTCATAGATTACATATTTGCGTTGTTTGTTTGTGTAACCTCGGTGATATCACGCACGCATCCCAGTCGCAGCAATCAGATGCGAATAATGGACATTTACACCGAATTATGGCCAGAATTCAGTCATTGACAGTAGAGGGCCAGCCAGGCAGCGAGCGCTTCTAAAATATATGATGATATGTGCGCAATGTTTGGCTGTATACGCATATATGTATGTATGTACATACATACATGCGGCACCGGAACGTGCTCTGATTGAATTCGATTCGGCTCCGGTTCGGGATTATAATTCCGTTATGTGACGGCGGAATAAATCAAAATGCGCGCAAGCTCATCCTTCATGTTTGTTGGTTGCGCTTCTCGCTCCAGTATTATTGGTTATAGGTTAGAATAATAAGATATTTGTAATACATGGTTCAAATCAGGTCAAACACACCATTTCAATGAATACTCTATTTACGTTCTTATGCGAACTAACTTATAAGTACCTAAGCAATATGTTCATTACGACAAAAGACCAAATCGAAAAGTCTAACTCCAAATCATCGAAGCATACACATATATATATATATATATATATATATATATATATATATATATATATTATATATATATATTATTTAAAATTTCTATACTTTTTGGAATACATGTTTATTTGTGACGGTTTTTTTTTTTCAATACCTCAACAATCGCTGCACTTACAGACTAAAGGATGATATTGGAAAGGAACGAAAAAGTAGTCCACTTCGTTGACATAATTAGAAAATGTATTTCCTTGTGTAAAGCAAAATGAAAGCGATTGAATAAATTATTTGTGATAATTGACAGTAACAGAGAGCGTTTGGCTGGGATTACATTTAGCTACATAATTTAATAGCCTGTTTTGTAAGTTCCAAGATGTTGATTTTGATGAAGGATTGGAGAGCATTAGAATTTTATTCGAAATGGTTTGAACTTGAATTATTAAAATTTTCTGTTGGCAATATAACTTGTTGTCGATAATTTGTCATTTTGATGTTTGTAATTCAAAATAGACAGAAGATTGGTGATTTTGGTGGCTAATCAAAATCACCAAACTTCAGACATCGTCTTCGGTTAATCAAAAGATTTCAACAATTTTATATTTGCGGAACGGAAAATCAAAAACTTGATTCGAATTATAACTTTACAGGGCATAGTGTAAAATTAATAATTATATTTTATTTGTAACATCTTTCATATCAAAACCAAATATACTACGCGATGCGCGTATAAGAAGGTCCAGTATGCGACGTTCCACATGTTTTTTTTTCTTTTTTTAATCCCTTTGGTCCACCTGTATTGTAACATTTTACATTTCTCTGAATCTAATTAGATATTTATGAAACAAAGCGTGAAAATTAACGAACAGACACAAATTATTTCTTGAGTTTTCTCGCAAAATGATCAAACTTTTGTTCGGTTTGTCTGCAGCAATAATCTTTAATGTCAGAGCACTGCACACACAAGCTGACGGTTACATGAAATTTAATTAAAGAAAATTCATTCACACAATCGTTTAAATATTTTCATTTCGCTGATTTAGAAATGATAATTAAATTATAACAATTTCAACATTTTTACTTTAAAATATTAGAGGAACCAGTCCAACGCAACCAAAATCGGTGCTAGTAACTAAATACAGTTTTAAAATTGCACCATTTTTTTTGTTTGTAAAATTTTTAATTGATATTTTATATAGATATAGAGTAAAGAAATAATTTCAATTAGATTGCTACATGAATTAGAGCGCATATATGTATGTACGTATACATAGAACGCCAAGAAGAAAACGGAATTGTTTCAGCTCCAATTTGAATATGTTTTTCAAAGATACCTTTCAAAGATTCTGGCAAGTACCAATCTTTGAATTATATATGTATATATCTAGCAACATAAGAATCTTTTGGTGGTTTTATTAAATAAAGTGTAGGTATATATATATATATAGTGCTATAGTAGCCTGCTAGTGTATACATATCGTAATGGATTACCTCTGGCGAAGTCTTAAGGAAACAATGGCAGATACTTAATCATAAATGTTGGGGTTTAGGTGTGGCACTAACCGCAAATGTTGCTTGCTGTCAAGAAACCACCACTTCGCTCTCACACACACACACACACACACACACACACACACACATTTACAAATATACACTTTTCATTTTCAAACACGAACGCTAAATAATGGATAACAGGATAGTACTCACTTAATTTGTATTAAAATTAAGCTTTTGCATGTTTTTGTAATCATTTTAAATCAAAAAGCATTAAATTACAATGTTGCAATTAAAGTAGGTATATATATATATTCGGTTATTTTATAGAATAGCTAGATATTCTATTATACTTATTTATTTTCGTTAAAGTATGGAATAAGAATTGTATTTCATAATTTATTTAGGAACTAATCAAAATTCAACATAACGTCATTCACTATTCCGCATAACTGAACTGATCAAATAGTACGCGAAGCAAACAGTGTATAAGAGAGTGAAACTACATATGTGTATGTATACCTATGAGAGAAAAAGTCTACTAGAGAAAATAAAATGCCAGACTGCTATTTTATTTGTAGGTACGATAATAATTGTTGAAATACATTTTTACCATATTGTTTTGACCGAGAATGGTGTTGATAATAGTTTGTCCAGATATATGTATGTAGCAGTTTCTGCAATATCTCCGAAACGGCTGCACTTACAATAAAAATAGTTACAATTAAAATGAAAGATATTAATATTTTGCACAACTATTGTTTGAAAGGTTTCTCCAAAAAATGTACCAGTTATAAGAGAATGTCTTCTTATGTATATTGTCACTGTTACGTAGGTATGGGAAATATATATATATATATAATAAATCGCTAAATCAACTATGGCTGTCAACAGTTTTACAAGAAAATAGACTCAAATATATTGACATTTAACATGTATTGTCGCAAATAAATTTAGTGAAAAACGTTACAAAAGTTAGTAAAATATTTTACATAAATATTTGACAGGTAAAGAAAAATAAGATATTTGCCGCAGGTATATTAAAAAAAAAAAAAAGGTTTGAAATATTATTTATTAAAGATTAAATTACCATTAAAATGTTATTTCTAACAGACACATACACATTTTTAAATAGAATTTGGTGGCAGAGTACCTATCGATAAATTAAAGCATTTACATGTTAAAGAACTGCGTTGTAAACCGAGTGAGCCGTGATAATGACATAGTATACATATATATATATATATTTTTTTTTTCAGTGTATCTTTGTGTCGATGGCCATACGCCATACGCAGCAACGTGCGGATTAAATAAACTGCTTGATGATGTGCGGCAAATTGCCCCCTTTGATCTTCGTCTGACTTATTTAAATATCAATTAAAATTTATATAGAAAAAAGGACCGTTTGGTTTTGCGAAAAGTGACATTTTACTTACGTAAAGAATCTCGCTGCGGGCGCTTCAATTTACTTCCAACGCAAAGAGAGTAAAATTGCAAAAAAATAATAATTTTTTCTTGACGAAATTTATATGTTAAGAGTTTGCAAAATTATATTTACATAAAAATTACTTTGCACAACGAAAGTTCTTCATTTAATATATTATAAAATACGGTTCTTCATGCGTCCGCTAAAGAATAATTTAGCGTGAAAACTTTCTGGCGATATTTCGTTCAAAGTTAAATAAAAATTGATTCTTTCAATTTTTCGTTATGAGGATTTTACTATTTATTTATTACCTTCCAAACATTATTCTATTTGTTGGTAGGGTGTAAATCTAATCTTCTACGAAGAATTATTAAACTAATAGCACAAATTATATCTCTAACTAAATAATTTGTTGCAATAGGAAATATTTATATAAAGACAGCTTTGAGTTTTATACACTTCAATTTGATTATAATTATCAGTTTGATGACCTTGAATAGAGCCAAAACCGGCCATTATACTATTTTTAATAAAATGACGAAATTCCTCAACAAAAAAATGATGTCAAATACGTCCCTGGCGAGTGTTAAAAATATTCAAAGTTAAGTACGTAGCATTCGCAGTGTTGTACTAGTATATACATTTAAAGTCCCAGAATTTACAATTCATCGTAATGTATTGATTGTGTATGTGTGTGTGTGTGTCTGAGTGTATATGGTGCGTTGAGTATATACATGTGTGGTGCGTGGCCGACCTTCTAAGCATATAACGACGTCCCGATGCCACGTACAACTACTCGATAGATATACGGGGGTACGTTTCATCGTTCGCAAGCTTAATGGACTACAAGGGCACCCTATTTCAACCAAACAGTACCGGGCTAAATATATATATATATATATATATATATATATATATATATATATATATATATATTAAGAACTATTTCGAATATTATAAATCATAATTAATTCTAGCTACATTTTAAGCATTCATTTATTTCTATAATCGTCCTTATTTGACCAATGCAAGGCTTCCGCTTTGCTGTTGATACTTTTGTTGAAAATACATATCAAAAGATATACATTCATACATGCATACATACATACATACATTATAAAAGTACCGTGTATAAGTAGGTAGGTCATACATTTTCTTTAAACGGAACATTAGGAAAGCTTTTGTATGCATTCATGTTTAACAATAAAGATATTATTATGTGATGATTTTATAGATAAAATTCAACCGGGTTATATTTTCCAGCAAGTAGGTATCTACGCATAAAAGATTTGCGCCAGATTTTATTTAACATTCTCAGAGCGGCTTCGTCTTTATTTCGTTCTTTTAAAATTCCATATATTTTCCTTTGTCAGTTCTTCAATTTTATGTTCATATCTTTGTGTCCGTCTTCTGTTCCCTTTTCTAATATTTCCTTTATTGCCGTTCGTACGTCGTAGTAGTCAAAAATATTGCTTCCTGTTCTGTGTATTTTGCCCACCTCCTGTCTAGCCCAGCCCCCCGCCGCCGCCGCGCCGCATCACCGTTCGCACAGCCTCCGTCAATGTAAATATGTAAACAAATCTCCGTGTACATATACACGGCGGGCACTATTTGTTTTCCATTCCCTGTCACTTGAATTTCACCAGAAGAAAAAATAAGACCTCTGCGGAGACGGAAAAATTCCTTCATTTTCAACTCAACTACGACCGACTTTACGAGACTGTGGTTATCTTTTGCCTTAACTCTCAAAATTATCTTTAAATTTAAACAAATTAAATAAAAAATCCATAAGTTTTGTTACAGGAGGAAGCAAATGGCGGCATGTCAAGTGATGCAATATTTCAAATAATCAGTATTTATTTTAAACTTTTAGAAGCACTTATAAAATTCTTTTCTCAAAAATTATCTCTATTTAGTCTCTTAAATTTACTATATTCATTAGCATATCACAAATGAGGCTCCAAAAATAATGCTTCTCGAGGGTGCGATTGCTTAGTCTAAACGGTGGACATGCGATAACCAGGAAGCGCTTCTGAAGGCTTCGTGTAATATCTATATGAAAACACTCTATAAGGTATTGCTATTTTTTTTTCGAAGTTATACGTTTATAAACCTTGCTTCACTTAATTCGCCCACTCGAGACACGTATAAATATAGGCTTAACTTGTGATTTAAAGTCACCACTAGATGGTGAACAATAAAATATTCCAAGATTGACAATAATAATAAAATATTTCCAAGTCAAATTTTCATTAGTACATTTTCCTAACAATTTTTCTCTCAATTTATTTTGATAAAGAAAAATAAACTTTCTTCTGATATCGCAATGAATAAGAATCGGTGTGTCTCCGAGTAAAAAGGAAAACGTAACGTTGCATGCAAATTAGTGAAAACAAGAGGAAAAGCTCGAGGAAAATATCTCTCATAAGTATATTTAACAAGAGATTTCCTTTGATCAAATGTATGCAGATTAGAGCACCATCCGTAGCCAACGCGACGACTAAGGAACTGTTTGCCTCTTTATCAAGACGCTCGTTGGCGTAGCATTTTCAAATTCTGTTGATACATTTTTTATGTCTTTATAAATGTAATTGTGAATTAAATATTTCATTTAAAATGTTCGTCAAGTGTAAAATTATATAGAAAACAAGCATTGCTCAAACCAAAGCTCTCTAAAAGCAGTATAAACAAAACATATTTGCAATATGCTGCATTCAAATTCTTTATACGAGTATTTTTGTACGTATGTATATCTGTTTAAATTACAATTAGTCTAAAATACAAATATATTAAGTTACAGGCACATTAATTGTATTCATTATATTATCTAGAAAAATACATTTTTTCTAGAGTCAAAATAAATCGTTTCATTTCAAACATTCATGGCACGTAAACTGAGATTAGTTTAAAAATCATTTTCAACAAAAAGTGTAGAAAATTGTATTTCCTCTCGTTTACTGAGTAAATGCATTTTCAAAATAATACAAAGATTTTCTTGAAATAGACAAAAACAGAAAACAGCTTCAAATAAATCATCATTTCCGGTTGGCCAATTGTTGCAAAATAAATACCAAACATTTTTTACTCGTTACGTAGTAATATACCAGAATAGAGTTAAGAATAGTCAGGTGTATGTCATATTAATTATTTTCATCCCAAATTAATGTTTTACGGCTTTCGGTTATATTCTGAAAGAATTTTAAATATACATTAACATATTTGTTTCGTTTTTTGTATACCTAGGTACTTAAAAATGTGTTTAAATAATTCTTAGAACTAGTCGCTTTATTGGTACCCTCCTGGAGTATAAACGTTTCGCAGTTAAAATATGAACAGATCCAATTGGGTACTTAGATTTTTAACGAATAAAATAAGTTGAGTATTTTCATAGAAAACCAGCCGACAAATATGGTCTTACGAGCGAGAAACGGAGAGAATGACCAACATACATCCAAGTAGGTATATAAGTTGTATACCTTGTCGGAATCGTGCAACCGTGAAACAAATTTCTATAAAAGATGTTGTCGAGTCGACAGACATACACACATATAACAAATCTCATGGCTTATGTGATATTTTAATACATCAAAAATAAAATTTGGATATGAAAAACTAAAAATAGGAAATATTTGACCATATGAAATAATATATAAGTAATTATAGTTTAAATGTAATAAATTACGTTAGTTAGATTAAAGAAATATTTATGATGTGGCAAAAGGAATGAATTCTTTTTGAAGCGCAAGCAAATATTTTAATTACATTTGAAATTCTCTTAGTGTCCGTGATGCGTAATTTAACGTATTCCGTTAGAAAGAAGGCGAAGATTGTTGAGAAACTGTTTCAACAACACAATCCCTTTTTGTTTGCTAAATAAAAAGTTTTTCACCAGGTTACGAACGAGACCTGGCTGACGTTTGTCGCGAATTGAAACAACTTCATCGAGTGTCGTGCGCTTATAAATTATTTATTTTTTGCTTTATGCTTCACTCGTCTTGTATGTACAAACATCGACAAAGTCAAATAATTTCCGGGACTTCTTTTTCCTCCTATTTTCATTTTCGAAACGACAACATATTTGCATGTTATTTACAAGAAGGACGCACTCAACAAAATGACACACAGCTACCTACTGAATATTTACAATCTAATGGCGACATCACTTGAGAATTAAACCCAATTCTTGTACTTGTCTTGTAGTAGGTATCTTTATATCTTTGTACATACATATATTGAAAGCCACCAACATAATAGTATCATAAATATATATATATATATATATATATATATATATATATATATATATATATATATATATATATATATATATATATATATGTTACACTAAATATACCTACGCATTCACTAGTAAATGTGCACATGTACCATCAAGCCGGATAAATATTCCTATATCTATACGAATATTTTACTGGTGGCTTTTGGTAAATGCGAATTAAAAATATAATTAATAGCTTTAACCAAGTAAATATAGTGCATAGTTTAGCACTATATATTTTTTATAAGTTAAATAGACAAGATTCCATTTTTTCATTGTTTTTAAAGAAAGTTTACTTAATTCTATTAATTACAACTTTAGACCAATGTTTTTTTAACGTGTAGAAACGTAGACATTAATTTTTAAAAGTTTCCTGTTTGAAGATCATGACGTCACGATCCCTCTGAAGTTTAACGACTCAAGAATAAAACACTGTTGAATAAAAATTGAGACATTTGAATATAATTTCTGCATTAAATTCGATTCTATGTGTTGTATTGACACATGATAATTAATTATTATTGAACTTTTCTTTATTAAGAAATCTAAACAAAATCGACCAAAATACAAAAAGCACAACGGAAAATACCACATTGACAAACGTCACGTGACAAGTAGGGAATAGAAGTTCAATAGAAAAATGCTATATTTTCTTTATATCTACTAGCAATAATGATAAATGAAGGAAGTATTGAAATATTTTAAAATCTATTTATGAATTTCAATGTGAATAAATATTTAATAACAATATTAGCACTGCGACGAGACCTGGAGGCCCATATGTTGATATTTATTGACAAATGTATAATGTCCTACAACGTACATACATACATTTATCGTAACGTTTTATGGAAAAAACATTGGATGTAAAAAATCAAAAGATTGACGTTACCTACATATAGATATAGAAAATAATTGTTATAAACGAGAACGTACTGATAACCATAAGATTCGATTTCATATTGAATTTAATATTAGACAATACAGCACGGCATTGTTCAGAAGATATGTAAAATTGTTCTAGTAATACTGGCTGGTGAAAAATGGGATATTTTATATTTTGAAACGACCTGGAATGACTCCGTTTCGGCTACGGGGCTAGCAAGGAAATACGGATGCCATTTTGAAAATTCGACGCAGTAATCTAAGCCGTCCGGATTAAGGAGATAAACGATTTGATAGCGTTCATTTGGTTACAGTTTGAAGACACGAGGCGCGGCGCCGCGCCGCGCCGGAGCTTTATGCTCAAATTGATTGCAATCGAAACGAACTTTGAAAACTACCATCAATTATGAATGCCTATACTATATTAATATCACTAATCTTTTCTATATATTTTAACTGCCGACCAATGTTATGAAATTTCCATAGTTAATGATTGAAAATAAAGTTTATTATTCATAAAACCAATCAATTTCTCAATTAAATATTTGTGTTCGGGAACCTTTTTAAACATTGTTTTCCGTTCAAGTCAATCCTAATTTTGCTGGCGTTAAAGTACACAAGAAGAATAATCAAGACGGAAAACCAAATCGACCGCAAATTGCAAATCAAGCATAAATTGTGGGAGAAATATTTGCAGTTCGCAGAGAAAATAAGTCCCTAGCCAGCGAGTTTCTTATCGTTACGTTGCGTTGCGTTGGTCGCGTTCCTCAATTAACATTTAAAGAAATTAGACGCCATTTTGCCGAGCTGTGGTTTGCGCCAACTTTCCACAAGTAGGTACCTACCCTCCTCGGTGTAATTATTACAATTCAGAGTGCACCGAATGTAGTTTTGTGTAAACTGCTATATTTCACCTAGAGCGTTTGTTTTCTTAAAATATTTTCTTGCCGTAACTCATCCAGCGTTTTTAAAACATGAACTCAGTAGCAACATGCATATATGTATAGTCTTGCACAACAACCAACCGACCGAACAGACTTTGTGCTCCCTTCGAAAGTTTCCATGTGAAATATGTTCAATTAACAGATTGCGTTTCGTTTTTAATACGAAACATAACAAAACACCGCATTACGTTTTTGGATAGCGATGTTATTTACAACCATAGGTATATTCTTTAATGGACTTATCTATTTTCCTATCTACACCAGGTAGTTAAAATAAATTCAGAAAATTATCTACGTGAAACAAAACAAAATATAAATAAATCTTGAAATTCTAGTTTTTCTGTTAAATATTATTACAATATGGAATGAATTTTAATATACCTACATTTATTTATTTTCTAACACAGTAACAGACAACTATCAAATAGGCATACACAAGCAGTCATACAGATTAAAGACAGGCAAATAAGCATCTGTCTATGTGTGTGAACGTAGCTCAAAATATAGATAGGTTTATATTTAATGTTTTTTTTTAAATTTAATACAAGGCGACTGGCGAGTTCCGTTTTTGAAATACAAAGAAGCTCAAAACGGATATTTTCGTAAAAATCTTGTATAAAACATCGGCCATGTATTGGCTTTAAACTTTCTTTTACGTAGTCAGTATATTTTGATTTGATAGTATATAAATTAAAATATAAAATGTTTAAATTTATAAGAAAATATTTTCATTCATTATGTCCAGTAAAATTGTAAAGTTAAATTATTGTCAGATTTCTAAAAAAAAACATATGTATTTTAGATTTAAAATGTTCGATTCTATAGTAATATACAGGAAATATAACTATTCATTACACATTATTACCAAAAATTATTATGGCTGGACATTTTTTGGTTTTCAAATGAACTTTAAACCTTACAAAATATTTTCATATAATATTTTTAATTATTTACTAACCTTTGTGACGTTTTTTCACTAAACTTATTTGTGACACTGACAATTAATGTTAAATGTCAAAATATTTGAATATTTAAAACAATTGACATGCATAGTAGATGCGATTTATTATATATAATTTCCCATACCTACGTAACTATGGCAATATCAATAAGATAAGATCTTGTAACTGGTACTTTTTGAAGAAATGTTTCAAACAAAAGTTATGCAGAATACTTATATCTTTCAATGTTATTCTAACTATTTTTACTGCAAGTATAGCCGTTTCGGAGATATTGCAGAAATTGCAAAAAAAGTCTTAAGTAAACATGCACTTCCGGTTTAAATATGCTTTTCAAAAATAGAAAGTTTTTGCCCCAGGCATATACAAATCTTAAGTTTAAAGTTTCATAATTTTATCTTCAACAGTGTAGGCTATAGAACACACAGACACACACACAGACGTCATTCCAAAAATAGTCAGACTCGATTCAGGGAAGGTCAAAAGGTGTATTTACGATAAAATTTCGAGTTTTTTTTTTTCGTGATTACAATACTTACTTATTACTACGTAAAATAAAGTAAAAAGTAATATTACATCACATAAAATAGCAAATACAAGAAATTGAAATATTATTAGAAATTTATAAGCAATGTCACACATACAGTTAAGAAATAAAATGCATTTTAGTTACATATGTGAAAGCATGTAAGATGAATTATAAACAGACGAGACGTATGTATGTATGTATGTAAAAGAAATTTGAAATGGTGAAAGCAAAAATAATAGAATTTCGTATAACAAGAATGGTGGCTAATGAAAATGTGGTCCTCGTGGGACGAAAATATTATTTAAAGTTAATAAATCATTTGATAATTAATTCTCGTGAGAAGTGCCCTGAAAAGATAAGACTCTTATACAACTGGTGGTAGCTATACCAACGTACTAGGTAGGTAGGTAAGGTAGGTAGCTATAGGTAGGTAGGTACTGCATACTTTATTGCGATGAGACTTGGTTATTTGAATTGTTGCTTTTTAATAAATACGACCTCTGTAGAGGTGGTGAGACAAAAATAATCCTCTTTCTAATTTTTATTCTTAAATTAACTTTTCCCTCTCATAATCACGGTGGCGGCGGCGGTCGGTGGTTGGCTGGGTCGAGCGGGTCTCCGCGAGGAACACTTAATCTTTGTGCCTCCTGCGCTATCATCATATTTCATTTGCCCATAATTAAGGTGCAAAGAATACATGCTGCCCCAAGCTCTAAATCCGAGGTGCGAATTCATGAATTAGTAACGTTATAATACCACCTCTCTCGTTTTATCGCACCACTTTTAACGCTTCCGTCCTTGTCACGTTCTTTGTTCTTTGTTTACTGTTTTGGCCCCGTGATTTTTTCATTTTATTTTTGGTTCCTTTTACTTACTTCTTCAGTATAATTCTTTATTACGTTTGTATGCTTTCTACTCGGCTGCTTCCTTCGGCACTTTTTTCTTGTTATTGTTTTAATGTCAGTCGGTCGGAAATTGATATTTTTTTAAAGGTAGTGCACCACTTTTAGTTTTTTTTTCTATTTTCTTTTCATATATATAAAAAAAACAATTTTCTAAAAATTGAGTCATCAATTTGAAAATGTATAGTCCGTTTAGTTAATTGAATCAAACAAAATCTTTGTTAAGAAAGCGATATCGTCTGATATCGAAAAGGCTAACAATAATAATAATAATAATAAAAAGAAAATTCTATTGAATCATCATTTTTCCAACACACTGACAATAGCTGATAGAATTGAATAACCGCTTCGACATATCCACTTGTATCTTATCCTCTTTTCTCGATGCGTGTGCGTGTGTGTGTGTGTGTGTTTATTTCATTTTGACAATTCTCGGCTTTATATCCTTTAAAAAAGTCCCCCGATACCCACTAACCCTTGGGGTTATTGTTCGCTGTCCAAGCTCTATAGCCTTCGTCTTGCTGACGTTGTCTCATTTCTGAACTGTTTACTGTCGCCTGCGTCGGATGATGATTGTGTAAACCACTACCATCCACTACCGATGCGACGCCAACTTTAACGCTGCTGCCGAGCTTTCATAAAGCTAAGACGAACGTTATTGTTTGTTGTCACCACAAAATGGTAGTTGACTGTGCAATTGTCTACTGGCTGTGATGAAGTTTTTTTATTACTCTAAACCAAATTAATCAACATTTTTTATGACTTTTTTTACTGGGTAGGTACTGCTTTAGTATTTATATTTTTCAAACGCAGACATGTTTGGTGGGAAATGTGTGAAACATCTCGAAAAGTACGCACGACTTGCTACTGCTTTGTGGGTAATAATTATATTAGTTTCTTCTTGTTCAGCATAAAAAACAGGGAAAAATGTCAAACGTTAAAAATCGTTCGTGTGACATTCAAAGCGAATGAATTCTTCTGTTGTAATTCGCGTCACATCTCGAGAGGCGCAAGGCTTGCCAACACAAAGAATGAAAGAACTGTTTTGCTGCAACAAAACAGCGAAACGGCGATCATTAAGTAACTCGCTACGATATATTCGAAAACTTTCTATAAGTAAATCGCGTTGATACATTTGCATACATATACCTACCTCGAGCTACCTACCTACTAAATGCAAAATATGAAAAAGTGATTATGCATTCTAGAAAACGACACACTTTAAAAGCACTAAGAATCATTCGCCAGTCAACCCAATTCATTGCAATTGTAGTGTTCCGTACTGGATTTTCTTATACGTAATAGGTTTATTTTGTTTAGTCAGAAAGAAAATATAAATATATAATAATAATATATAATAAATTTAAATATTTGAACTCAATCTATTTATGATAATCGATGTGATTCAAATGTCTATAGGTAGCTACATTTGCTGTAAGTGCAGCCGTTTTGCAAATATTACACAAATTACAAAAAAAAATTTCAGTCAACATTCATTTCCGGTTTGAATATTCTATTTAAAAATAAAAGCTGCATTTCTATTTTCAGTTTCATTATTTGGCCTTCAATGGTTTTGGCTCTAGTGTCTCACATCCAACCCACACACACACAAACTTCTTTCCTAAAATAGTCAGATTCGATTCAGGGATTGTCAATACTTTTATGTCCATTAAAATCTCGAGTTTGAAAAATGTTCATGATTACAATAAGTACTTCCTTCTAGACATTCGTATAAGAAAGTGAAATGGCTTTAAATATTAATTATTCATGATGGAATTAGCATTTAAATGTTGTTTCTAACAAACGACGTATATATGTTTAATAGAATTTAGTGACGGGGTATGATAAATTATAACATTTACCTACATGTTGAAGAAGAAAATAAAAATGCTATAATTAAACATAAATTAATAGCTGAACAGTGAATAACTTAAGTACTATATGGTAAAAAATATATTAAAAAAATGTAGAAAAATATTTTATGAAAATGAATAAAAGGCTACTCGGAATAGCTTGTGATCTTGATATGCGCAGAAAACAATTTTCCCCACCACTGCACAAAATAAATGCTATTTATACTCTCGTCTTTTTCCATCATATTAGTACCACTCACCCTTCTGCGCATGTCTTACTTCAAGCTATGCCGAGTAGCCTGCATGAATAGTTACAGTTTAGCAAAAATAACTGTGATGTTAAACCTATAGTAAAATAGTTCTAAACGCTAACAAAAAGACACACTATCGTTAAAATTTTATTATTAAATCTAGGTACCTATTATTTAAATGGAATATGCATTTAATTAATATTTATCGCATTTGTTCACTTTTAACTTGTATCTTTCATGAATTATTTGTAATTGACATTT
Organism: Nebria ingens riversi; assembly: GCA_018344505.1. Taxonomy (NCBI): domain Eukaryota; kingdom Metazoa; phylum Arthropoda; class Insecta; order Coleoptera; family Carabidae; genus Nebria; species Nebria ingens. The sequence goes on from JADQWA010000857.1 coordinate 28,183, forward strand.
TCAGTTGTGGCAAAGCTCGTAAACACAAATGAAACGCGGTGCTAAGAATAACTTAATCCACATTTAATTTCTGGTTAATGCATTTAGTATATAATTAATAAAAGAATCAGATAAATAAGTATAGCTATTCTTAATTATAGGTATATAAAGTATTTATTAGTTGCATTTCAGAACTTTGTTGATTCAGTTGATAATAATTTATATAGTCTTGACGACACCTTCACATCGCATCGTCGTCACCGTCAAGTTAGCTAAACTGATTTGCTAGTTATCAAACGTGGTGCCTTCGTGCCAGACTGCGTTCCACTATCTGCCTTGGTGTAGTTTGTCGAGCGACCGTTTGCTGGAGCGCCAACTTCATCTGCATATATCACGTGTCCAGTTGTTGCAAATTATACCCAATCTCTTTCTCTGCTAGCTAGCCAACGTGTTGTAAAATAACACGCCCTTCTGTATGTATGTATGCATGCATGTTTATTTTGTGCATTATATTCCTCGAGCACTCGTCTGGCATTTAAATGAGTCGCTAACCTCTTTTACAATTGTATATTTTATTAATCGTCTACAGTTACAAAATTATACCAACAAACACAGATACTTTTCTCTGTGTATGTGTGTGGTTATGCAACGGACGAGAAATATATGCAAAGTAAACTAAAAATGTCACATTTTATTTCATTCAGGATAATACATAAAACATATTGTCCTCTATTATGTTTTTAATGTAAGACGAGATCATTAACACGCTGATCAAATGTGTTATTTGATAAATAAATGTCTGTAGTGTTTTGCACTAGATTTTCTTATACGTAGTTGGTAGGTATATCAGTTTAAATAGGAAGGATAATAAAATATGTGTATTTTTTTATTTTAAGGCATCTTATTAATTATTATGACCAGAAGTTTGTTAATTTTCAAAATAATAATTGAATAAAAAGTGTATTTCCGTTTATATTTCGAGATTGATATTTTTCATGATTACTTTGTATAAGTAATCATGAAAATTGATTTGTCATTTTAAGAGATGTTTTTCGACCGGAGGAAGCCATGTTAGTTGTTCATATAGGTACAGACATTCGGCTTTCATCGATATTCCATTAGCATAAAACGTAGTGTAAGCTAGTAGCTCACCCAAATACATGTTCGCATAATATAGGTAAACTTATGAACATACAACGAAGGCAAAGGCATAACCAAAACTTGTTGAATAGTTTAGCGACTCGTTGAAAGTTATAGGTTAATTAACACTCTGTAATTTGTGCTTTAGGAATACAGCGCACAAACCACGTATTCCGAGGTATTCCGAATCCATTTCGTGATTCTTCGTAACCATAGGCGTCCATAATTAAAACCAAATAGATTTAAGTATCAAAAGAAGCGATTAGCTAAAATGAAGTGTGCAACCATTTTTGTATTGTGATAGGAAAATTAGCGAATCATATATTTATAGATATGATGCATGCGTAAGCACCAATGCTAGCAGTACGCATTCGTGCCCCCGTTTGTTGAGTTGCATTGCTGAGATACCTATAAAATAGTAATATTGTCTTCTTCGTCGAAGGGTGAACTTTGTAAATGCAACGCCATTATGAATTTCCATAGTAGTTCCGGAGGTGTACGTGCCACATGAACAGAAGCAATAAATATTTTCTCAACACGAGTCACCAGTGAACACGATAAAGAAGTACTTATTTTGGGTGTGTTGTCATCAGTACATTATTTATTTACTGATACACATTGTTTCATTGTTAATCTTATTTTAATGCTTTATATTTAATAATTATTGAGATACTGCGATTTTGAGTGAAAGCCGCCCACATTACTACTTACCACTCCTTGCCTAAGAACTGAAGCCTGTTGTGTAGCGTGCTGTGTCTACTATTCGCGCAAAGTTGTTGCTTTGAATACGTATGTGTACGGATTACCTATGGCAAGGCACTGTTGAATTTAAAATAAAAAGCACTAAATATTAATTGAATAAATATTGTTGTTTGTAAAAAAAAAAAAAAAAGATTATTTAATAAAGAAACCAACAAAAAAAGAGTTTGTAATTGGAGTGTATAAAGTAGGATGGCGTGAATGTGTGTCGATACATGTTACAAACAATAACAAGTTAATATGGTTGATGATGAACATGGTAAACACAGAGGTATTAAAATGATTAATTCGTTTAGCGGCATGGCACGCGGCACGGCACTCGGCACGGCACGACACGGTGAGGCGGTTGCACTACACCTCGCTCGGTCGACGCGCCGTGATTCCGTGTGTCGAGTGTGTTGTCACAGAGTTCGGAATCTCATTAGCTCAATTTAGTTAAAACATGATTCGTCATTAGCGCCGACGGGCACACAATAACATTATTCCCGACCACTTCGGCCGTGCGCCGCGCCGTGTCGCTTTACGAAGCCAATTGACTTCTGTCAAACTAACTGCTCTTGTGTTTGTGCTTCGAGAGTCTCGCAACTTTCTGAATTTTGCATACCTACTTCAACAACGCCTTCACCTGTCGATTACTCGCCTCTTTACTGTTACTAACTCTGCAGATTCTTATTTTTTTTATATATACGAGTATGTATATATATATATATATATATATATAGCTATAGTACTCATCAAAAATCCTTTTAATAATTATTTTTATTAATTTAACTTTCTGCAAAAATTAATTAAATATGGTAACCGTGTAGTCATAAATGATATAAAGTCTCTTATACCTATATTGAGTGTGTAATAAAAAGTTTTGCTACATGTTTTAATAATAATAAAAATAATATGCAAGCATTATAATATATTTCCGTAGTATAAATAAAGATTAAAGATTTGCATATTATCAGGATGACGATAACGGTTTAGCATAAAACTCCGGCCGCCTTACCCAGAAGAAGTGAAAGGAAATAAAGTCAATGGTAGGTTGGTGCAGGCGGCTCTCTCTCTCTCTGTGTGTGTATGTATGTATGTATGTATGTATATAGAAGGTATAATCCTGTGAAATGTGCTTAAAGTTTGTTATCGATGTAGTGTTCGAGACATATGATAACGGAGACAGCGCGCGGTGCACTCTGACCAAAGCACACAGCACACAGCCCGCCGTTTGCCGGCTCATAAAATATGAGTAATGGTCCCTGGGAAAGGGATAGCTTAACAGCGCCGCCAGTTATAGCTAGCTAGCTAGCACCATCATCCGCGCGAACATACGCTCTCTGATCCACAGATATTTGACACTCAAGGATCTGTCACTCGCCAACATATTGCACACTTTTTGTGACAAACGAACGTTATTACTATTATCTCCAGAGATATTGCACTCAGTATACAAACGTGATAACGTTTGAATACAAAATACATCACTTTTTGCCAATTTTCATATGTATACGAATATATATATATATATAAAGTATATAAAGGCAAGATAAACTAATAAGCAATAAAAAATAAGACTAATTACTTATTAATGAATATAATTATTTTATATAAATTAAAACCAGGCGCAGGAATAAAGTTCTAACCCCTCTAAACACTAAAATATTTGTGAAAATACTGGAAAAATTGTATAATAAATGCATTTTTGGTAATCTAAACCATATAGTAGTAGTTTTGTAGAAATTAGAGATTTAATTTTCTATGAATCGAGATAAGATTGTTATAATTTAAGTAATGGATAAATGTAGTGTTGGAAATAACGTTTTACGTATCATATAACGACACTGGTGTTCTTGAAATAAAAGAGGTCTGTGGACGAGTTGTGTAAATAGTGTGAAAGAAGAGAGAGCGAGAAAGCAAAGCCAAGCAAGAATCCTTCCGAGGTCGACAATAACCGTAAGGCGTCCTTCGTCGCACAAACACATACATACATATACACACATCTATCCGATCCGGCGCGGCGTAGTCCTTGTAATGTACCATCTTGCAAAAACTGGCCGTCGTATGCTCAGTAGCAGCAGCAAGGGTGGCGAAAACGAAATGTGTGTTTCAGCCAGCGTGAAATACGCTCGACGATGTCCGCGATTGTGTAAAATGTGCCGACGGCAATGAAATACATGCACACAGTACCAAACACACACACATACACACCAGCCATGAGCCCAAAGCTCAAAATACGATAACGATGTGGAACGGACGCCGAACCGAATGGATTTTATTATTTTCCATTCGCTTTTATACAAGCAAATAAATTATTTAAAGGACTATACTTATAGTTAAACAACTGCTACACACATTGGAAGAAGTGAACGAAGGAAAACAACACGTTTATTATTTCAGCTTTTCGATTTCACCGATTCTGCAAAGCGAAAACTATCTTTAACACATTCATTGGAAAATGTGTTTTCTTTCTTCATTACCAACCTATGTTAAGAATGTATTATATATCGTCACGCCATTTCCCGTCCAAGTGCACGTATGACGCTTCTATATTTAATTATTTTCGGTTTTCAAAAGGAAATTATAAAATGTTTAACATCACGAAACTTTATGATTAGGAACGTGATAGAAAAAAAACTACATATATACATACATACATACATACATATATACATACATATATATTTATATAACAAGAATTGCACCGATTCACAGTGGTTGGTGATGGTGGCGTGTGGATAGCATAAGCTTCCGGTCAGTGGCATGGCGAAGTCTGGAATTTTTATGCTCCGGTGATAATTCCGGATGACGTGTGCAGGTCATGTCGGTCGGAGGAGAGGGCAAGACACGACCCACCGGTACAACACGAGTTGTAACTCGATTTGCGGAACGAACAGCACTGAACACGTTCACACAACACAACGAAGTCTGCACTTGCTTACTTGCTTGCTTACTTGCTTGCTTGCTTGTTGTAGGGAGACCGTCAAACACGTACAGACACACACACACAGACACACTATAGCTAAATTATCTAGAGATATACGAACAAGTATATCAGGATAGCCACAAAAACATTATGTTATCGAAATACGAAAGCATGGATAACAGGACAGTACATAGTCGTACACATATAGGTTAGGGTCAGACCGAGTGAGAGGGACGTGATGATGGGTTGAGTTCATTGGCGGACAAGTCGTGCGTGCGTGCGAGAACTTCAACCAACGAACGAACGAACGAACGAACGAACGGCTTGTCGACGGAAATGGGTTATAGATTATAAATAATGAAGTCGGCGCGGCACTTGCATTCGTATATATGTACGCGGATATCTGAGGCAGAGATCATTAATCAAAATTTCTTACGGTGAGAAAAAGCAACTCGCCGCGCCGCCCGTCGACTGTATTGTATGTATGTATGTATGTACATACTACAGGATGGTGTTATTCAACTTGTAGTCTTTCAAGATCAAATCTTTCCAAGTGATATACCAATAGAAAATAAAAAAAAGCGCTTCCTCATATAGGTTGTCCAAGATATTATATGGTTACATGTACATTACTACTTCATGTTCTATTATCTCTAGTTATTTTATTGATAAAGCACTCACATCTTAAACATCAAGACGGAATCAATTAATAATTTAGGCCTATCTTTATTAAAATTTCTTAAAATATGACAATTTGCTATATTTAAGTAGTTTAGAAAAACATATAACGATATTATCTATAGACACGATTATGAATCTTTTAGGAAGATAATTCACGCTTATTGTTATTATTTACTGCAGGATCTATATTCTCTGTCAGAAATGTTGCAATATCTTCAATCTAACTATTTCTAACTAAAGTAAGTTACGGTATAAGCGTATATTAAAGTAATGAATAAATTTTTTGGCATATATTTAAAATTTTACAATAAAAGTTGTATTTAAAACGATAATAATTGTTTTGATAAGATTAAGTTGATAATAGTTTGTTCAAATGTTTAATTCAAACGCCACAAACACTATTTAAATAAAGTTTTTGGTTTCTACTATACCTACGTATAGATAATAAAATAACAAACATAATGCAATCTCAACTCTCTAACGTACTTTTGCGAGTTGTAATTTATAAAAGCAAGCTAATACGATTGTATTATATAGACGTCATTGTAGAAAACCCCCACGATTACTACTAACACATATTTTTGGTTTATAATAAAAATTTCATCTGCTTAGGTATCTAAGTGAATTTTGTATTTCAATAACCCCGAGTTTTTAGTCAGCCTACATATATGACAAATGTAGGTTGGAAATGAAATAAAAAGTAAAGAAACGTGTAAGTATACCTACATATATTTGGATATTTCCTTAGCAACAACCAACGGAATTAAATATACAGAACAAATACGGGCGATGATTTATGAGTGAAATCGGTTGATTTATCGAAAAGTCCCCAAGCTCGCGTTGAAAACAAGCACTAACACTAGATCAAAATATGTCGGGGGTTTTATGGTCGAATGGACCCAGATATAAAGTGGCAGCCACTTACTCAGCCCGTTCCACTGTCACCTTCCATAAATATCTTTGGATTTCACTACTTTCCCTCCCCCTACATTCTTCATACTCACGCATCTGTAGATACCCGCACTATTCTGGTATCCTTTGCTCTCTTTTTTTTTATTCTTGTTTTTTATACATCTTTGTGTATGTATGTGTGCACTGGCCTAATATGCATAGCTTCATTCTGATTGTGTGTGTGTGTGTGTGTGTGTGTGTATATTTTTCGAAAAATCCATTCACACTGCACACCATCTATCAACACACTCGATTCCTTTCATCAAAGTATATGCAACATTGTTGGTGTCGTATCGTGCACACCAACTTCCGTGGTCGAAGCGTTTCCGTTCTGTGATAACACTCTTACCCACACACACACACACACAAGTGTGTGTTATCGTGTGCTTTCACGATCAGTGTAATCCACACAAAAAGGTCAACCTAACCTTGTTTTATTCTCTGTGCTTAGAAATGGCAAGCCATATTTTCTTTAGACATCCGTTTTGCATTCAATGTTATCCACGAGAAAAGAAGGTAAATGTCATCCTGTTTTCGAACCATTTTAAATTCAGGCTAAAATATCCAACCTACGTTTTTAATATCATACTAGCTTAAAGATGCTCCAGAACACATTTAATTGCTACTAAAATTATCCAAACTCTTTCTAATAGTTTATTGATGTATCACAAATGTGGCAGGAAAATTTAAAAACGATTCAATAAATGGTTCAAAAGTTATAAGATTTGTAATTTAACATGGTATCTTATGTAAAAAAAATGCGATAAGAATGCATGCTTTAGTGTTACACTGGCTTACAGGGGATTAATAATTAATTATATCAATTTAAATATCAAATAAGTACATTCTAGCTTAATTGTTCGTATTTTCTTACTCTCCGTAAATTCCATGATAAATTATTAATATTACAAAAACTAGAGTAAATCGTAGTAAAACAACCAAAAACGAACTTCAAACCATCGACTGGTAGCTTATGAAAAGTTACAGTGTTGCCACGTTTAACACTTCTCTGAAAGAGGCTTAAAATCTGAATTTATCAAATAAAATATACATAATTGTTAAAGAATTAATGTATACTTACTTTTTATTCATATTTAAACATTATTTATTACTTTATACCAGTAAATAATTTCACTTATACGTAAATTAAAGTTGATTTTAGATCCTTATACGCATTGTTGTAATAAATTAAGAAATGTAGCTAAATTAAAATAACTTATTGCGCTACAAGTATACGTACTATTTAATATTTTTTTTCGTACATCCTTAACCCACGATTCCAGACAGATTTTATTTTGTCCGATTTGAAATGTAAAGTTATATTTATTCTTCAATAAAAAAAAACGTAATTAATATAAACTCTCGCAAAAGTGTTCCTGAAGCTCCAAACAAAGTGTTTGGAAAGCAAAACAAATTTCCAGGAAATATTGGTATGAGACCAAAATCACCTCACGCGCCTGATTGAGTGAGACGAATTGGGCGCGCCTAACTAAGGGTTAATTGCAGATGAAGAGTCAGGATAAAATCAGGTAAATGAAAAATGAATTCTACGGCTATACCCGCATGAAACCTGGAGCATACCGGTTATAGAATTAAATTACATATATAATATGATATTTAGTATCAAATGATATATAATATTACTCGCGGTGACAATATCTTGTTACTGTGCCGCAATAGGGATGAAGTGGGGTAGATAAAGGTGAGATTGCGCACGTCTGTGACTGAGTACAGGGTCGCAAACGGCCCATTACCGGTTGCAGTTAGTTACGTCGTCCTATGTCACCGTTTCGTTCGGCGGCTCGCATTACTCTCGTGTACGGAATCGTACTCTGGCCACAGCACAGACTTACCAACCTAACGAAGCCTATTAAGTGTTTTAATAAAATCGCACAAATGAAACAGAAATACACTGCCAGCACAGATCGCATTACGCGCCTATTATTACAGCACACAGTCTAAGGGCCGAAATCTAATTTCAAACTATTTAACTTTGCTATTGGAACAGCCGAACATGGCAACATTGATAAGAGCATATTTTTGGATCGATGAATCTCGCACAAACCGAATGATTTTAATACGTTTGAAGTGTAAAGTTCGGTATTAGTTGAATCAATTTCCGGTCGTCTGAGAATGATTTACAAGAGCTACCCGATAACCGCGGTAGGGCGGCCGTGGTTGTCCGACGATTGGGCCATCGGACAGCAGGCGAGGCTTAGTCGCCAAATCCCACAATTCCTGCACGGCGAGAGCTGCCGCTAATTGGTTTCACCAGTCGACACACATACCGGAATAGGATCCATGGATATCAGGATAGTCCAAACACACACACACACATACATAGACCCCCATAGATAACAGCTACTCACGACGGTGGTGCCTTGTACGACCGATTTAATGAAAGCTGGTTAATTGGAACCGATGCGACACTGAAATGGGTCAATATCTCTAATATCTTCATTCTCATAGCTCAAACCGGCTGTGTACCAAATATACTGTACACAAAGGGTGATGTTGAACACTTTTAAGATCACGGGACGTAAACCAGTCGATGCACGTTCGTATAAAACAAAAAGTAATCTTGCTTCAATTGTCTTTACCGTAGTTGTTTTCAAGTACAGCGGAAGGAAATCGAACGTCAGAATCTTTCTTTTCTCTTTTGTTTGTGTATATCTCACTTCAAGTTAGTTTTCTCTCAATTACATTGGAAAAGGCATAGGTATGTATTTTAGTGATTTTATTATCAAACAACATAATTTCTGTGTTTTATTTAATTAAAATTTAAATATGTTTCACCAAGTGCCAACCACGTAAACAATTAATAATATAAGACATGTTATTTTAACATAATTATAGATTTCCATAAAATACTTCTCGGTTTGTGGTTGTCAGAATAATAATAAAGTAATAAATAACAAAAATAACCGTCATTATTAACGAAATTTTACCAAATGACCATACATATATAAGTATGATATAAAGTTAAAAGCATATATTGATAAATGTTCGCAGTACAAAAAAAAATAAAGAAAATGAATCGCGAGTGTTTTGTCCTATTGTGCTTTTTAGAATTAATATTAAAACTGAATTATATCTTATCGACACATGTATCAATCACAGCGTTCAAAATAATTTTATATTCACGAAAGAAAGAAAAAACCGTTTCAATTGCCTTGAACGGCTTAATGTCGAAGATCTGACACGTTGATTTCTTGCGACATGAAGCGAAAACAGTTTTCAATCAGTCGATAATGGCGCAAACGCATCCATACCAGATGGTTTGGCGCTCTGTTTGGAGGAGAACATGATTCTCAGATTACCCTCGTCCATGTTTCCTGTTATCTATGTCATTTTGCAGAGCGCTGCTTTCTTCTTTCCGAAAACTATGGTCATCTTTTTCCCCAGCCGGTAACGCCCACATGAACAGATCGTTTTTATCAGCGCAGACAAGATTGTTTTAATCTGTAAGATTATCTAATCTAAGCTTCAGTTTTTTCTGATATCTAATCTATTGCGATCGTCTGAAGTTGTTACTTTCTTATACGAAGTAATAAGTAAGTAGTGTAATCAAGGAAACAATTCAATGTTCAGATTTTAACGAAAATATTCGTTTTCAACGTCTCTTAATCCATATTGAATATTTTCTACAATGTATCTCAAAAGCGGATGAATTTAAAATTATGTAACGTGAAATTTAAGTTTTTTTTTTAAATTAAATTTAGATATGTTAATTAGTTTTCTCAAATAATAAAATAAACAGCGACTTGTATAAAATAGTATTTTCGTTTTAAGACCATGTCAAAATTAAATAAATCTCAAGAGGTATTTGTTTCGAATGAAATAATATTGTGTCTATATTTTTGGGATAAAATAATAATTTCAGCAGTCGCTTTGAAGATTTGCGGAATGAGTGGTGAAGGGAACGGGCGGTGAGATAGAAAGCCAAGTTTTGCCGTCTGAAATCTTGACAATCCAATCTTCTATAAGGCGGTTCCATTCGGAGAACTTAAATGACATTCATTGCCATTAGTTTGGATTAAAGTTTTCAAGCGCCAGCGCGCGAAACTGTCTTTTCGCAGTCCGCCATATACCTCTACTATCCACTCTACGGTCGATCCATTGTTTCAACATTATAATCACTGCTAACTTTCCATTTTCAACATTAATGAATTACGTATGCAAAATTTATAATACACTGAACTACGGCTCTATTGTTAAATAATATTTTACGCCTGTCTACTTCAACTTAATCCTGATTCAACTCCATTGTGTTTTAGTAACAAAAATCGGATTTTCATATTATAATGCCAACTGATAATAGGTATAAAGTAATAGCTTGAGTGTATTGTAAATTATTCAAAAACCATATAGAAAATAAGTCAACAAAAATCGCATTTATATGAGAAAATAAATAAATAAGATTATCAACCATTAAATAATATTCGTAGTTGGCTACTTAGAACACTATCAATTCGTAATATCTGTAAAACAATCATGGTGGTTATATATTGATGTTGTCTGTTAACAAATTCTTGTCCTTGTTGAAGATAAACACAAAAGAACTTTTAGAATGAATACAGTGCATGAAGAATCAAACCAAACACAGGAAAACGTACAAATAATCTATAAGTTATCGAAATAAAATACCTAATAGTAAGAAATATCACTCAAACGGATATTAATAGGGAAAAAACTGTAAATATTTAATATTTGTTAATTGTAGACACTGATGGATTTATAAATATTATAAAACAATTAACAAGTATTTTTCAAAGGGAGTAAACTTTTGTATTGTACGTGATTTATTAAAAATAGCGATATTTTTGGTCGGTTCACACAATAGTAAGTAGATATATTACGCATCCAGTAGTCTCGATACGGAGTAGTAGTTGGTAGTACGTATGTATCGTATATAGTGCATACACCTATATCTATTATCATGAAGTCTCTATGGATTGAAGCGACCGCACCGTGTGAGAACTGTTCTTATGTAGATGCGTGCGGCAATAGAGGCACTCCATCTTAGTTATTTCTCTAGAGAGGGTTGAAGGAAAATACTGGCTCAAAGCGAGCGCGCATATAGTCACTATATACCGACGAGGTATTATCTTCAGATCTTCGCGAGCTGCCGCCCGTCTTCCTGACAAATTGTTGCTACTGGGACATAAATCAGCATAATAAATATAATCATTTATTGTGCTACTATATAGAATAGTACATACAACGAACGCGCGCTCCTATCTCAAATGTCTACCCTGTCTCGTTTCACTGCCAGTGGTTTGCATTTATATTATTGGAATTGTATCCCATAAACACACACACACACACACACACTATACTATACTATACTATAACTATATTCAGATCTATTAGGTTGAAACACTGTGCGCGCTTACGTATATCTCAAATGAATTGAGCAGTCTCTGTTCTATGGTTTAAAACAACAGAACAGAGGCTACTCTAGCCCGTATATTGTGTCGTGTTCCGAGAATAAATTATTTACTACGAAACGTCGAGCAATCCTATTATTATATTTTTATTAATAATGCCAAAGCTATGTATCTATGTATGTAGATATGTAAATTCCGCAATAGATTTACTAAAGTCAAGTTCTTTTTAACTATGCCCAATGGGTGTGGCAAACGCTTTTGAATTAATGAATTTTTAAGATTGCGAAAGAAAATAGCCTTTTTTTCTATCCATTTTTTAAAAATTTTTAGCTCACCGTACGTAGTACAGAAGAGCGTAAGTGTTTGTTTATATATTTTGTGTGTAACATTCCTGGATTAGAAAATGTCCTTAAGAAAAAGTTCGTCTTTTATCGCCTTGTTTTGATTAAATGTAAATATGTGATATACTTGGTAACATGTGAGTTGATGGCTCGTTCGCTAGTCGTAAGACTAAATTCTGTCACTTCTACTCCTCTATAGATACCGGACCGATTTCAGCCAAATTTCACACACATATTGTGTAGCTATCCGATTCAACCCACTCGCATTTTAAATTCAATCAGAGGCGTAATTCAGGAGATATTAGAAAAAGGCAGGACTTGAAAAGCACTTTTAAACAATTTTATTCTACTAAAAATATTTATGTAAAATTATAATTTTGTTGATCTATCTAAAGCTTATTCAGGTTATAACTGATAACCGTAAAACAATAAAGAAAATAATATTTTTTTAAATAAATCAAGAAACAATTGACATGTTTTTGTTATTTTTTTTTATTTTATATATATATATATATATATATATATATATATATATATATATATATATATATATATATATTATTTATTTTATTAGGATATTCGCCATGCCAAACTTTAAATATTGGCATAGCCAAGATATAAAAATAGATATCTTAAGATTGATTACTATGTCATTGTTGAGTTGATTGTTAATTTTATCATTTTAATTATAGTACAAATATTAATAAATTCGATTGATGAAGTTGTTGGCACTTGATGAAACATGATTATTATTATTTTTAGTATAAATATTGTTTATTTATACAAATATTTGCTATATCAAACTTTAGCCATAGGCGAAATAAATGTGTGGTTATACATCGTCGTATTTTTTAGATATTAATGTGTCCTATTTTCCCAAATCTATTTATTTCTAAGACAAGAATATAAAAAACTTGTAAAATTGATAAAAGATAAAATACTCCAAACTAAACAAAACATCGAAAGAACAAATAATCTGTGTTCGAAACTGAATGACAGTTTCCAACCTAACGTATGTTGGAAGAAACCTATGAGTATTTTTTATTTTATTTTGTTAACTATCGACCATTGAAATAATTGGAAATCATTTCAATAATTATTGCATTGCTGAATAATATTCACTGATAATTCAAGTTTTCAATCAATCATCACAAATAAATAATTCATTTTTTTTCTTTTTATTCTATACCTAGCTACAAACAAGTAAATAAGTACATATGGAAACTAATTCATTTCTAACGAGATTTACTTGCAAATAGTACACTTTTTGGGGAAACTTTTCAAACAAAAGTTGTTGAAAATGTGAATTTCTTTCATTTTGAATCTTATTATTAACTCTGTAAGTGCAGCGATTTTTGAGATATCTTGAAATTACCGGTTTAAAAATTCGTTTAAAAAATAAATGATTTATTTCCGAAGAGTATACAAATTTAATATGTCTTATTTGTTTTGCATCTAGACCGTTGACACACAAACAGATGTAATTGAAAAAAATATGAATTTAGAAATACTCCAAATAGATGTCCATAAAAATGTCGATTTTGAATTTTTTACGAACTCAATATGACTACGTATAAGAATGTAATAAATATATAAATGTCTATTCGTCGTACATGTTACCTTATATTACGCGAATGCCTATACCTCTAGATGTCACAATATTATTTAAAGGCACATTTGGCAATTCTGGTATTTAGTTAAATTAAATTTATTCGCGTTTTGGGTTTGCGCAGTTGCGTGAATGCAGCGCTATATCATTAGTATTAATTAAGGAAGACACCGACACCGATACACACAAACACACACACACATATATATATACATGTATAGGTCGTGTTGCAGCATGGTTATTTGTGGAATTAATACACCGGAGTTTGCACTGTGAATTGTATGTCTATGTGTGTATGCAGTGTTTACTGGTAGATCATTATTTTAGCAGCGCTTCATTTGCAAACACGAACCCCTCTACATTCAATCTATCGCTCACACAACACAAAACAGAAAATATCCATCATCAAATATGTGACCAATTAACATTGAGCACCATCACCACAATACCGGGCTATAACCGCGACAAGCTTAGTGGTTCAAACGATTTTTTATGGTCAAAGTGAACAATTGTTCCAAAAATATATACATATAAACACAAACTTCCGGGTAGGCTTTTACAATCAAAAATCAAATTATTCCTTTGTGGCATACATCACAGGACCTACCTACACATAATTCACAATAGTTTTTCAGCAGCACAAAAGCTTAGAGTAAGGATAGACATTTTGCAAATTTTAAATTGATATAAATATTTCATCTTCTATGTCAAATTTAACTGTTTTGTTTATATCCAATTTTGTTTTATTTTCGAAATTTTATTGCGTCTTTTTTAAGAGCCATAAACCAATTTTTACAAGGTGGCCCTTCTGAAAAACAACCCGACGAGGGCAATTTTATTCGTTTCGTATTTGACGATTCGCTCGCACAAATATGTCGCAGATAATATCTTTTCAGAATCGCTTCGCAATATTATATCAGTGTAAAAAGTATATTTATATATGTATGTAGATATACATACATGTATATATTTAAGACGACATTTCAAGGAATAAAGTTAATTAAATACATTTCAATAAGCTGAGTTCGCAATGGTTTGAGAATTTGTATAAAAGTCGCGTTTCTATATACATACGAGTATATATACTGTATGTATGTCTGCATAGCATACGGTCCTCTCTTCGACATGCTACACTTTCCTAAGCCACTCCCTCCTGCAATCTATGCTTGACATGTGGAAGAAGATGACGAGGATCGCGAAGAGTAGGTTGTTAAAGCGCGTTCAAAGTCGCTTTTGGCAGCACGGCAAAAGATTTAATAATATTCCCGAACAAGCATAAAAATACGTTTTGCATGCTAAAAAAAAAACTAGCTGCTGGTTTAGCATCGTAACAAAAAAAAAACAGAACCAGCTTTGCATATACACAGCAAATACAATTAGATTTTCTCCACTTGGTACCGAAGTCTCTGTTTGCAAATATAGAAACAATATATTACGATATTGATGTGGACGACACGTGCAAAATATTTAATTACTAGCTTTCTCTAGTCAATAATGATACTTTTTACTTTCTTATATGAAATAATAATCGTAAGTATTGCAACCATAAAGGAGTTTGTTTGTAGAAAGGGTTGGTGAAGAATTGGGATGGGGTTGCTTAGAGGTATTGGCAGAGGGGATTGATAGAGAAGAGGGGGAGAGATCTACAGCATACTAGAAAAGTGCTATATGTTTTATGCAATATGCAATTTTGTCTGCAACTTTTTGTACGATAAGAATTGTTGCATTAAAGTTGATACCTATCTTAATATTAGTTCTTTTTATGATAGATCCTACCAATAATACACGATTGATCTTAATTTTATTATTTAATTTTGTTTATGTTGAAAGATATGCATTTTTAAATGATAGCTAACTACGGTTATTGACACTGTGTTAGTATCTAAGTGACTAATTCAGTTTCCCAAACGCTCATTGGTCACTTTAAACAGAAACAGCGCACGAGCTTTTATGACAATTATGAAGTTTTAACTGTAAATAAATAATAAGCAAATGCGATAAATACGAATCAAATTACAATCAAAATGTAATGTATATCTACGTTATTATTCGATTTAATGACAGTAGTTATCAACTCCATGTTTACGAACTTTAAAAACCTTGATTCAATTAAACATAATCTATAATAAGTAAATATGTATATTTGCTTGTACCTAAATGTACCTAACAATCCCAAAAAAATCCCATTTACATTCAGCTAATGTAATTGCTCGGTTGTCGAAAATTTTTAATCCACATCAGTGGATTGAATTTTTTTAAAAGAAAAACGCGCTATTCCGGAATCGCTAGCGTAAATGAAGGCAGCCCAAGCGGAAATGCTTCGCGCTAACTTTCCTTTCTCTGACGCCCGGCACGGCGCGGCAGTGTGTTGGAAAAGAAAATTGCGAAATGCTAACGGCGACATGGCCACTACCCACAGAACAGTACAGACTATATACTTCCGTACGGGATGCACTGGAGAAGAAGAAAAAGAAGAACGCGAATATTTTTGATGATTAACTCAATCAATAATACTCGGGAATAACAGCGCATAAATCTAATAAATATGCAATAGTATCTCGAGAAAATATAATGATCATTTGTTACGTTTATTATTGTCGTTTCGATGAAACACAGAATTTAAACATATTTATTCATCTATCTGATGAAATACAGTATAGAGAATATCATATTCAAATTGACGTTTGGATCCCCAGTGTGAGTAATTATTCCTTATAATATCTTTACCTCTCGAAGTTTGTTTATATGTAATTAATTGAGGGTATTTAGTAATTAATTTAAAAAAAAATACTCTTTCATACTCGTGACTCGCACTAGACGATGTAATATTTTGAATTTTAAAATAAATGAATAACAAAACGCGTTAAAGTTAAGATTTTGTTTATAAAATGAAAACAGAGTAACAGGTGTGAATTGGTCAATGTACTTGTAGCCGAGACAGAAAATATAACTAATATCTGACAGAAAATATCATTGGTATCCGACAAAAAAGAAAACTGGTATCCGACAGAAAATATAACTAATATCTGACAGAAAACATAACTGGTATATCCGACAGAAAATATCACATATCCGGCATGGTAATTATACGAATACTAATAAGAGTGTGAATAGCACGAAAAACGAAATATAAAAGAACCCTTCAGGGGACTTCTACGCGAGTAGGTACTAAAAATAACGTTTTCATAAAACAATGGTACTTATTCGTTTTCTTTCAAAAACTGTATTTGTTTGTAAATTATAACGCGCTACAGTCTGTTAGAGGCTGCTTTAATGGTTTTATATTGCGTATGACGAATACTACTATATTTAAATATAGTTTGTAGTGTTTGAATTAAAATTCTGGACAAACTATTTTCAGTCGATCCATCTAGTTTTATAAAATTAATATATGTAGGTATTGTTTTTGTCGATTTCCTTTGCCTGGTAAACTGTTCCAAGTTTTCGTCTGTGAAAAGTTTTAAAGTAACGATACTCGACGACCGATAATCAATCACCGCGTAGCCTTTCAAACAGCTCGTAAAATTTCAATTAAAGCGATTTATTAATTTCACCTGATCCCACAGGAATTTGTTCCGCGCTCAAATTACTCAACTTTACACAAAATACTTTCAATAAAACCCCTACTCTTCGTTCTTTAATCAAACGATTTTCAACTGAGTATCGAAATACTTTCGACAATACAACAACAGTAGTTATTGTTATTATGTCCCAAACACTAGCTGGCTGAGTGTATTAAGCTGAAGGGAAGGGGATCGCATCTCGTTATATCTAGAGTGCGGTTAATCCGCAACGCGCTCAAACGTTGAGTCAGCGGTTTGTCACAGCACCTCGAGTTCGCAAACGCTGCTGCTACACAGGCGAAGCCAGGCGAGCGTAGAGGAAAGCCCATCATGGCCATAGTGAGTAAAGATATGAGAGACCGGAACCAGTCCGGTCCGCAAGAAATATGATCCGATGTTCCCGGAACGGTGGTGAGTTATATCGCGCGCCACCACAGCGCGGCGCCACTGCTGCGTGGACTGGGAACAGCTCGCTCTCTCAAGCAGGATGCGCTTTGCAATGCACCGCGCGATAAACTTGCTAATAGATTGGCTGAACGCGCACTTTTTACTCTATATTTGCAATAAAAATACGCTTTCAAAATGGTTAGAGATATCATTGAGAATTAGTTACAAAAGCGATACTTTTACTATAAACAACTTTAATCTATAGATATTCATTTAGACATATGAACATTTATCTTTCAAATTGTTTTATTTTCCAATAAGCGCGTTATTTCTATTATTGTTTTTACTTTCCTTTACGAAATAATAAGTAAGTATTGTAATCACGAAATAAAAACTCGAAATTTTAACGGAAATACACCTTTTGACCTTCCCTGAATCGAATCTGACTATTTTTGCTGTACAGCCTACACTGTTGAAGATAAAATTATGAAACTTTAAACTTAAGATTTGCATATGCCTGGAAAGAAAACTTCTTATTTTTGAAAAGCATATTCAAACCGGAAGTGCATGTTTACTTGAGACACTTTTGCATATCTTCGAAACGGCTGCACTTACAGTAAAATAGTTATAAATAAAGTTAAAGATATTAATATTTTGAACAACTTTTGTTTGAAACATTTCTTCAAAAAGTGTATCAGTTACGAGAAAATTGCTATTATCCTATTTTATTTATATATAATAAATCGCAACTAAATATTCAAACAATATTGCCTGGCCATAATAATTTTTAATAATATGTAATGAATAATGATATTTTCTTTATACTTCTATAAAATCCAACATTTAAAATCTATAATACATATGTTTTCTTTGGAAATCTGTCAATAAACTAACTTTACAATTTTATTGGACAATGAATGAAAATATTTTCTTGAAATTTAAACATTTTATATTTTTATTTATATACTATCAAATCTATATATACTGACTACGTAAAAGAAAGTTTAGGGCCAACACATGGCCGATGTTTTTTTTATACGATCACAGAAGTGTACAGACGCAAATAATTAGCTATATTTTAATTTAGTTGCATTTTAAAGAGTGCTTTGACAGAATTAATCTTACATTACCGTTTATTGTTTAGTAGACACCAAAATACTATTGTTTTAAATAAATGTGTATCAAATACTTCTGCAAGGTTTAAAACGTTTCTCTAAATGAATTATAAGTTACATGATTCATAAACGTCAATATCTAAGGTTGTTGTATTTTTTGAGACTCAATAACTCTAGAAATAAAGACCTTATTGGGTTTAAAATATGAAGCGCATGAATTGTGTACCCATAGATTATATATACCAAATTTAGTGCTAATCCGTTTAGTATCTTCATAGAAGACGTAACGACAAATGTTAGTCTTACGAGCGAGCGAGCAACAACTAATATACTATGGGTTAATAAGTGGTTGAACTATGGGTTATATGTATTTGGATTCAGAACGATGAAAGACGAACTTTTTGCTAAAGACATTTTTCAATTCGAAACACACGATCAAATGTTTTAATTAATCTAACTTTGGTTAAACTGAGTCTTTCGATGGCAATCTGACAGCTGCAACGAAATACATAGAAAAGCATACCCTACGAAGGGATTTGCCCCTTAAGCCAGGGCAAAGTTTAGGTTGGGGGGGGGGGGGGGGGGGAATAGATCAAGAAAACACATTTGATGAATTATCTGGAAATATCCATCAGCGATTATATGTTTTTTTCACTAAACGTCAGATTGCCATCGAAAGACTCAGTTTCACCCTAACTTTTCGCAAATTTCGCAACATTCATACTTTTTCTACGATTGTACCTCGTTTCGGTTTACAGTAAAATAGTCATAAAATCAATTTTGTGTTAAAATACAGATGTGTATGCCGCCCAATGTGTATATAAATATACGTATGTCTTCGTATTCGATATTATAAATGATATAATAACAAGTTAAATGTCACGCCATTACCGAGCAAAATGTCCTAACATTTCAATCTGAGACGCAAACTGTTTGAGATCATTTCCATGTTATGAGCAAATGCCATTTATATTTATAACATTCGCTGTGAAATACCGATGGTTTCATAAATAATAACGCATCGCTTAAAGAATCTACATCAATGCTAAGAAACAACATTACCTAGACGAAAAATTATTTATCAACATTTTCATCCATTCGAAAAGTTACGGTTACCACATACAAGTAATTAAAACTTCTTTCAATTAAAAAGTTTAAACAATCAATTGTTTTTGTAACTTAAAATAACACCAGCGATCGTTTGATTTTAAATAATTGTATTAAAGTTACAACAATATTTCAACCGTTGAGACTATGGAACTTTACACTTAAGATTTTTACGAAGTAATAAGTAAGTATTGTAATCACGAAAAAAATATATCTCGTGTGATTTTAACGGAAACAATTCCGTACAAGTGTATACAACTACAAGAACTGGTTTCCTATACGAGTACATAACCAAAAACATGAAGCCAAAGAATAGATAATAAATGCACTTACATTTTACAATGTACGCCATCCTGTCCATCAATTGATATCACAAACACTTTAAAACGTTTCAATTGTTAGTTTTCACATATTTTCGAGCTGTTTTCCCTGGTTATCTTACAATTATCACTACACAAACACGGACAACACATGACAGGAGAAGCCATTTAATCAAAACTAACACATACTCGTATAGCGCACACCCGGAAGTGTTTTTTGAATTTTCTAGAATAACATAGGGTACTAGATATTTGTTTGTTTATGTGTATTACTTTTTAAATATGTTCACGCTTAAATTGTCTTATTTATATAATTAGTAGTTTTTATTGAGTTTTATACACAAAATAATGTAGATTCCGCTGAAAATTAAAACGATTATGTGTCTGTGTGTGTACTGGTGTGTGGACTGCCTTTAATAGAAGCGTTTATATAAATATTATGTTTTAAGTTCATTTAAAAACTAAAAAACATCCGGCTATAATAATTTCTAATATAGCGTAATGAATAATTATATTTTCTTAAATGTTATTTTAATATCCTTCCTATCTAAACAAAATATGTCTACTACATATAAAAAAGTCTAATGCAAGACACTGCAGATATTTTGTAATGTACCTAATTGGTAATATAAGCACATGATTCTGAGTACTGCGACAGTGAAAAGTTTTATTTTGTAAATTTAATGAACTAAAAATTTTAATTGTCGAACCATTTTATCCAATTGGAAATTACCCAGGAAAAATCCGCAGAGAGAATACTCGTTAAAAAAATTATACTATCTGGTTTTTATTAGAAAAGCACTCGAAATTTTACATTCCAAATAATTAATTTTAACGTTCGCCTGTCAAATATAGCCTACAAACCTAAATAAATGGTTTCGTCCAAAAAAAAAAAATGATATATTGGTTTAAATCATTTCAAATCATACCTTAATTTTGATGTTAACATATGAAATTACTTTAACAATTATATTTAATATTCCACCCCTTAAAATATACGTACACACCACGGACTTACAATGTGTTTCTTGTATGTAAGATGTTATGACGTCATACCTACGTGATTAGGAATATACTATACGTATACGTTTGAAACAAACATTTAAAACGAATTGTAGAGTTTACGAACACAAACCCAATTGTCTTCTGATTGATTTTAATATTGACTTATTAAGCTTATAATATATATATATATATATATATATATATATATATATATATATATATATATATATATATATATATATATATATATATATATATATATATATATATATATATATATATATATATATATATATATATATGTATATATATAAATATATATGTATATATATATATATATATATATATATATATATATATATATATTTAAAACAAAATGTGTACATATAACCTATTTATCGCAACTTTAGCCGCCGGCTCAAGCCCTATGTTATCGACGATCATCTTCACAGCGTTGCCGGAATGCAATATTAAATTGAATTTTTTTATGGAAATTACTTCAGCGCGTAGAACGTGACATCGCCACAATAGCACAGTACAGCGAGTTTCCTGCGCTATTTAGCATTTTAAGTCGCGTAAAAATTTGCCTTTATGTTAAAAAACACTAGAAAATAGAGATTTTTTCTTGTTTCGTCATAACTTTCTCAAAAACAGCTCAACTAAATAAACCACTCGCAGTGTCTTACACTGGACTTTCTTATACGTAGTAGGTATTCGGAATTGTTGTATTTAATTATGGTAGGAATATTATTTTAAAATTCTTTAACTTTAGCTATTTTTGAAAGCTGTTAATGTTGGTTATAATTAACAGATGCAATAATAATTCATATAGTGAAAATAATATTGAAAATAAACTAAATGGCAACGTTGTAACGTAACTTTAAGGAAAGAAAAAAGTTTAATTTCTGAACAAACTTAGAACAATTTCCATTTTTAATGATAAACTATATTTGAACAGTTTTATTTAATATCAAATAACTAAAAATTGGAATTGTATGTTTTTCGATACCAACAACGCATATTAACGACTGCCTCAAACTAAAGTCGTTTTATTTATTTATTTATTTATTTAATAAAACATCTACTATCTGATGTTTTAAACGCTCAACGACTATATTAATTCTTATTTTATGTATTTTTGCAACTGACAACGAAATAGTAATGTATTGATTGATTTTATGGCGCCACTCAGTCCAAACAAACACTCATCTCCAGATCTCGCTAGACAGATTAAGTCCATCATTTTCTTCCACGTTCGCCACGTTGATTTTTCTGTGTATAACACTTCATTGCAGAAAGAGAGCAAGTTTATTATACTAACTTTGTTCTGCGAGCAACCGCGAACGGGAAAACGAGTGCAACAAAGATAGAAAAGCAGATCTTTTGTGTTTCGCTTCTGGCGTCAACCATTGTCTTAATCAAAGTTTTGACGTTACGCCACGCGTTTTCTGTCGCCGGTCTGTCGCCACCGTCGACGTCATTGACTCGTCATATAAAAGCTATAACTTGCACCGTAGGGCTTACGGAGTCGTGAACATTTTTACGATATTTATGTTTTTTGTCTGTTTGAAAGTGCTTGCTTTTATTTATTTATTTTATAATCAGACGTATGTCATTTTTAAAAGTGCCACATCTCATCCAAATGTATTGAAAATTATTTGTGAGATTAAGTTTAGTAGGAAACTCTTAAGTCTTTGGAAAACATTTATTTTGTCATTGTTAAAAGTTGAAGTGTTCTTATGTCAGTCGGCGATTACTGCTAAGAATTGTTCGCTGCGATTTCATTGTGTTTCGCTACGTTTTACTTTTTCTATAGCGAACTTCAATCATTTATGACACGCAAAATATACATACATATGCATTCTGTTACATCAGAATGTCAACCTATAGGTATTACAACTTCAGAGATATATTCAGACAAAACGCCTTATTTCTAAAATTATGCAACCGCCATATCATATTATCACGTAAACTGATTGGAGGAGGATCTGTACAATAAAATAATCATTAATTATATGTTATCTTTCAAGGAACATTGTAAATTTGGTTGCTTATCACTAAGCGTTTTCAGCAAACCCGTTCACACAGAAACATTGCTTGAAATATTACAATTTTTTATTTTTTTTTAAATACTGTAACTATTTTGTACATTTTGAATATCGCAATTTGTTGTCTATGAAATACACAATGTCTTTGTATATGAATTATTGCGATTTTGGTCATAATTGGCCGAGAATTACGATTTGTTTATATATACATAAATGCATTTAGTTATTTATT
Source organism: Nebria ingens riversi (assembly GCA_018344505.1). Classification (NCBI taxonomy): domain Eukaryota; kingdom Metazoa; phylum Arthropoda; class Insecta; order Coleoptera; family Carabidae; genus Nebria; species Nebria ingens. The sequence continues at coordinate 51,718 of JADQWA010000857.1, forward strand.
AATACATTATTATCAAACAAAAACAAATTATATATATGTGTGGCTTTAATAAGAACATTTCTAAACATCGGTCATAGTAAATGAAATTCTAAACAAATGTTAAAATAACATCTAGAATTCGCACTTTTCTGTTGTTTTTACTTTCTTTTACGAAAGTAATAAGTAAGTATTGTAATCACGAAAAAAAAATCTAGAGATTTTAACGGAAATACACCTTTTGACCTTCCCTGAATCGAGTCTGACTATTTTTGACGTCTGTGTGTGTGTGTGTGTGTGTGTGCCTGTGTGTGTGTGTGTGGCTGTGAGCGCTCTACAGCCTACACTGTTGAAGATAAAATTATGAAACTTTAAATTTAAGATTTGTATATGCCTGGGGAAAAACCTCCTATTTTTGAAAAGTATATTCAAACCGGAAGTGCATGTTTACTTGAGTCACTTTTTGCATATCTTCAAAACGGCTGCACTTACAGTAAAATAGTTATAAATAAAGTTAAAGATATTAATATTTTGAACAACTTTTGTTTGAAACATTTCTTCAAAAAGTGTACCAGTTACGAGAAAATTGCTATTATCTTATTTATATTACCATAGTTACATAGGTATGGAAAATTATATATAATAAATCGTATCTGTCAACTGTTTTAAATATTCAAATATTTTAACATTTATTGTCACAAATAAGTTTAGTGAAAAAGCGTTACAAAGGTTAGTAAATAATTTAAAATATTATATGAAAAGATTTTGTAAGGTTTAAAGTTTATTTGAAAACTAAAAAATGTCCGGCCATAATAATTTTTAATAATGTGTAATGAATAATTATATTTTCTTTATACTACTATAGAATCCAACTTTTAAAATCTAAAATCCATATGCTTTTTAGATATCTGACAATAAACTATCTTTACAATTTAATTGAGCATAATGAATGAAAATATTTTCTTGAAATTTAAACATTTTATATTTTTATTTATATACTATCAAATCAAAATATGCTGACTACGAAAAAGAAAGTTTAGGGCCACAAATGTCCGATGTTTTATTAATTATCTGATATTTACAATAGCTAATTAATTTTTGATTTATATATGTTATTAAAAATACTTTAATTTACGTTTTATGATAAATTTTAATAAATATTTACATTATTAAGGTAAAAAATCCTATTTATAAATGTTTTACTAAAATCGTTCTTTATAAAGTTATAAACAAAAAGAAGGTTTATCTAAATAATTAAATATAAACAAAATATGATGCAGTACCAATCACCAAAAAAATATTCGAAAATATTGCTTAAACCGTGAGTAATTAGTAATTTCGTGTATCTCGATTTTCATGATTTAGATAAACGACAGCCTTAATGACCGTATTATTTCACTGCAATTTAATGCAAATAAAAACATAGGTAGTGCTTAACACGTAGCACGTTAATTTGTCTGCACAAATTCTGCACACATTTATAAATATACGGAAGTACCGAATTTGGCAGCTGGTTAACATTTTACGTTTTACCCGGAATAATAAGACATCTGTATGTAAAGGACGTTACAATAATTCGAAGTTCGGCATTCGGGAGGGGGGAGGGGGAGGGTATGACGCCGACACCGGTACTGCTAACTAAACGTCGGTGCACATAAGCGTAGAATGGAATTGGGGTATTTAATAATATTGTTTGCGAAAATACAAAATAAAATTGTCTGCACACTTATTAATAATAAATATGTTGGTTAATCAAAAAATTAGAAATTTAATTTTAAAATTATGTAGGTAATTAATTGAATTGGATAATTCTATGTATGTGTGTGTAAAAGAAAATTGTTTAAAAATCGTATTTGAGTGGAAGATTTGAATAAATGTTTTTAGTGAACGCCGCTGTGACCAGATGACTAAATCAATGATCAATGAAATTTTACTGGATCTTGGTTTGCAATTTGAATGTAAAGTTTTGTAATTCGTATTCGTAGCGTGTGCCCCAGTGAAACATTAACTTCTCCTTCGCTAGCATTTTTTATATAGTCGCCAATTAAGTACACAATGCGTCCCGGTACTACGTTACAAAATGAACAAAAAAGTCAAAAAATATAAAATACTCTAAGACGTTTCATTTCTCTCCTTTCTACTCACTACTAACGTGTTACATAAAACTTTTTTATAGTTTTGCTTTAATACACATATACTCATGCAAATAGAAAATATAGGTACATAAAATGAAATATAATAAGCTTGACTAGAATAATAACTTAGGTTATGTCTAGAGATAATGAACTAATCTAAACACTGCAAATCCAATATAAATTTATATTGTACTCCCAGTATCTCTATACATAACTCAAGTTTGTATTCTAGTTGAGACTAATGATGTGGGAACGAATTCTATGGCGACGAATTGTGTAGGAACGAATTGTATGAAGACGTATTGTGTTGGGACGAATTGTATGGGGACGAATTGTATGGCGACGAATTGTGTTAAGACCTTTTGTGTGGAGACGATTTGTGTGGGGACGAATTCTATGGAGACGAATTGTGTTGGGACGAATTGTGTGGGAACGAATTGTATAGGGACGAATTGTGCAAAGATGAATATTTAAAGTGATACGCATAAATATTAAAGTGAAGAAACCAAAGCAACGTTGATTAAAATATAAAAACATATGAAAATGCATGCAAGAAAAGTGCATCATAATTGTAAATATAGATGTAAATTTATTATAAAATTATAGCCGCATGTGTACATGTTATTAAAACAGAAAATAACATGTAAAACAATGTAACCTTTGAACGGTGAACAAAAGCTAATAACAAGTGAGTACATTGATTGGCAGGCAAACGTTCATACACCAATGTACGACACGCGTTTAGCGACCCATTTCCGATTCCCGAAAGTTGTGCCCCATGAGACTGGGTCAGCTCCCGCGGGAACCTGAAAAGTAACCCTCATGCTACTTCGAGTCCGAATTCCATTACTACCCACAACAATCTATCGGTCACGAAAAACGAACCAACTTCAACACAGTAAAACTAAAACTTTGATTGAAGAAACCCGCAAAAGGTTTCTCGAGATCCCTTTCTCTAATGTATACAATCGTTGGACCTAGCATAAAACGAAAATACAACAGATTTGTACGAAAAACCGATTGCGGAACAGATATGAACAATTATTAAAAAATCGTTTCGTAATTTTATTAGATGATATAACTGGATTAAAATACTTGGTCAACTATATTTAGGTGTACTTAATAATTATTTTAAAAGCTATTGAATTCCATTACACAAATATGGATATATAGAACACAGTTGGCTATCTATCGCTTGAATTGTGAACGTTATCTAGTTGGTAACATTGGTAGCTTTAAGTAAGCTGTATTTAACATGTTTATAAGTAGTTATATGTTGTTTTTAGGTATGAATTTCATAATTATAAGTATTGCTGTGTTTTTTAATTTGTTTAGTAAGAGTTTCAATAAATTAGTTATAAATAAATCTAAAACATACAGTTTCGTACAGTGCTGGCCATCTGTGAATAGATGGTGTGAAGCAAAGTCCGCGCAGTGCGTAGCAAGAAGCGCGCGCAACCAAAAACAATGACAAAAACATGGCTGTTTGAGAGTAGAGTGTTTAAACATGTTGGAGCGAAAAGTGAACAATATCTTTGTGATTGTGTGTTTCAAGTGATGTATAATGTCCGAACCAAAACGTGCAACACTCTCTACGATAAGTACATCAAAGAGTGACGTGAAAAAAGTGAAAGAAACATCAAAAACAATACGTTTTAGCCTAAATCTGCCGGAATCTAACGAGAAGTCATGCCCAGAGTACAACTATAGAGACCTACTCAATTCAGCAGAGGTAAGTTATAACAGAAAATGGTTACGAATCGTGCAACGCCCGTTGCTAGACACTCTTTAGCCTTTGAATTTTCATATTTTCATTGAAATTCAACGGTTGTCAGTGGCAGTTTGTCATTACCGAATGCAGTTTGAGCTGGGTTCTTATCAACTATTTTCAATACTGTAGGCTTTGTATTAGAGTATTATTCATACAGGTCGTGGTATTCTGTTGTAATTATGTCCCAGGAACCGTGCAGTCGCCATATTTGAAGGATATAACAAAATAGTTTTAAATAATTCGCACATGTTCTATACATGACTGCACGGTTGACACATAGCATGATTTTTTTTACTTGACAGCCTTACCGGATTAATTGCGATAAAAACTACATAACGGATTGTATACTGTGCAATATGGTCCATTGCATCGATCAGTTATTTGTTCTCGTTTTAAATAAGTTGACTTACGTATCATGTTCGAAGTGACACCTCGCCATCGCAGTCCGGCGGGAGAGAGGGGGGTTTACTTTTGTTAGATGATCTGAGTTACTTGCGTTTTAATAATAAAGTGCACATTTCGAATGCATATTTGTGCATTTTTACATCGATCAGGCTGTCACTAAGGGGCGGACACCCATCCAGCATCTATAGTTCAGCACGTACACATCCCGCGCTTCTAGTCTGTATCCCGCCTTTACTCTTGCCCAGCTAGCTACCTCGATCTTTCTCGATATGAATATATATATAACATACATTTTTTTGTAATTAAATTTATGCATTTACAAGCGACATTTTAATGCAAGTTTGACATAAAAAAATTTATAGGTTGAGTTTCTTTCCTATTTTTTTTTTTTTAATATAACCTTGTATTTATCCATTTATGCAGTATTCGAAATTATTTTTCATGTTTGTACAATATTTTAATTATTACTCATTTGAAAAATTGCCCAAAAATTGTAGTAGGGGAGGCACGACGCGCTGTCGTTCACATCACATATATGACGCTATTAAAATTTCGTCTTTGTAAGTTTTAAATAACGCATAACAAGTATTATACAAACATTTTTCTAATTAGGTATCATTAATCAAATATTAAAATAATTATTTAGTCAGAACCTTATCTTATAAGGTGTGTGACGTGTTAGAATCAATTATATTTATATACATATATTATATTTTGCTTAATTTGAATCAATTATTGTGCAATACCAAAACTAATTTTTACTTGTATATCAACCATCTTATTTACTTTTTTTTATTTTCTAATTATTTAATGATAGAAAGTTAATTTTATTGCTATTTAGGTCAGATGCAATTCTAAATGCATAAATATACCTTCACACTATGTGTCTTTTGATCACGCGACGCTCCATAACCACAACATTTGGAGTTTCGTTGCCAATAATAAAATAATGTACTATTTTACCCAAATATTATAAACTGTTATGATTACTTCTATTAATTAACTATTAATTTAAATAAACAACTTCAACTATAATGATAGTTGCGCTATTTATGTTGCGTGATGTATCAGGCGTACAGGATATTAGGAGCTATCGAAATGCGCGCGAACTTATTGTTGCCGCTCATTCGGTGCGAAACCGGACTATGACGCGTTAAGAATCTCTTCTCTACGAATGACCATTGCTATTATTATTATAATGTTTTTTTTTTGTATTCTCAGTTATACTTTATTTGCACATCTGTCACTAGACACATGACCCCAAACAGTTATTTGAATATATTTACTTAGTGATTAAACACGGAACATAATATAATTAATATATAGTCATATTTAGCCTTTCCCATGCTATTAGTATCACTAGTAATTTTTGCAAGTAAACAGCTATTATAGCTTTGCAAGTAGTGTAACATTACATTTATAGCTGGGGTACCGCAAACTGTTCAGTTCAATGTTACATTCATAAACTACTATAACTGTATGATGTAATACTTAATAAAGATAATATATTTGTTTTTGATATTATTTATTTAAAAATTTCATTTCTATCTTTTTATTTTATATATATATATATATATATATATATATATATATATATATATATATATATATATATATATATATATATATATATATATACATACATACAAACATATGTTATTAATGAGTTGTCAACCACACACGTTGATCACAGTGGTGTTCTAGTTGATTTTAACGCGTATTTAATAAAATTTGCTTGGATAAGTATCAGTTTATGCTGTTCTCCGTGCATAGTAAAAATGGATTTGTATATACTTATACAAATATAATCATATTTGTATAAGCTTAGGCAAAAAAAAACACTTACCACCCACGGAAAATATATTCAACTGGCATTATATCAAAAAGAAATTAGTCAGTTTTACTTGTCAGCCGATGATTTTTGCATTTATTACAGCTGAGACACCACCATCTGTTCTATATATATAATGTAGAAACATGAAAATAAAAATATTTTTCTTATATTTGTTTATTTATGCGTTTTTATTTTAAATGTATTTATTTGTATAATTTTGAAAATATAAGTGTATACGGAAAAATGTTTGATATTATGTATGTTTGCATAATATCCAAAGTTTCCAAATATTGAAAATACAATATCATTTTTAATTGTATACATTTTTAAATATTATTTATTACATGCTTATGTGTTTTGTTTTTGTTTTGTTTTTTTTAGAAAAAGAACAAACTCAAAGAAAAACCTAAAGATCATCCGAACGGTTTTAACAACTTAGACCCATTCAATGATGATGACGATTCCGATGTAAAACGTATTGCAGCAAAGTTTGAACAAAAATATGTAAGATATTATTATTTTGCTAACAAACAAACGAAACATTTCTCACAACAATGTAATTAATTATAGGGATTGCCTCCAACGAAAAAACGAAGAAACAAAAAAGATGATTACGCAGACATTGGTGCGGGTTATGATGAATCTGATTCATTCATCGACAACACAGATGCGGTAAGTACTAACTGATCAATTTCGCAATAATACCGAAAACTATTTGTTGATTCAAGTTTTATTTGTGCGGGTTAGTACGACGAAATGGTACCTGAAGATGTTACTACCGTACATGGAGGTTTTTACATCAATTCTGGAGCACTGGAATTTAAAACTGTTGAGTTGTCAGGCTCGGAGAGTTCTGATTCCGAGCCCGAGGATAAAACAGAGAAATCTGTCAATCGAAAGGTAATTATTAATATTTTCAACTGGGGCTCTGAAAATTACGGTTGTTTTATTTTTATAACAAAAAATCCGCTTATAATATTCTAATTTTCGGTAACATTAAAATAAAATTCAAGTAGAACTATCGCTTTTTTGTGCAAGGTTTAAAACACCAAACATCTACACCGCATTATTAAAATTACGGAAGTCATTAAATAAATTATATTTCTTAAAAGCTATTTCACATTTAAATATCGATTTATTTATTGTTATAATAATACTTAGTTTTGCTATTAAATGTGCTGTATAAACATTACGAAACAAATATTATCTAATGACCAGAACACCAAAAATTTACGCTAATTGCATATTAAATAAATTTGTTTATTTTATCATAGTGAAATTAACATTACGTAGTGCTAAAATTATTACCGAAGATAAATACAAATTTATTTTAATAATTACCCACTTCGAAATTCAGTTTATTAGCAAACTAAAACAAATATAATTTCCAATTTAAATGAATTCGTGTTGGTTCAATCGGGTATAAGTTATATAAATAATAATTAGATTAAACGTAAATGAATAGACAGACATTTGGAAATGAAACCATACAATAAATAACCGTTTTTTTTTTACCGTACCGGTTACTAGCCGAAAATTATATAGTAACCTTGGCTATTTTCATTTAATTAATGCTTTTTTTTATAAACAGCGAATCATGGAAGATAGTGATGAAACAGACAGTGAAGAAGAAAAGGTTGAAATGAAGTCAGATCATATAGAAAAGGTAAGTAATCATATAACTCAATTTAAAGCGATTTTAATTAGAGATGAGCAGAACGATTTTTGATCAAATCTAAACAATTTTTGCGGTTCTACTATACTGGTATTTAATTAATTATTTTTAGGCTATATCTCAGCGCAATTTTAAGTAGATTTCGTGATGTGTGGCTACAAATATAAAACAATTGCTAAGTTTGGAATCGTATGATTTTATAAATTTGAATCGCTACTATATTTGATTGAATTAATTTATTGAATTGTTCTGCACTGCTCTAATTTTAATAATATGTTTTTACTATTTATTTAACGTTACTTTTATTATAGAAACAAAAAATTGAAACGAATGGAGTACAAAAACCAGCTAAGAAAAAAATGTTATTAGATGATAAAGATATTTTGATTAAGAAGAAAAAAATAGACGAGAATGTTATGAAGAAAAAACATATAACTGTGAAAGATCTATTAAGGGAAAAGCGAGAAGAATTTGATATGAGTGTTGAACAAGGTAAATAAAAAAACCAGTCACGACTACTCAAGTATGCAAGTGTTGAGTCGAACTACTTATACATTAATCAAAATGATATAAATATTATAGAGTTATCCATAAATTATTTTCTATTTAGCGGTAACGGAAATAGATAAAGTGTCGGAGCAAAAAGACTTAAAACTCACGACTAACACAATCACTGATGTTATAGAATCGGTTGTAAACGCAGGACGTACTACGGCCATTGTAGACGAAATTAGCAAAGATAATTCCTCTTCAGACAGTGTTGCCGTTGGTAAATTCTCAAATCGACTTCACTAAAAATAAATCTAATTAGTTGTCTTACTTTAGTTACTCCAACTATATCCGATTCTGAATGTAGTCGGGATGGTGTACCAACTACTAATAGCGCTAAAGAACCATCTCAAATAGATTCAGTTCTTCCGAAGAACACTGAAGCTGAAATCATACAAATGGTTAAACTACCGGAAAATTTACCAACACTTGTTTTAGAAATTATTAACAACATTAGAAAAGCGGCTGAGAATTCGGATGAACAAGTTAATTTATTCACTAGACCTGTTAATACGATGTTGTTCAAGTAGGTTCATTTTTAATATATACACTATTTAATTATTATCATTTGTATATTTAAATTTTAATCAAATATATCTAAATATTATTCTAGTTTGGAAATTCAATGTCGCAAATTAAGTAAATTAACCAGACATAATATCTACGAATTCTTAGCACCATTTGTCAAATGTCAATCGAGCAGTTTAAGTCGACGTGCCAAAAATCTAGCTATGCATAGTGATAAAGATAAAGCGCTGAAAAAACTTAAAGCTATTGTGGATGACACAATGCCAATTGTTATGAAGAGTTACGAAAAGGAATTCCAAAAACATCGAGATGAAATGTACGTTTTATATAATAGTTACAATAATATTCATAACTTTAATTTGTTCTATTAGGTTTCAGATGAACGCCAATGCGAATGCAGAAAATGGTGAAGCGAATCCAAAAGCGCGAAGAGCACCTCGCAAGAAATATCCATGGTCTGACAATGCTAGGTAAAACGATAATTCTTGAGTCTATTGTGATTGAAATCAGTAAAGTTACATACTTAAATACTAAAACGTTATCAATGTCGACAATCGTATTTAGTCATTTAGATTTTTTAACCGAAACAACTCTGTCCACATGCTGAAAGTTTTACTCATATCAATTCTAAGTCGTGGAGTCAAATGTATGATTCTAATTTTAGGAGGGCACTTTACGATGTTATATTATTCAAAAAGGAGCATTTCGATTTGGATTTAAACCGTGAAGAAACTTTTGAATCAATGTTAGATGCATTTTTAAAAGGTAGTATCATTCCCTTATGGCCTGATGGTTGGATGTCATTTGTCGCGCTTTCGAAACAAGTCAAAAGCGTCTTAGATATCATGTAAGTATTTGTGGTATTTGCTTTGATACGAAATAGTTTTAGAAATTCTCTATTACCATAAATTACATGTTATATATCATGAAAGTTAAGAAAAACAATTTGTTGCAGCCAAAAAACGAAAATTCCTGTCAACGCACCCCCTATGACACCAATCAGTTTGGATATTTCAGCAACAATCAACTCAACCCAGCCATTTGCTCATTCGCCTGTGATGAAGTTAAGTCCATCATCTGCAATAACGGTTATACCAATCCCGCCAAAAAGTCTTGCATCACCGAAGGCAGCAGCCTTAAATGGTCCCAAGAAGCATCACTCACCCACAATCCCAACAACTACCAGTGTTGTGAAACCCACAGACATGAGTGTAACAGCAAAAAAATCCGACAATCCCGCGAGTGTTTTGAGTTCAAACCCAGAAATCAGTATAGTGACAACAAATTCCAAAGATCAAGTGCCCAGTTCATTATTAATACCGTCAAACAAAAGTGTTTCAGTAACCAGTGTAGATTTAAGGACTAACCAATTAAAACCAATCACTAAAGAAGAAGAAGAAATTGTAGTTCCGGTTAAAACAATTATTCCGGTTTCAAAACCAAAACGAATTGAAACTCCTGACGACAATGATGAATGTCAAATCATTGATTTGACTGATAGTCCTGTCGTCATCCGAAAATCAGGACCAAAAAGCAAAACTCGGCTAGTAGACGGACTCCACCATAAACATAAACGCGTCAAAGAAATTAAAATAGAAGATCCATTGCGAAGAAATGAAGAAATCTCTGGAACTCAAGCGCTAAACCAAATTATAACTGGCTTAACCAGAACGTCTTCTGGCGAAGTAAAAACTGGTTATAAAGAAACCACCGCTATTAATGAAGATGAAATGGAGCAAGTTATGAAAGATTTGAAAGAATTGCAACAACTGCAAGAGCATGCGCGCAAAAATGAAATAGATATTATGGCGCCATCTAGTTCTCCGGTGTCTGTGATTGCGTTCAATAGTAATTACTCTACGAACAGTCGTCAACCAAGTGATTTGAGCACGAAAGACCGTAAATCTACTTCGGCGGATGGAATTCAAGAGTTGTACCAGAAACACTTGTATGGAGATGTTTTGAAATCGTCGAATCAATCAACCAGTGTATATAACTCAAATGTTCAACCAAAAAACAACTTTAATAGGTGCAGTTGAACTGCTTATCTGTTATTTTCAGTTTGGTTTTTTTGTTTTAGTTATATAAAATGTTTTACTTTTACTTACAGCATTAATAATTTTTCGTATTCTGCCAGCGGAAGTATATCAAACCCCATGAACAATATTAGATATTCGCAGGTAATAATCAAAAGAAATCTGATTGTACGCTGAATGTATGTGTTTTTATTAGCTTATATATATAGTTTTACTCAATTCGATAAAAAAAGTCATATTATTTTGTCTTTTTTGCATTTTTATCTCCAAAACAATGATTAAAATTAGATTTCTACATGACTTATGTCCAATTACAGAAAGGTTCACCAAACGTTGATGAGTCGTCAGTTGTTAAATTAATAAAATTCGCATACACTTTTGATCCTTGACGAACAATTGACAGTCTATTAGTGTTTGACGAACTTTTCTGCAGCCGCGCATTATTATTGAATCATTTAATTATGATCAACAATAATAGTTTTTATTTTCAAAAATGACAATTTTTCATTATAATTTCCGACAAAATGAAAAAAAAAACTTCTAAATTTTACTGCCACAATTAAATACCTAAATTATGTTTATTATCATAAAATAAATGTTAGTTTGGTTTGCACACGAATTAAAATGAGAATTTATTATTAAAAGCTCAAAATTTCCATTTGTTTATGAGACTATATTTTAAACAAATCGCATTTGATTTATAATTTCGTATTTATGACAAGTTACAGATACAAATTGCGCTGTACGTCTAAACATTTTCGTTTATTATTATTATTTTTGAGAAAATTACGACGAAACAAAGTATGTTTAGACTTTTTTGCTAAACAATAACTACTTTTTTAACGCGGAATTAATGATTCTGAAGTTAAGGAACGTTTATGATACCGGCCGGAGCACGTAAAGTAAAAAAATCAGTAAATTTAGCGCTTTGAACAATAGATCGAACATACGTATACTGAACAGAAAAACTTTACATGTACAAATAACACGTGATAATTGGCGCTCTATAACAGTGACCCACATAGACACACAGTTAAACACATTATTTCTTTCGTAAATAATTACGTTTTCGAACTGTTTTTGGAGCGAGCATTGATGTTATTGCTTGACAAAGCACCGCAAGTATCTTCGCAATAGAACATACATACATATTATTGATACAGTTCGAAATTAAGATATATGAAAACGTCGATTTTCGGCATTATTTTTGGTATTCGCGTTTTCTTGTTCGATCTCAACCGTTGTAGAGCAACTCTAGGTTTTCGGATACGATCAAAACTATTCGATTGCTCTTAAAACACCAATTAAAAGTATAATTTGCTCTGTAAGGATTCTATCAAAAACACTAAGATTCGAATACAACAATATTCAGGGAGACTTATAAAATTTTAATTTTGTTCCAGAATCCTAGCAAATACACCGCGCCAATAAGTCATTTGCCACCTACTGCAACAGGTAAATTTACTATAAACCCAAATGATGTTTGTTGTTTCACAATTTTGACCCCCTAATGTTCGCTACCTACCCCCGTTTACCACCAGTTAATTATTTATGTTTTTGATTCCTTATGTTCTAGGAGCAACAAATCACACTGATGATTTTGCATTGTTCCAAAACTTTTTATATCAGTATGGATTTCATAATGCGTCAGGTAGGGGGGCATGTCGTGGCGAATAATTCTGATTATTCTTTATATAATTTAGCTAGCTTTACGTGGTGTGGTGTGCTTTATTTATTTATTTTTTGTTCTTCTCTTTTGTATTTTTTTTTGTAAATAATATTTGGTTGATGGACACCACACGAAGATGTAGATAAGACACGATTCAAAATAAAATATGCATATTAAATCAATCAGAAATGGGCGAAACAGTACTTTTCTAAATGTTTATTTATATGTGAGATCTTTTTTAATGTAACACTAAAATTTTAGAACGTAATCTCACATAATCAAAATGCATTTTGTTTAATAAAACATTAAAAATTTGTATTAATTACGTACTTTAGTACCCATTTTTGATAATTATGCATGCCCTCCAGAGACGTGCTTCGTAACGTATATTATTTTGCACAATTTCGTTTTAGCGCACCTTACTAACCCCCCAAAAAAGAACCAACCCTTACATATGTATTTCTCTTTTCTAGGTTCCAAACAGAAGTCTCCACCATAGCATATATTAATTTGATTATTTGAAATTTAATTTAACTATGATGTACTATATACGATTTTATTAAGATATGATGTGATAATCAAGTTGAATTCATTTTGAATTTTGATATACTGCCTTTTAAATTAATGTATTTATTTCAAATATGGTTTATACAATATTTTAATATTATAAAATGAAGATTGCAGTCTTTGCTTTATTGATTGTGTCATTCCTGTATTTTGGAGTGAATATTTGAATTTGTATATAGCAAAAATTGAATATTTGTACATATATAACATATCGTCTTTAGCAAATTTTGTATGAAAAATATTTGAGATCTTTTAATTCATTTATCCTATCCGAAAATATCCAAAACTCATTATAATTCATTCATATTTAATGTTCTTAATCCATAAATTAATTTATTACATATTATGGCAATTCAAACCTACACTATTTTTCATATTTGAAAATTATTTGTTTATAAATTAATTAACTTATTGACCTTTCCAATTTGAATAGAAACATTTGAAATATTTTATAATAGAAGATAATAAATGGCTCTCTAAAATATTGTAATCTACCCCTAAATTTTAAACTAAGACCAATATCTAAGTTCCAGTTTCGGCAAGTTGGCGCGCATAGTCATTATAGTGGGTGGTAGTTGAGATGTAACTGTGCCGCTGTCAGACTGTTGTGTTGTTTATGTAAATTTGATATTATTATAAATAATATTGTTGTTCAAATTGACTTCTTTGGTGAGTGATTTTGAATTTATTCATATTTTATACAATGTGGGAATTTATTTTTTATAATAATGAGTACATTTATTGGTTATGATTGGTATGTTCCATGTATTTTGGATCTTATATGTAAAACATGTTTTGAAAAATCACATTTATATACTAATTCAGATATAATTGTTTTTGTATATGTATGTATATAAGCAAGTTTGAAATATTGATAGAGAAATTTGAGTTGGGAATATGCCCTAGAAAGTATAATATATACCGTTTGATTTAATTTCACTATAATTTTGGTAATTTTGCTTTCGGTGGAAAGTTAGAAATGTTCTCGGAAATACCAAACTAAGTTTTGTATTGATCTGCACCAAACGACAGACTCAAGGACATGTTCGCACTAGCTATTTAAACAATAGGTACATTTTAGTTAGTAGGTCATTTTCGCCGAATATATTAACATCATGACATTTCAGTTTTCATTAAAAAATATATGTGTATTTTTTATTGCGGCAATCCTCAAACAAAATACGCAAATAGTAATTTTCAAAAAACAATATAAGCAAAATTTTCAATAAAATATGATGAATTTTATTGCTTGTTTGCAGTTTTTTGTAATTTTCGACATACTTATTGGCACGCCTTTCCCATAAATTGAGTGGCAATCACTCTTTTGAAACATTTACATTCGAATTTTTCACAACTCAACTCTATCTTCACATAATTCTTGCGCTGGTATTCACCTACATGCAATTTTATTCCACTTCCTCATAAACTGTTTCCCACTCCTATATGCATCCGGAAACGAAACCGCATTCTCAATTTACATCGCTTATATGTACATTCTAATCAACTTTTCATTCGATACTCTATCATCTCATTTGATGAAAACAACCACATTTATCCCAATGTTGGACACCTTACCATACTCTCGTCTCTGTCTCCTATTCTTTGTCACATAACAAATTTATCTCAAAAATCAGTGTCATGCTTCGTCTGCATACCCTATTACAATCATTCACCATTGCATTCTAAAAAAATATTAATATTTCTAATAAACTACAGTAAATTAGACGTTTAAAAAATATTTAAGCATAAATATGTTTTTCGTCAATTTTAAGGCGTATATTGTACATTTTGAAACACTTTTTAAAACGTTTGATGACCTTCTGCATTTCGCCCTCTGCCGTTAGTGGTTCCGAGTGATGTATAAATACTGTGTGCACGTAGTGACTTGTAAAGTTTTAATTTTTTATCTTTAATTGTGTCTGCTCTCTCGTGCAACGTTGAAAACACAAGGGATGACAGTTTTCATAATTCCCCTCAGGCCTTATGATAGCCTTTAGGAAGAGAACGGGTTGAGCATTACGAGCCACCGAAGAGATGCGCATCCGTGTGATGACAATCATTACGAGCACAACTGTGCCTTTGTTTTATTCGTATTATAACGGTTTACTTGGGTGTGAAATACCAGAATATAATGTTATAAAACATACACAATACACAACGACTCAAAAATACATTGAAATTTAAGCATTGGCTACGCATAATAATTTGATTAATATTGTAAAAATTGAAAGTTATTTTTGTTAGGAGTTTAATTTTAATTCTGCATAATTTTCCGAGAAAGTTTTGTATAATTTAACTCCTTTTTGGAACTCTGTCATACCGGAAACGCTTCGAATTGGATACATATTTTATATATGTGTACAAATTGAGTAAAAATTGTTTTTATATATATATATATATATATATATATATATATATATATATATATATATATATATATATATATATATGATATTTGTATTTTAGTATTAAAAACTTCAATACTGATAATTAGAAAGGCTACTGAACACTTAAGTTCTTTGTATTTTATATAGGTACATCAATATTTGTAGAACCTGATCAATATTTAGATCATATATTTAATATGTTTATTTTCTGGTATGACGTGATTCGTGGCCAATGATAATATGACATTTAGGTACCGGTGAGGTACGTTGGCTTGTGACGTGTATAATATGTATACCTATTATGTATTGGTCCAGAGATACGTATAGAAGCGAAACAGACGGATGGGTCTCGTTGATCGATACGACCCGACGACCCAGCTCACCCTATAAACCCACCCACCAATGCGGTATCCAGTCAAGTTACCGGCTTGCACACACGCTACTAGAATAACTAAACAGTCACCCCACCTCTGACGACGGCGACAACGTCGAGAAAGAACGGAAAAGTCACCTTCTCAAGACGCGGGATCGGGACACTACGCTCTACGGCTCTACGCTATTGCCATTGTACATATACAAGAAAAGTCGATAGCGAAAGGAGACAGTTCTTAGTTAAAATATGTCAACGTTTATATCAATATTCACGATATTACACACATAACATCAAGGAATGTTGGAATGAGCATAAGAAACACGTCTGCATTCATTTTTTTAAATGAAATTTTACTTCATTCTTAAACTGTTAACGCATATATACATATATGTACTCGTTATAGTTTACTTAACATTAGTTTGTATCTTTTACTACTGGCTTAGCTTTAAAAACAATATAGGAATATTAAAAGGAAATGTTTTACTCTTTACAGTTTACGTTTCCTTTTTAATTTTCCTAAATTTATATAATCATAATGAAATTCAACAACGAATTAAAAACATCTGCAGGGTTTTGCACTGGACTTTCTTATACTCGTACGTAGTAGGTATGTTTTGTTTAAATAGGAAGGATATTAAAATATATGTTTTTAAAAGTTTTTGCTTTGCAATGTTTGCAAACCGAAGATAACTAAAAGTATCTATTTGCAAATATTTTTTAAAACACCTGGCAATAGAAATGGTTATAAACATACGATTGGTCGTGTACGCTCGGTGTGCTCCTGCCTAAAGTTACTGTAAAAAGTAATTTAAAATTAACTTCTGAAAGGTCGTATATTTTCCATAAAATTACATAAAATATATAATAAAATAATGATTCAAAGTCCTAAACCGTTATAATACAGCACATAATGTTGTAATAACTTGGACATAATCCGATTGTTGTAATCCCTGCAACACATGTAGTCACATTTAATACATATTTATCTCTAAAATCCTCCAATTCAATAATGTAGGATTATTTATCCCCTCTAAAAAAAAACTAACTTTTCTAACCCCTAAAATAACCATCATGACGCAACTCATTTTTTGGTTCCGGATTTATTTTAAAATACACAGCATTACATTTTATATACGGTGTAGAAATCGAGTGTTTGACCCATTTTCTCTTTTTCGAACATCCTGTGATGTTTACGTGCACTAAGGGATATCAGAACTCGAACCTTGTGTCCGAATTTCGATTCCCCGGCGGTGATGGTTCGCCTACCGTGCATTCGCACACATATTTGCGGGGGCAAATAAAACTAACATTCATTTATATTATTTCAAGTCGTATTAGTATCGACACACGAGATGTGCATCGTTGGTAATTGATTGATTGATATAGTTCTATATCGATGAGTGGACTGGAAAATTGGAGTATCGTTGTAAAATACAATCATCGATTGGAGTAAATTGTGGATACTCAGAAGGTATAATTGTAGATAAAAGTAGCTAATATTAACAATTACTTGCACTAAGTATGAAGCAAACAATATTATAATTGTTAACAGCCCTAAACTTGAATTTATTTTTTCATTTCTAATAATTAATATTGGAATAATTTAGTTGCATTCCGTAATCCTGAATAACCAATTTTATAGCTACGTAAGTAATTATTTATTTAGAACAAGGATAAATAAATTGGAAAACTTGGGACCAGAAAAGAAGTAACACATAAGATGCATTTCGAAAAGGTTTTACTATCGCATTACTCACAGTACATAAAACGCGTTGGCACCAGGACATGCACTTTGGCCCCGGGAGTATCAAGAGCAGAGAGAGTGAGAGAGCGAAGAGGAAACTGAAGGAGACTGTCGGTGTTATCAGAGGCGTCAAAATTTACGTCAAAACACGTCTCGCCCGCCCGACGACGGATGCTGTGCGTGGAGTGTTCAGAATATGCCAAACACAACCCTAGGTCGCGTTAACAAAACCGCGTAATGATGTGGAAAATGAGTTTTAATGACGGAAATATTAACCATGGATAATGATGTAGATGTCCTTTGTTTGCTGTTGACAAGTTAAGCAGCGAATGACACTTTGTTGGAGATAAGTTGATGTGGTGGCTCCTGAACAGCGATTATACTCCTCTTAAACATGAAAGGTTGAAGGAAAATTTGTAAAATACTCACTAGGCCATTGGAACAACATATTTTATATATTATGTCGTCAAGATCATTACGAAATTTTAATTGCAAATAATTATTAAACGATACGGTTAATTAGGGAACAAAATATATTTCATTTCATGACACACACACATCACTCCGAAAATAGTCCGGCTCTATTCAGGGAAGGTCAAAATCTCGAGATCGATTTTTTTCATCATTACAATACTTATTACTTCACATAAGAAAGTAAAAAGAATACATATAACCATAGTAATCTAAATAAAATAGCACGAGTTGCCAACGGATCGGATACGTCTAGAGAAATCTATGAATATTTTATTTATAGTTGTTTTCCGACGCTGTTTTATTTGTAATATACTGAAACTGCTTGAAAGTGTCGCACATATTTTTGAAAGACGAATAATTACCAATTGTTGACGTTTTAAAGTAAATGAGTTAAATTTATATTAGGTATTAACTTGATAGTGTAACATTAGGATGTATACGTTATTCTCTTTCACCATAACAAAAGCTTGGTCGATATTGCGCTGAGGTGTTCTGGTATGTCGACAGAAGTCACGAACAGTGACGATTGTGACAAACGACAGATGAAGGTCATCAATTCTTATTAAAAAGTAACACCACTACAGCCACCGAGACCAGCAACTCAATAAAGGTGTGTTGCGCAGGAAATCGGCAAATGAAAATAAACATTTATTCCGCTGAACACAGCGCGTCCGATTGACTGAAGTGAGTTAAAAACTAATAAAAATTGATGTGAAAATTATATACCTATACACACATGCAGGTGTTACTTGTTGGTTGCTAGAACTCATTGGTCTAAAGAGCTTTGTTTTGCTTTGATAATATCAAAATGCAAACTTAAAATCGCTTTTGTCGTCTGAAATACAAATCAATAAAACAAGCAAAATCCACCATAACTTTCGGTGATGCCTCGAAGAACATGTTGTCGAACACACATCCATAGGTCGTATCATCGTGTCCGCCAACATGTGCTGGACGAATCCATTTCACTCTCATCTCATCTCAAGGATCGAAGAGGCAAAGTATAGAGATTGGAGCGCACGCGTTTGCTGGTAAATGGTGCGTACAAAAACGAATGGGTTTCAGCGATATTTCGATAGGCGAAGAAACTACAACAATCGCGAATGTGAACAGACGAATGATGGCCGTTGAAAACGAACACTGACTGCACACTATACTATACCAGACGTTACCGCCAATACATTAAAGACTATTGCCAATATTTCACTGATCATATTCGCTATTTTTGTTGTTTTGTTGCGGGTTAGGTTGGTTGGGGTGTACTGGGGGCAGGGTTAATGCCAGGTGACGTATGTCTTACGTAAATGTACAGCGCTCCTGTGGCCCAATTATCCTTGGGTAAAAACTCGTTAAAATATAATATCCTTGGTCGGGTGGTTAGCGGTCCCCTAGGAACACACGGTGCGGTTAGCGACCGGGCACACAGCGTCCTGGCGCCGGCCGACGCCTCAGAAATGCTGTTTTTCGTTTTCATTTACAGTCAGCAAAATATACTACGTTTGATGACTTACCAAGTAATTCGTTTCCTAAATCTAAAGCGTCTTGAATATCAACAGTATTTCACAGCTTAATTTTGATATGAATATTTAACTATGTTTTCGCCCTAAAAATTTATCAAATTAAATTTCTATACGCTTACAACATGAATTGCATTAAAACTAAATCGGTTTCAACTTATACTTATGATCATTTCATTAATACAAGTCAAAATTGTAAGTAAACAGAATGTGTATGTACAAATCCTCATGCATTTGGATATTTTTAAGGCAATTCTTCACGAATCCTAAAAATGACCTTTATATAAATCGCTATCTTTGCTGTAAGTGCAGCCGTTTTGGAGATATTGCAGAATCCACCAAAAAAAATACTAGAGTAGAGTTTGAGTAATCTTTTCAAAAGGCATATACAGATCTTAAGTTTAAAATTTCATGATTATAGTATTGACTGTTTTGGCTGTAAATTGTTCACACACACACACAGAGAGACGGAATTTCGAAAAGAGTAAAACTCGACTCAGGGAAGGTCAAAATTTATATTGTCGTTAAATCTCGACTTCGAAATTTAAATTATTATTTGTAACAGGCTGTTAGAAAGTAGAGATGGCTTTATTTTTGTTATTTTAAAATTAAATAAAAGTTCTGCCTTTGTGAATGTAGCCATTTATATAGTAGAATATGGTGCGGCGTTTGTGGATGTGACGTAACGACGAAGTAGTCTTAAATATATCGATTAGAAATGATATGATAAAAACGACCTCTCACATGAGCAGACTATCATGAATGTAACGTTATCCTTGAGAAGAAAGTAATATCCTCATAGCACGCCAGCCCTGTCGCAGCGAATCTTCATATTTTGTCTACAACGGCTGCGGATAAGATCAGCGTTATGCACAATACTTTATTTATGATACGCGTTCATCACCTTTGAAGGACGGTGATTTTGTTGGAAATTCTTCATCATCTCCACGTCACTTCCACCTAACGCCATCATTAACGACATATAACATACTACCATCTTGTAAGGATCAAAACTATATTTAAAAACCGCGTAAATTATTCGTTCTATGAAATAACAAAGAAAAGAACAGTTGTGCTGTTTTTATTTTTACATGAGTAAAATAAATAAAATATTTATGTAAAATAACTTATTTGAGTAAACGACAGCCTTCACTCTACTCGTTCTCGTTATGGTGGTGCCTAATTATATATGGAAGTACTTGCGGGCAAATAAAATACCTAATCATATATTTAAACGAGTTAAAAATTTAAATCAGTAATTCTTGATATTTCCAACAACAACAAAACAAAGGCCTGCATTCATTAGTGCGATCCGGTAAAATTGAACAGTATTGATATTTAATTATTGATTTCATTGACGCAAAACGTTACACGAAACTTTGCGTAACAAAGCTAGGTAATTGGTATGTTATTGCTTTTAAAATTGTTCCTTGTTTAAACAACTGGAATTGCCACGAGCATCTTGGTTCAAATTAAACTTGAAACACAATGTTGTTCAATTGCCGTTCAAATTTAACTACGTAAATTAATTTAAATAAATACGTTGTGCCACATATAAATAAAAACTGGCATTCTTTCAAAAGTGATTATTTTCCAAACATTGCCGAATACATACAAAACATTCCTTTATAAATATAGAACAACATTATTTGATATATGCGAAATAAATTCCAGACATAAATAGGGCATATATTTGTTCATATATAGACCCTCGTTCTGAAACATCTCTCTTTAGTTCTTTTTCTATTGCGTATTTTCATATTGTCACCTCGAGTTTTTCGGGTGCTTTATTTATATATTTATCCCCGTCAACCTTGTGTATTCGGTGTGGTTATATATTAAGTTGCCATAAGTTAATTCGCTTGTATGTACCTGAATATAAAAGGTGATTTTAACAAATGACACAAGCTTCTGTACAGTATTGTTGTATAGAAATTACAAGTAAATACATTCAGACACGAGGAGTGAATGTCGTACAATGCAGTTTCCCGGTGATAATGTGATGTTTTGCATTCACCGAGCGTCGTAATTGGGTAGAAAATTGCATTCTACGTCCTATCTACCAGACCGCCAAAACACAATTAACCGATCTCTTTGTGTATGCTTGTTTGCTACACTACAATAACATGTTTCTTGTGTTGTAGATTCAGAGGCCGATGCTGACATTGAGCAGCTCTTCAATTTATTGTGGTGAGTGATTTTCAGTTGTGTAGTTCACTAATTTTAAGATTTTATACAAACTTCGGTAAACAACTTCTGTGAACGAAAGTGACATGATGTCATACTTTTAGATTAATAATAAACTTTTATTCCGTCTTGGAAAATTCCTCTACGGTATTGATTTTCCAGTGGATATTGTGTTAATTATTGAAAAGTGTCGGAATATATTTTTTAAAAGTTTCTGACATAACTTTTTGTGGTTGGTACTAATTTAAGTAACATTCTTGCCAGCGTGGACCTTATTACTACTAGTAGATTTAGTAGGGGTTTTTAGACGCTCTTACATTTAGTATTGAAAAAATATGTTTTTGTTCACATAGCTAAATAATTATTAGTACACATTTATGCTGAATGTCATAAAACGTTTTTGTCGTTTGTACTAATGTTTAATAACGTTATAGTTAGCGCGGGTATTACTACTAGTATATAACAGTAAGGTTTTTTGGACCATTACCATTTCATAAATAATATGTTTGTTAGATAATTATTAGTAGATATTTATGCTCAAGGTCATACAACTTTTTATCGTTTGTATTAATGTGAGGTAACGCCTTTGCCAGTGCGGCCCATATTACTATTCATAGTTAATAGAAAGGCTTTTTTCAGACGCTCTTACATTACTATTGCAAAAATAATAAGTTTATGTTCACTTATCTTATGTATAGATACTTATTAGTATAATTAAGTTAAACTAGCATTATATTAGCAAGTACAGATGAGTGTATAAATATGTCATTACGACTTGAATTCACACGCCAATGAGTGTATATATTACTATTGGCTACTAATCATTATAGAATTAGATTTATTATGTAGTGAAGTTCAAGCATAAGTTATACTAATTTTATTAGTGATGCACCCTCCATGGCTATCTTAATTTATCTATGTGATATTGCTAATAACGAAGATCCGGTGATTTGTATGCTGCTATGCACTGGGTATGGTGTAACTTTATGGGGAATACTATTTATTGATGATAATATATTATACTAGGGGACACCACTCCTGCTCGTTACCCCTCACTACCTCTGAGTTTTGCGCTTGAAACATTTATGTGCGACATAATTATCAATAATAAATATGTGGCTATAGTATAGTAAATGGTAAGGCGTTCTCTTTGAGCATTAAAAATAGATTTGTCCATATTTATACCTACAGATTTACAGATAAATATGAAAAAAATGGACGTTTACTACGTATGAAAAACACCTTAAAGCTGTCATTTTGATTATTTTCGGTACGTTTGATCATAATCGTATTTACCTGTAGCTGACGATATATTCCGAACATATCATTATTTATTATTTCATATTTACAAAGCTATTTTGTTAGATCATTGTATTATTTCGAAGCCTACTTAAATAAATAATAAAGTGTTTCTTAAAATATATAAAAACTGAAAATGTGTACTTATAAAGTACCTACTACTTTCACTTGCCCAAAACAAATCGGTTCTACTAAAAAATATTAAAAATAGCTAGTATCATAGTATATCATATCACATTATCTTATCAGACGTCATTAATAAAATGATAGAAATTATCGTTAAAATCTCAATTTAGATTTTTTTTAGTGTTTATGTATTACGTAAAAAAACGAAAATTGACTAATTCTTACATATATTAACATTACCAACCCTAGTATAATAATTTCATTGTTTATTTTCAACATTCAGCTTTGAAACTCAAGCAGGCGATGTCTGTAGTGTCATGAATATAATTTTTTATAATCAAAATGTATGTATTCGCTTAATTTAATTATATAGAACTATGAGTAGGAACTGATGTCAAAATATGTTTATCCTAAACTACTTATTATTCGGTATACAACAGCAGTCCTACTCATAATTCTTCGTTTTTAATAAAAACACCGTTGTCTAGGATAATCTCGTAGATAAATCTACTTGAAAAGTAACATACACATTTCCTTGTCGCCCAACGAGATAAAACAATGTAAATTTCGTAACTCATTACGTAGAGAGGTTGAACAACAATATAAAAAAAAACCGCCATATTTCAATTGTTCACCGGAAACAACCGAGCTGGTGCGAACAGGGAGGAAAAAAGCTCATTTCATTAAACTATTTTACGGGAGCATACTATTTTTAACGCTCAGTTTCCAAACATGTTTGTTTTCTTTAGGCAGAGAGACTCCAAGTTTATGTGAGAGCGACACCAGTGATAGCGACAGTGGCTACCAGGCGTCGCTTTGCTAAGGGCATCCACCTCTGAAATAGTTTTGTTTGTCTGAAGAACGAATTATTTTTCTTTGGTATTAAAGTTTGGGCATCTAAATGAAGCTATTATGTTGAATCATGTTATTTATTAGCTTATTTACTGTTAGAAAACATTTTTGGTTCAGTAAGGCAGCATATATTTTTCATACGGAACAACAAAACAAACAATTTTATCTTTTGAATAAGATTGAAATTTTATACAGAATTATAGAACTGCATCATCAAATTGCTAATTCGGGTGTCTCGCTAATGACTTGGTATTATTTTGCCGAGACCCTCTCTAGAATACGTGAATTTGTTATATATGAATTAAGACTTCTATTATTTGATACAATATGTACGCCGCTGATGAAACGTCCTTGTTGCGTCATCAAAATGCTAGTTCTAGTCCTTCACTAAAGAGTTGGCATTATTATGCCAAGATCCTCTGTATAGTCCTTGAATTTGTTATTTATGAACCAAGACTCCTATGATTTAGTAAAATGTGCACGCCACTTAAATAACTTCATTGTCGTGTCATCAAAGTGTTAGTTCTGGTTCTTTGCTAAAGTGATTATTATTGTAAATCTGTAGAATCTACGAATTTATTATATATGAACCAAGACTTCTATTATTTAGTAAAATGTGCGCGCCACTGATGTAACGTTCTTGTTGAATCATTAGAGGTGCTAGTTCTGTGTCTTTGCTGAAGTTGACAATATTATTCTAATATCTGTATAACAGTCGAATTTCTTATATATAAGGACCAAGACTCCTATTATTTACTAAAATATGCACGCCACTGATTCAGCGTCTTTGTTGCGTCATCAAAGTGTTTGTTCTGTTTCTTTGCTAAACAGCAAGCAAACATTAGTATTCTAAAATCCTCTGTAGACTTTCTTATATATGGACCAAAACTACTATTATTTAGTGAAATGTGCACGCCACTGATGTAGCGTCCTTGTCGCGTATGTACGCATTCGACGCCCTGGCAACTTTCCGCCATAAAGTTCCTGCGGGGACATCTCACGGCGCCGTGTACTTACAGACTGCACAAAAACACTTTCCAGTTCTTGTGCACCCGTGAATTATACAGCATCTAAACCATGACACACTATAGCTACCAACCAGTTACTCTACGACTTCAAAATGCAGTTTGTTGCTTCCTGGACTAAGATTCTTGGTTTGCTGAAAGCTTTTTGGAGGTTTAGATGTATATACGTTAAGTAGTCTGAATGTT
Organism: Nebria ingens riversi; assembly: GCA_018344505.1. Taxonomy (NCBI): domain Eukaryota; kingdom Metazoa; phylum Arthropoda; class Insecta; order Coleoptera; family Carabidae; genus Nebria; species Nebria ingens. The sequence continues at coordinate 77,033 of JADQWA010000857.1, forward strand.
TCCCTTTCCACAAACCAGCAAATATGTGAGAGGTTTTTTTTCAATTTGTACGAAAGGCTAGTTGATACAAACTTTAAAAAATAATATATATATATATATATATATATATATATATATATATATATATATATATATATATATATATATAGTATATATATATACGATATATATATATATATATATATAGTATATATATATAGTATATATATATATACGATATATATATATATTTATATATATAATCTATTTAAAAATGACATTCAAATACGAAGGATTTAAAAACGATAAATATAGATCGAAAAAGACCTTCATCAAATATCTTCAAGTCAGTACCGGTTTAATAATTCACCTTCAACAAATCTTTACTTCCAGTCGAAGAAATAAAGTCTTATAGAAAAGACAAATCGAAAACTCCGCAACAGAAAACAATTGCACATGAAAGTTTTAGACAGACAAAACGGAAAAGAAGGAAATAGACGAGGAAGCGAGCACAGCCAGTGCGATTCGAAATGTCTCGAACATTATTTGCTCACGGCAAGATTTATAAGTTTTCCATCGCTAGGTGCCGGTACCGGTGATCCTACTGTAAATAGAAAAGGATCAAACGCGACGGTGAACAGACGTCCTACACCAATGACGTCACTGGACCGGCAAAAAAATAAACTACTTTGTCTCATTACAAAACAAAATAAACCAAGTTTCATAGCCTTGTACAAACATTTTAAGCATATTTTCTTATGCATTGTTTTATGATATTTTTTATTTGAAAATTATTGATGTATTCATTGTAATAAAAGTTGTCTTGGATCAAACTTTTTATCAGAAATGTTCAAAGGATTCATCCTTGAACTGTATGCAGCTAAACTGTGACCATGATGTAGTATAATTAGCAACCGAAATCAAGATTTAGTAGAAACAGTTTAACATAAAAACGTATAACGCGAAAATCCATAAATACAAACGAAATCCTTAATGGAATAATACATCTATCCATGCAACTTAATTCTCTAAATGTGAAGAAGCTTTTGAGTAGAAGTTTAGCTTCCTTGAAATAATTAATGACATCAAAATACTGACTAAAACGACGTTAATAGACTCTGTTATCTTGCAATTGATAACTGTGGCCAATCCCAGACTGTAAGTATTTATTTAATGATCCCTGCGAATTAAATCGTTTCCGATGAGGTCTGCGATTGACACTTCCTCTCTTCGCCAAGATAACACGTAACGAAATATCACATACGCTTCGTCAACACTGACGCCTCGGTTGCCATGTCACGCTGATACCTATCACCGAAATAACCATCTGGTTACCAGCGCTGCTGATGATGGCACGTGACTGTCACTTCTTCGTCTTGCTGCTAAAAGTGCTGTGTGCTGCGGTGTGTATGTGTGTTAATAAAGCGATGGCTGTCCGCGAAACACGACGGGTTAGTTATTAAATTCCGTTGTACGTGCGTTCCTTGTTGCTCGCTGCTTCTTCCACTCTTTCGTCTCTAACGCTGTTTCCGCCGAGGTGCTTTCGGTCGCCTCATTCTCCAGGTCTCCCATGTGAGTCGTAGTTGACAGCGTCGTACAAGAACTACAAAATAGCCATTCCTTTACTTGAGATAATAATTCTTACGAGTAGTTGTAGCTACTTTTTTTATCAGATAAACGTGTCAAATTTAGTTATGGTACTAAGTGAATGTGACCTTGAACATCATTGCGAGTGGTTTTGCTCAAGGCCACTTCAGAAGTAGAGGCACTTGGTATTACTACTTTTCAAAACTCTAAGCAAGTAGAATGTAAAAGTGTGTTTCTCTCGTTTGAAAAGAAAACCGCTACGCCCATGTGTGCTTGCTTATAAGATCTCTTTTATTCTTGCTCTCCCCTTCTCCCATGTCTTCTTTTGTATTCTTTTTTTTTCTTCTGTGCACGCAGTCTCTGTTATGTTGCCTATATTGTTGTGCGTCCTATCGTTTCAAATTTAGCAACTTACCTATTGTCCGTCGTACAAACATACGATCTTTTCAGATAAAATAGAAAGAATTCAATGATTCTATGCTTTCAAAAGTGGTATATTTTCTTGTTAGGTTTTTATATGAAAATGAGTGATTTCAGAGTAATAATGCCGTTTTAGGTAAATGGTAATAAAATGCACGAATTATGGACGTTCTGTCCTGGGGCCTAATTACATTTATTATTTAGAACACTTTATTAATTTATTGCATTAACGTCAGCCATTTCAACGCTAATTCGGTTTATTTATCATTTAGTCGATACTGGTAATTTATTTCGAGACCATTTATATCCAAATAATAGGACTTTAAATACATAATTGTCACAATACTTCAGTTTTAATGGGATTTCATTCCTAGTTGTAGAATTTGGATTATACAGTTGCACTAGCTTAGTGAATAACTCAGGTACACAGCGCTTGCTACTTATCAATGTGATGTGAACATAGTGAACATTATGCTAATATCTGCAATACGCGTACACCAACACGTTATGCGATCGGAATAAAGTTGTCGATAGATATTCGACGTAGAAGGAAAGAAAGCAGTAAAAAAAGAGGACACGCTCATCCTCTATTCGTATATGTATATGTATGTATGTACAGCCTCCGCCTGCCCCACATGTTTCTACTCTATTCTATTGTGAATTCAGTCGGGTGCGCACATTTTTATGAAAATAAGAGATACGGAATGTAGATTTTTCGAAACGAGGCATATACGAGCATGTTGTTGGTCGTTATGTTAACCCTTTCTACGACGAGTGGGGATTCGGTTCAATGGATTGGTTTAATAAAAAATACGTAAACGGTACGTTGCTTAAGTGTTTTGTTTTTCATGATAACAGAATTTTGTTTTTTATCTTACGAAACAGATTGTTTATTTTCTGTCGTTCTATAATATTCTACCGTCTATCTATCTATCTATCTGCTACAGGCACAATTTGATACCATTATTCATTGGGTGTCCTTATTGTACTACTCCTCATTTCGTTACAAAATGTGATAGTTAATAAACAACATGAAATATTACCGCAAATTTGCTTGACATTTATATTCACACGTAGCAATTAACAGCGCTTAAAGTAGTTTCTTAACCAAGCTCAAATTTAAGAGTTATTTAAAAAAATTGTATACTCGAAAGAAAATCTATTTTTGACAAAAATATATATACTTTCATGATCCAAAACAAATAGTAAATAAAATAAATTTACAATGCATTCATTATCAGTTACTTATTAACAAAAAAACTAATATAAACACTATTATAACCTAATACTATAAGAGTTGTAGCGATATTTCTTTCGCTGTAAGGTTACAGTGAATTTTGACTGTATAGTAGCGTTTACAAAGCAATTGGAAATTGTACAGTATCGCATTTTTACTATAGTGTTACATTTTGAAAAGGTTATAGCGCTACAAAGCTATATTAGCCTACATATTCGCTGTGCCAAAACGTTTTTATCCACAAAAAAAAGCCAGTTTCAAATCTTGTCTCATGTAATTTGTATCCTTATACAGGCTACTCGGAATAGCTTGAACCACAGATAAAAGTGTGTGGAACTATGATAGAACAAGACAAGAATATAAATAGCTTGTATATTATACAGCGATGGTGGTAACAGTCTTCTGCACATCAAGGTCGCAGTCCAAGCTATTCCGAGTAGCCTGTAATTGAAGTAGTCTATTCCTAAACTAATTTTATATATTCTAACATATTGAGATTATTTGCTATTCTGGTTATTGGTGTAATTTAAGATATTATTATATTGCATATGGGAATTTTAGTTAAAACAGGTTTAGTTTACTGTAGATTCCTTTAACAATTATTATACAAGTCATTCATTGTATTTTCAAAATCCTTTCCAGAAGTACTCTTGCTTTGACGTTACTTCCTTAACCAGTTTTATGCGTTGCTATTTTCACGAAAAGTGATATGACTTCTTTTGGACTACTCATATCTAAACGTCGTTATATTATTGATTTTTTTATGTATTATTAAAAACATTGACCAATAGTTCTGAATGTGTAGTATTCCTTTTTAGCCCACCGTACATAGTACAGAAGAGCTTCAGTGTTTGTCTGCATATTTTGTCTGTAACATTCTCGGATTCAAAATATTCTTTCACATAACCCTGATTAATATATCATATATTTAACAAAACATTGGTTCGCCAATGCTTCCTTACATATACACATTTTATTGAATTGTTTTTTTCGACCCAATCCAATACAGAATATTCAATTTGTTTTCGTTCTTTAGCATTGCATCGGCTTTCTGTTACAGTTGTTATAGGCATAATTTGAAAGCACTACAAATTTAGTGTATATTTATAATGTGGTACTTATTTTTATAGGTAATTTTCTCTCCATGCGCTACACTTAATAGACAATTCCCTACTAGTATAAATGAGGTGTTGTCACGTGATACAAATAAACAAACTTACGTCTTATGCATAATTTATTGAGTACTTTGTGCGTAAGAGTATTATCATAAATTATGCTCAAGTTTATTGATGTGCGTTCATTATTTTGGTATCGATTTGAAAGAGTATACTTGCATTGGTAGTTATAATAATTTTTCTTTTCGGAATCAGTGTAAAGCCAGTGCATGTTTATCGAACGTCGATCCTAACACAAACAGACACTAGCTCCACTGGCACCGTATTCAAGAGGCTCTAATAGCTCCGGGTGATGAGAGAATAATCTTATTATCAGCCGTAGCACCCGAGCCATTCATGGTGTGCGCTTCCTAACGCAAATTGGTACAGCGGACCGTACATAATGAGATTTACGAGAATTTATTAATTCTCCATCATAAAAAACACAAAAAATCACTTTCATAGCATATAACACAAATTTTAAGCTTCGGAACAATGGTTAATCATTACAAAATATTATTCTTTTTACTTATAATCAGTAAAAATGACGAAATCTAAATGGTAACCTCCCTGGAACCCACATTGATTATTTTTTCAATGACGTTAAAAATGATTGCATTTAAATTAAATTATGAACATTCAAAATTAAATAAATTTATATTTTGTTTGGAAAGATTCCTTAAAAATGCACCATTTGCTAAAAAAGCACGTTGGAAATTCCTATATTTTCATATTCGTAACCATAAATACCCCAGGCATTTACTTATATTGAATTATAGAAATCAATTGTTATTTTACATAAAAGTTATTATTTTAAATACCTATTTAAAAACATTTAGACAATTTCACTATTATTGAAACTGTTTATTAAAATAATTAAATTTTCACGATATTAAATATATATAACATAAAAAATATTTCTTTGAATTTTGACTTTTATTTTAGTACCCTTCTTATCTAAAGATGTTTTTCTTAAAAGTATGCCAACAGTTTTTTGCCGTCGTATATTTAATATATTATGTATGATTTTTCGGTTTGTGAAACCTCTTAAATCGATGTGTTCAAAACAGCAGCTTGTAGGTAATGAGGTTATTTTAAATCCGATCTTTTACTTTTTTTAAGGCGCAAATCAATAGCGACAGATGTAGTCAGTCCATCACTTCAATTTGTTCGTAAACATTTTTACTAGTACAGGTCACGAAAAGCCTAACGTATACCTACAATTTTATTGATTGCTGAAATGTATTTATATTTACGGAATTATTTTATTAGCTATTTGATTCGTAAATGGTACGAGTACAGCACCGTTCAAACATGGAATCAGAAAATTATATTTTTATATCAAAAGTAATGTTTCGAGGCGCTGTGGCGAACTTCAAGGTCGTTAGAAGTAGTTAATAGTGAAGTTTTAAGTTGTGCCATATTTATTTTTTTATTAAAGCGTTATTTTTAACAACAAACTCACTTCGCTGGTTTAAATTCAAAATAGTAACTTAAGCTCGTTAATAATACTATTTTTATTTTGTCAGTTGAACACAAACTTAACTAATACAATGTTTGAAAAGCTGTTATAATATCAACGCAATAACCTTTTTATAACGTTTAAAATTTATGAAACACGTTTTTTCAATGGCTATGTTAGGGTTTGAAACTTCGGCGTAAAGTGAATTCAAAGAATGTTAGAAAATAACTAATAAATAAAGATCAAATACAGCTCTCATTCGTATAAAAATCAGAAGTTAAAACTTCGTCTCATATATTCACATTCAATATTTAAGTGTAGATGTATTTAAGTTTCAGCCATAAATTTTATGATCTACCGTATATCAAAATACCAGAAGTATTTTTACTGATTTAAATGGCATTTTTTATATAAAGACGAGTCTCATAAACTGAAGAAATACGAAAATTACACCCTTTACTAAAAGTAAGATTACGACCTGTACGTGCCCTATTCGATCGTTTTATTTGTTGTACAGAAACCTCACCTAACTACAGTATATCTCAACTCAGTTTGAGATTAGCTGAAGTGAGATCTGTGGCTACTATATTCATTTCCGGTGACATTGAAGAACATTTATCACCCTTTCTTCTAGTTGAAAATTGTCTAATGATGATAATGACTACAAATACCATTCCGCTGCATAACAGTTACAAATGTAACAACATAATACGTCCTAATCACTTGACTCAAAAGCGCTACGCATTCTAATAATTTATTCATCTCGCTGTCATTTGCCCGGCACAACCATTGTCATCGGACGTGTGTTGGCACCCTTGGAATACAGAATAACTGATGCCAACCCGAAATGCCTAACTTGTATATGTGTGTGTGTGTGTGTGTCGATATTTACCAGCTTTTGTACGGCGCCCACTCACGAATTTTCATTCATTACGTTTAATTACGTTATTAATTAATACGGTTTATGGTTTATAGTATCATTTTATAAGGCCAGGTCCTGTTGAACATGCTCATTAAACCAACAGGCATACTTTGCCCGGGCACCCTCAACTTTTTGACTCGAAACTTATGAGTACGATAACATTATTTCATCCGATAATGGGTTGAGAATTTTTTTAGAAAATATTTCGCACTAACTAATTCCCTCATTCATCATCAAATTCTGGATTATACCTTAATTTAAGGCAGAAAAGGCAATTTTTTATTTTTGTTTTTCAACCATTATAATTGCAACTTTCACATAGAAAAGAGTTAAAATAAGATTGTTACATGAATTATTATTGCATCTGTGAATTATAGCCATCAATAATAGCTTATTTTGAGAAATGACGGAATATTTTCTGGAAAAATGGAATGTAAAGTTATAAATTCTCATGCCACATATAAATACTTAAATAACTATTTTTACCGGCATTAAATTATAATAATTTTGATTAACGCATTAATTTGTAATAAATTTGTTATTAAAACTTCAAAACACACATTTTTTATGAGATTGAATTCGTATTCAATACAATCTAGAGTTACAAATTTATGTGAAGTTGTTATTTACTAAATAATATTATTTCGCTAAAGCGTCTTTTTTAAACAAATTAACAAAACGTTGTTTTTCTTAATAACTAGGATTGGGTATTGATATAGCTGCACGTAATCGTGGTCACTTCTGATTTGATTTGCTCTGTAATGAAAAAGCCGAAACTGCGTGCTCGTGATGCATTAATCATAAAAACATTAATTTATGACAATATTTTCGGTGTTCATTCCCGAAGCATGTTATTGCTATTTCGGTGAGACAAACGTTTTCATTTTCCCGCAGTTTATTATAATAGTTTTTTGCTGCCAGCAAATGAACACGCAATAACATTTGCTATACATTCCATTTCCAAATGTCTGGAGCCGTGTGTGTGTTTCAATGAAGGAACCAACCTCCCTATACCAATTTCATATTATTCTTGGTTCTCTTTCGGCGGCTGTCCACTCTTTTATCGCGTTTTATTCCCGAGTCTTCTCACACCTACTGTGTTAGTGAAACCGGAATTGGACTGTGTTCTTCGCTTCATTCTGTCCCTCCCTTTACTTCTATTTCGTCGAGTCCCTTGTGTTGCCTTGAGGTGCTTTCGAAAGCCGGTCAGTCGATATGCATCAAGAATGAACAGTCAACAACTTTTTGAAGTGCACCTTAAGTAGGAAACAGTTCTATGAAAAAACCCTAAGTAGCGAATAGTTTTGCGACGAACTGTTGCTAGTAAATTGTTCTTCAACAAATAAATATATCAGCTTAATGAAATTTTAGGATTGTTCATGATATGTTGTCTATATACTGACATATAGAGCAAATTTTTTACTCGCAGGAGTTTAAGTAATCGGTCGTTCTGAAGACCAACATATATCTCCTCTTCGCCTCTGAAGATACTCAACCGGTTTTAAATAATTTTAATATAAATTTTGTGGGAGTACCCAATTAGACTCGTTCGCATTTTAAATCAGTCCAGCATTATTCCACAAGAGTTTCTGTGCTCCAAACAAAAGTATATATCGTGCTCTAAAATTCAATTTAGATTATATACCAAAAAGTTTGCCTTTTGTTAGGTATCATTGTTGTTTTTTTATTGTTCACTATATTAAGGGAACACATACATATATACAGTTTTTAAGTGAAATAAAAGACATGACCATATAAATATCGACATATTATTTCACTTTGTGATATTAGAAACACTGATAAAGTTCTGAGTGTAGGAAATATTTTCTTATATGTACGCATTTTCTTAAATTTTCTTTCCTATTTCCGAGTGGGGTGGAGCGGGGGCGATAACGGCAGAGAGGTTCATTCAATTTTAAAATTTCATTTGGTAACTTAGTACACACAGTGGAGGCAAAGAAGATACACAGAAATAGAATGAAACACAATTGTTCTCGGTGTTCTCGTCTTTCGTTAGACGCTTCCCAGCCATTATGAAGACATTGCTGCCACCTTACTCTGTTGCTCGGTGTAGATCAGTACACCTGGGGCACTCCGTCGTATGCCCGCCTGGTTAATATGCCGTTCTTTATAGTCGTTTACATGAATCCCTTGCATAAATATCTGGCGTTTGTTGTGTTTCGTGTTTCCACTTAAGAAGATAAGTAACACCCCAGACGGATAGAAATATGGCATCGGGGATCTTGATTCAAACTAATCTCATGTAATATTTATTTCTACTCGATTTTTCTTGTGTGTGTTCAACACAATATATGGAAGCGTGCGTATCATAAAAGCAGATGTTTCTAAAAGAATGATGGTCTTGTCTCGTAAGAACGTTCGGTCATAAGTGTACCATCAAAAGCATCGCAGATGTCGCATCTCTGTTGGAGAATCCAACTTGAAGTTGAAACATCTGTCTTTCGGAAGAATTACAGACGACCGTACAGTTTGAGACATTTGTGTTCAGATTTTATTTGCTTAATTCTATTCTCTGTGAAATAAATTCTGTAGCATGTGCGTACATACGAATTGCGCCTTCTTCTTAAGTTTACTTAATGATGATGTTCCATCTCTTTGTAATACGTGCCTTTCAAAAACCTCTTCAATTCTTGAAGAAGGATGAGTCCCTTGTTTAATCTAGTTCCCTTAATTATGAACGTGTATTCTGTTAAGCATAAATGAAAGCGAAGGGGTTAATATTGTGTTCTGTGAACGACACACCACCTCCACCACAAGAGACACTCTTTCTTTCTCTCTTGGTTTTTCTCTTTTCGTCTCACTTGACCTGTTCCTTGCTTCTCCCTTAACTTTTGCGAACACATCAGAGAGAACTGGCTCGTCCTTGAACAGATGTACTGTAAGCATCGAGCGGTCGCTTTCCCGGTAAGAGTACGCGCCGCCCAGAACGTTAACGACATTTTCCCACCACCATACCACCTTCAAGACATAGGCTCATATGGAAAAGAAATGGAAAATCAAACTCGATCACACCATACTTGTGGTTTATCAAGATGAATTCGGGATTCCTCCTCTGAGTGTATTTATTATTTCCCATTATTTATTTTACTTACCACATATTGTACACCGTTAGACACCCATTGGAAATGGCCGTTTTATTTTCGTACAAGGTGTCTGATCACCAGGGCGGGGTTAACATGTAAATGACCAAATGCGTCTACGCTATCTGTCGAAGAGAATATATGTTCTAGCTATCAAGAAATGACTTGAAAGGGTCTTGACTAGCAGTGGAACGAGATATAAGGAGAAGGGCAAAAGAGGTCTCTTCGTCACGGAGTACTTATATAACCTCTATTTCGTTTGATGATCGCGCGCGCAACGTTTTTGATGCAGCGCATCCCTTCCTCTCCACCAACCAGATGAATCGAAAAATCAATAGCACCCGGCTCGGCAGCGGCGCGGCACAACGAAACGTCGGTGTTCGTGTGTCCCTGTGTGTGTGTGTTCACTTACAGCTCCTCTTCGGTGACGTGAAGGGCCGCCGCCCGCTCGCTCAGTGAACTACCACGCGTACGACATCCGTTTCGAGGTATCATCGGTCAGATCGCTTGTGACGCGCAGTGAGTGGATGGATGGACGATAGAGTCTCTTTGACCGGTTTTCTCGCTGATAACTCGACGCTCTGATTTTGTGCAAGTGCTCTTTCGTTCGCTATACTGCAGTGTGCTTCTCCTCCTCCTATTCCAAGTTTGCGAGTGCGAAAAGACACTATCTGTCACTTGTTTGAACAGCTGCTCCTTTCACGTTTGTTCGACGCTTCAACGGCGATCATTCGTTCCACAAGGTAAGAAGCGTTACAAAAAATTATATATGGTTGTATAATATTTGCTCGAAAAAATTTATTGGCATCTTCTAAAAGATTCCTTACGAAATTTTACGTCGATAACAATAAAAATCTATTTACTATTCGAGTTCTCAATGTTGGTAAATAATTTTTGCTTCATATTGATAAAGGGTACATATTTAGGTAATACCTGTCGAAAATATTACTGCGATATAAAATCATATCAAAAATTGATTCTTACACAAATTGCGGAATTCGTGTTTTTAGGCAATTCTAGAAAATTTGTTCGTGAGATTTACTTGTACCTTTTGATCTAACCGCACGGCTGAATCTAGAGAAACGGATCCATTTGGATTGTTCCATGGTTTAGCAATTGTTTTAACAACAAAAGCGCTAATTGAGCGCGTAATATTACTTTGTCACGGCTAGTTTAAGATCATAATCGGATCGTATGTGAAACAGCATACACGAGTAATGAAATTTACCTTAAGATTGCAGCATCTAATGCAATTTTGTTTCTATTAACAAATTCTTACCGTCAATTTATGCTCTAAAGTAAAGAGACTCAGCCTTGGCGAAATGGGGATGCTTTAAAATATAATTTGGTTACCCAAGAGAAATTCACGGTCTAAATTCATAAATAATGTATGAACATGTCTCGTAAGGCAAAAGTTAAAAAAGTTTCAAAAATACGACACTTCATGTCAGAGCTCAAACGAAAATTATTTAATAGTTTTGATTTAACGGTATACATCGCGAAGCAATAAAATTATAAAATCATGGTTTTCTCATAGCTATGTATCGTTTAGAAGTTAACGATCGACAATATTGATATTTGCTATTCTGTATGAGTATGACATTTGTAGTCGTCAAGAATTACCTATTTGCTCCAAACGTTAAAAGAGCTAATGCGTAATCGTTTTAAAATGATGAAAAGTGGATATCTAATCCCATGTATCAATCGGTGTATTGTAGGATGACATTTTTAAATATATTTTTTTATAAAAGGATTTATAAAATATGTTTACATTAAGACATTTTGGATCAAATTGGATTCCGATGCGAGTCACCTAAAATAAATATATATATTATATATATATATATATATATATATATATATATATATATATATATATAACAAAAATTATATTAGATTAACAATATGTTAGGACAAACCAAGCTATTAGTAATCAGATCGAAATTCTCGATAGAAATACGTGCTTAAGATTAACTTCATTATATATAATGCTAATATTTAATTATTATCGTATTATACATTTATTTATTGCTAAAATATTGTTTAAAAATTAAAAAGAGAGAAAAAAAACTTGTTCTCATATTCTATAATAAATCAGTAAATAAAATGAATATAGATATAAAAACCTTTTCATCTCTTTCTAGCATAAAATAATTTAGATTTTTTTGAAATGTAACTCAACGATATGAATAGCGACAATATAAATTAAATTTAAAATCCGATCTAAATCATCTCGATGTAAAAATAGTTATAGTTGCGCGTTGAAACTGGTGCCGTATGTTGGAGACTTTATCAGTGAAAGCCGAGATAAAATGAAGACAACCCCTATTAGTTATCATGCGTCAAAATGATAAATCGGTCTGAAATTTTGTTATGTTGTTCACAAGAAGTCATCTAAATCTTAAGCCTGCGCATGATGACTTTAATGCAGTTACCAAGAAACATCGAGGGACCTCAGAAGTTTTCCTCACCAACAAAATTATGTGAGTTAAAATCTGCAACCGGCAAAGCATAAATATCCCGAAGGCTTTCCATCCATATAGGATTTCCTCCAAAGAAGCGACAGCACTAAAATGCATGTACTTGGGAGATATAGCTACCCAGACTGATTTATCGCCGGTAAAACGACAAGTTCAACACACGAACCAGCGATCCAATAAGGGGCGTAAGATAGTGCTGCAGGTGCACTGGTCTAACCACTATAGTTATCCTGTTCCTTTTTGGAAATCATGGTTCCCAGTTTCCAAAGCAAAATCACAAGATTCCTATGCATGGACTCTCGCAAGAATAGAACCGTCGTCTCCAATCTCCTAACGGGCGTAACTTCAAGACAACGGCTTCCCAAATCGAACTATTCCGTTCACTAGCGCATTCATTGGGTATTTGGAAAACCGACGCAATATTTGATGTTAATTATAAGCATTAAGGAGATTAACAAAAAGGTTTCAAAGTTTCCTTCTACAATTTTGTGACGCTGGCCAAATGACTAATGAAAATTTATACTTTATTACAAAAAAGTCATTTTTTCGTTATAGCAACCGTTAGCCCTTTAATATGCAAAAAAAAATAGATTTACTTAAGTGAGTGATGCTATAAAAAAATGTATTAGCATTTTCATGCTACTAGATTTTTTAATAACTTCACTCACTTAACTTAAGCAATTCCAGTCTTTTTTGCATATAACTACGCAAATATTGGATCTACTTTTGTCCTACGACCCAAAGGGTTGAAGTATTACAATAAAACTGAAGGAAAAAATGAGTCTCAATTAGCACGTAAATTATAGGGGGAGCTAGTATTGTTGATTTTAATTTTTCTGTTCTCCTATACCCTCACATAGAGGAAGTTAGTTAATGAATGCAAAGAGAAGTCCAATTACAACATCTCGTTGCGTTCTGTGTGCTTATTTATCTGGTGTGCATCAGGCTTTTCTATATCTGCGTGCATGGTGATTGCTGCTGGTGTGTTTGCTCTTCGGCGCTTTTATAAAGACCGCATTGCGTGAATTGCTTTAATTGAGTTTGCGACTCGTCGGTGTTTTCATATCTCTGCTGGCCGTGTACATTTTGTCGAAGAAAACTTTACACAAGCCAAACAGCCGGAGCAACACCCGGTGTATGATGGTGCACAAAAAATTTTAAACTTTGCCTGTGTAGCAAGTGCTTTATCCAATCCGCGTTTCGAGACAAGTGATTTATTAAATTATAATTTGCTTGGATCTAGTAGCATTTTGAACTGCGACCTAAATTTTACTCTACTGAACCGAAAATACAACAAAAAAAAGACTAATGGTGCTTCTAAGGAACATTCGGTAGTTAAACCCAGATATTAAAAACTCATTTAGGATTATCTTGTGATACAAAATATCTTTATTTGAAAATTGGGAGTGGATATTCACTTTTTGGCAAAATTTCCAAAATATATGATATTAAACTTGCTTATAGTTGCTATATATACCTACTAGGAAGCATTTTCACTGAAGCTCGTAATAAAATCTGTAAATTAAACTGTAATCATATATCGTATTTTTCTTCATCAAAAACAATATCTCTGAGAAAATATATCAGCTGTCCTGTCTTGATAAAGTAGGTTTCGCATTTCCGCATATGAACGCAAAGGCATATAGGTATGCACGGAAGGAGATTGAGATGATGTTAGGATCTGTACCAATCACTGTTGGCAGATGAGACAATCTCACAGGGAAGGCTAACAACAACAAGAACAATAGCTTGCTGCAGACTGATGTGGCGGGAACGAAGGGGATGGTGGTAGAATTGATACATGTTCATACATTTGTAGATGTGTATGCACGGGTAAATTCAGCATTGCTGGATTACAAGTGGATCATCTCGAGATTTGATAAATCCTCTACTATACTGATGGAAAGCAACAAGATGTTGTGAAACTAAACATCGTGTATATTGTAATAACATGTGGTGATAATGCGTGTAGGTACAATGTAACGTTAGAATTTTAGTCATTAAAGACTATACGAATTTAGGATGCTCAGGAGAAAGGTACTAAATTATTGAATGTTTTTACATGAGTTAACAGATGTATCCTTAGTGTTTCTACAAATTACCGGACGAGATTAAAGAAGCTGTTCAAATTATACTATTCATTGAAATATGTCTAAGTAGTTTGTGATCAAATTTGCATAAATGAAGAATTAGTTATTTCATTTTTTATTTGTTGGTAACAAAAAAGAACTAGATCTGGTTACATTATGCCACTAGTGTTAAAAGTACCTAATTACTTTTAACACGCTGTCTCATAATATGCCATTTTTAATTCGCTAAGCAACCGTTCAAAAGCTTACTTTTAACAATGGCGTAGAAAAAAGATGTTATTTTATTCAGTGAAATTTACTCTCAAAAGTTAAGTAAATGATAAATTAGAAAATATTGCTAATATAAATCATTAAGTATTAAAATGTACATTCCTACATTTAAATTTCTGACTCTGTCTATCAATTACGTCGCTTAAAACCTTTTTACAGTTATTTAGTAATTTCGATGTTTACTTACTACGATTATAGCTCCTAAGCATCCTTAATTAGATTTTGTAGAAAGAATATCTACATTTATCATCACGTTCTGCAAACGAATCAATACGATAGCAAGTCGAGCCTCAATAATACTATTATTTCGATGGCAGTATATACTCGATAATACGATTAGAAATGTCCAGATTAGCAAGGATTAATCGATTGTCGTCGTTGTTTTCGATTAATGCCCTAACCGATGCAATGCAGGTGCTGTGGATGCGGCGGCGCACGGAGTACTATTTGCTACCATTTAATATCAAACATAAAAACACGTACTATTCATATTCATGAAATTAAACCTCCTAGTAGAACTGTAACATAGTTTTTATAAATAAAACGTTGAACAACTCCATCGTAAGCACTTTTCTGGGAACGCATCCAGTTTTTCGAAAAATAAAAGTAATGAAATCAAATTTATGTCAGACTAAGGGTGAAATATGGGTAACACTCTGGTAATTTTTGCGAGTGGCTAAAATCACAGTAATTCACAGTGAATCTGACAGCGGAGCCATCGCATTCGGAATTGTTGGAGAAGAATGAAACCCCAAAATAAAACTAGCGGTGGATTTTGGTGAGAGACGGGTGCACAGGGTGGAGTGATGGTTAACCCCGCGTAACGTCCATGTAATTCGGTGCAGATTTCGTTGGGAATTACCGATATAAACTTAATTTGTGGTTTTATTTGCACTTTAGGACAAACGACGTTAATTTGTGTGCCAGGTTTACGAGTGAGCATAAACAAATTAAGGACCGAGTGGTCCGAATGAGTTAAGAGGCCCGTTTGTGCAAGGTGAAGAGCTGGAGGAAATGATCAATATCTTGGCGATAATACTATGGTGTTCCAGCACGCGCACCATCAAACTTACATTTCAAGATGTATGTTAGAACCGTTTGGCCTGTTTGGCCCCAAGCTACTTCACAGTGTACCTCACGATTTAGGGGAATAGAAATAGGTCCACACATACACACTTGAATCTCATTTGACCTTAATTCCAATTCCAACTGCTTGGAACGACAATTTACAAAAATTTACTATTCCCTCTCGACTATAACTTACTGCACATTCAGATTGATTCTCATCTAGGGCTATCAATAGATTTCAGACAGTCCTAGAATATATTTCAAGATAATCTATTGCCAGTTAGCAATTCTAGATTATTTTTTAGAATGCAAATATACATTCTAAATATTTATATTTATCTACGCCTATCGTTAGCTGACTAATAAAACATTTCCAAAAAATATTTTGATTGACAAAAAACCTTGTGAAACTTTTTAAAATAATTTATAAATGCATCTCCATTACTTCTGCAAAATTTAAATGCGTTTCGCTATATGATTTAAAAGTTATAAAGTTTTTAATTTAACATGGACTCTTACGGTTGCTTATAGAAGCTACACAGTGTTGTCACGTTTAACACTACTCAGAGAGATAATTTACGACTTATTACATGCAAAGTGCAGTTTCCTGAACATTCTTAATAGACATCAATACATAATTAGAACACGGTTTGGTGTCAAGTCTTAAAATTTGGGCCATCTGTTGGTTTCTTTTTGAAGTACGTGTTATTTTAACAGTTTGCAACACTGTCAAACCTCCTTACTACGTATCTATCAATGTGAAGCGCTTCAGTGTTGCAAACTGCCGAATAACATATACTTCAAAAAGAAACCAACAGATGGCCCATCCTATATACTGTGAATCAAAGCTAGTTTTTAATATTATACACACACATATCAACTCACTACATAGTTTACAACTAAAACTATGTTTAGAAACTTTGGTATCATAAATAACAATGCGTAGTAAACTTTAACTATTATTATGTAAATAATGTTTACTACTATCTCCTGGTTGAACAAGTCAGAAACAAAATAAAAACAAAAACGGATCTTCCCTTATATTTAATTCATACGCCATTTTGAATTTTCAAAAACTAATTTAACAGAGATGAAAAGTTGCGGTACTCCAAGTCGTTAATTAGTTCTCATTATTTTCGTCGTAGTTATGTAAAAATAAGCAAGTACAGCTCGTGTTTTGCGTTAATAAAGTGTATACCATGCATTAGTGGTTAGCATAAAACCGCCTTATTTCATTTCTAATTAAAATTGCTACGGAAATAGTTTACCAGAAGCGCCTGCCCGTAACTTATGTGAGATTATCTGTACCAGAAAATACGAAATTATTATCCATAGGTATTAAAGAAAGATATTGTTGTATATATCAATATACCTATGGAAATTTTGAATTATTTGTGTCGTTAGATACGATGTTATTTTACTTCGAACTCGGTTAAAAATGTGGTGAATCATACGTGCCGATGAGAGTTTTAAAATAGCACATTTAGAGGTCGTAAAGAAGTCGATTAAAAGTGCATGTGTGAGTTGAAAAGCAACAGCAGTTACGTTACTCGACGTGGAACGGAAGATCGAGTACCTTTAATGGTAGTTTAAGTGAAAATTCAGCACTTATTGGCTGGTTTATTGCACGGAAAATGCGACGATTATTCGTTCGATCACTTCACTACCAAACCACACAAATAACTTAGGAAAACATTTTCCAAATTGGTACTAACATTACTTTTACCTATTACTGCATCAGATTTAAGTATGTTCACTAAGCATAGGTATCAAAATCATTGAAGTCATTTATAGATATATCAAAGTACATCAACGTTTCGCTAATGTCCATTTACATTGCTGTAAGTTATAGTTAAAGTTCGCAACAATTTCGACAGCGATGTTAAATGTCCATAAGAGACGCAAATTAATGATTCAATTTTGTTGAATATTATACGAAATTTGATTTTAATCTTCTAGTAGTGCAATTATTGGATATAAATGGTTTAAAAGTTATATGATGTTCAAGTTAACATTGTGTAAGAAAATCGCCAATTTGTTTATGCTTTATCAATATTTTTCCACTATATATTTAAACTTCTAATGCTACATAAATTATTGTTGCATATGTTAAAGGTTACTAGCAATAATATCGTTTGTTTTCATTTATTTTGTATCAATAATATCACTTGTGCTTAAAAACATCTGCACTGGACTTTCTTATATGTGGTAGATATATTTTGTTTGGATAGGAAGCATATTAAAATACAAATTCAAGAGAATATAATTATTCATTACGCTATATTAGAAATTATTATGGCCGGACGTTTTTAGTTATTAAATAAACTAAAAACCTAGCAATATATTTCTATATAATATTTTGCTTACCTTTGAAATGCTTTTCACTAAATCTATATGTGACAATGGATGATAAATGTCAAATGTCTAATTATTTGAGTCAATTTTATTCTCCTGTTAAACAGTTGGCAGGCATAGTTGATGATATGATTTATTAAATATAACTGCCCATACCTACGTAACTATGGCAATATAATTAAGAAATTTAAGAATTTCAATAGCGATTTTCTTGTAACTGGTACACTTTTAGAAGAAACTTTTCAAACAAAAGTTTTGCGACATATTAATATCTTTCATTTTAATGTAATTATTTTTATTATAAGTGCAGCCGTTTCCGAGATATTTAACTTACCATACCTACGTAACTATGGCAATATAAATAAGAAATTTAAGAATTTCAATAGCGATTTTCTTGTAACTGGTACACTTTTAGAAGAAACTTTTCAAACAAAAGTTTTGCGACATATTAATATCTTTCATTTTAATTGTAAACTATTTTTACTATAAGTGCAGCCGTTTCCGAGATATTTCAGAAACCGCAAAAAATTAAAGTGCAATTATTTATTAATTTAAATTTTACCTATATTTTTTCTATTATTGTATTCTCTGAGTATCTGTAACTGTAAACGGCAATGAAAACAAATGTTTCATACCAAAACAAAAATTGTTAGTTCTGGCATGTGTGCTAATACTCGTGCTGGAGTGACAAAAACTTTAAAGCGTGCTATAACCAATAAAACCCACACCATTTACGCTGCCAATGTCCCCGGGTCATATTTCATGAAATAGATAATATAAATTTTCCACGTTGTTGAGTGTGCAAGTTCCAACCAGGCCGTTGAGACACTATGAAGATATATCGGACGTGGAGAATTGCACTTTGATGACCGCAAACATATGCACACACGGCTTCTATAACCCTCGTTCGTTTGTTCCGTGCTGCATGAGTTAGGAAAGGGATTGGGTACGGAGAAGAGAGACCGACCCCGTTTATTGCGCTATTTGTCACGACGCCTGCGATGTGGCAGTAATGAGAGTAATGCCGAGACGCGGCCCGTTGATGGAGATTTGTGCACCAATGGCATATATGTATGTACCATTATCCTTACTTGCTCCTAGGCGATATTTAAGTAGATTGGACGCCTACTATTTTACCCATTTGGTACCTATCTACGCCAAAAACATTCATGTTGGTATTAAAGTTCTCAAAATTAATAGGAAACACGTGTAACATCAACTGTTAAACAATTGAACCAATCAATCATATAGACAAGTAACAAATTAACGTGAAAAATAAATAAATGACATACAACGAAACATCAGTAACTGTCACTGTAAATTTACTATTTGACTCGTAAATGTAACAAAATTAGCATGTAGTGGCTACCAAATTGCTTGCAATCCATTAGTGGAACGAGTGCGCCATTAGCAAATTCGATAGTCGCACATTTGCATCAATTGCAATGACCATTGCACAGGTTGGCGTACAGAAAACTTTTAGCTGTTAGAGGATTTTTGTGTCTACTTGTGTGTGTGTGTGTGTGTTTAGCTGACACAAGAATCCACTTCAGTTTAGTGAGGAATCATTGGTACAAGTCCAAACAAGAAAAGTTTCCATGTCTGCACAAAATATGTGCTTAACAAAGAAATTCTTCTTGGGCTTTTAGTTTTTGAAAAAGAAAAGTAATTCTGTGTTTCTTTTTTGTGTGTTATGAACGCCTGCACGATTTAATTAAAAGAAAAGAGATAGAGTCAGGCTTCCAGAATTAATTGTATCATTTACGATAAAGAAAACGTTAATTTAAAAGGATTCCGCGTCAGTGACTGCATTAAAATGAAGATTAAATAGAATAAGAAAAATATAATTGATCATTTTGGTGGCCTACTTTTCTCCAAACAGCCATTTCAGATAAGGCCAGGCCCAAAGTTTAAGTTTATTTTAAACAGTTTACAATTAGTTTGAAAATCGTTTTCTTTGATCTGTTTCACGTGAACTCTATTGATTACTGATTACTAAGACGACTTAGAAGAGGTTCTTCAACTTTTTTTAAAATTAAATCACAAGAAACCACTTAATAACTAAATTTAATTGTGTATGTTCGCTTTACATCTTGTATAAGTAGTTTTATCTACTATAATGTATTTTGAACGTATATATTTATTGGTTTATCCTTCATAGTATTAAAAACGCCTAGACATATGCAACATCTCAACTAACCCTACATTCCCGAAGGTACAAAACTTAATAAAATTCGGTATAGAACGATAATTTAATAAAAGAAATTTGATTTTTAAAGCTCAAACCTAAAAGCATACATAAAGCAATAACAAGAATGAATAAATATAATAAACTTTTCCTAAATCATCCAAAAACTCTAATTTGTATCACATATAGGTATATGATTATTTCTGCATAACCTTCGATAAGCCCGGGTTCCGCTGGAACAGCGAAGAATTAGCATATGTGATTTAAATTGAATATAGGCGCGGTTGAACGAATATTGAATGATAAAATCTGATCGGGGAATTCGACCTGAACAATTTTGCAATCATCGAATTATTCGCATTACAGAATCTATTACAAATGCAACATAATCTATAAATCGCTTCAGCCCTACAGTCATTCGACATTATTGATATAAGATTGTATTTTCAACATTGAGGGACCTAAGCGCATAAACACGTCATTGTATCCGCCATATTCAAAACTAAAAGTGTATTTTTAGAAAATATATATTATATTTTTTCGAATAAATAAATGAGTTTGAGCGCCTTATCTATGTTTAAATTTGACATTGTTCACGCTTTATTCTATAATCTAAAAGCGGAAACCCGTTGCCTTACTCGGTCGAAAGAGTATAGTCAAGTTTTGTACTGATATCAATCGAATTATTCCGCTAGCCGAAAATACCAGATTGGGCGAAATCAGTGGAGTATATATGCGTGAAGGAATTATCGGTGTCGGTAGGCACAGGTATGAACACGAAACGCAACAACCGCATACCAATATCAATCAATCAATGTGTCACGCCGTACTGGATAAGGATAACAGATGCTAACACTCTTGCCTGTGTCTACAACACTGTTGATTAATTACTGGACAAAAAGCACAATTTACTCTAGATAAATATTATTAGTAGCTATGTTTAGAACGGAATTGGAAATAGGTAAATTGTTTTTTTTTTTAATTGTTGCAGGGTGATTGAGGAGTATGGCGTGGGATACATCACGAACCGACTGCAGAGCCTGTATGGAGCTCTCGCTCCCGCAGAGTAAGTCAGATTCTTTATTTATCTATTTATTCAATAAATTGTTGTTTAACACAGCTATTATTGTCACAGAATTTAATAATAATTGAAATATCTTTGCATTACATAATTGTTTATCATTCTATATGTTAAAACTGTAGATAGCAGTATTCATTATTGAGAAAATAATATTTAAACATATTTATTTTGTATCATATTACATGGGATATTCAATTGAATAGTATTCCACAATCACTTAGTATCGTATGTAATTTAACACATTTGTTGTGCAGAGAGATTAACAAAACAAACTGGAAATAAATAGATTTTTCATTTATTTGTATTTCATCGTTTGTAACAGCTCATATGACGTTCATAGTAGTTGGGTCAACTGAAAATAATGCATATTAAAAAGAAAATTTAATTTTGTTCGGTTTTCTGATGACGTATAATCGTAATTCCTATAATTCCGCTTATCTCAGAAAAACAAATGGAAAATTTCAAAACCTATTTTACACAAGAGTACCCATATAAACACATAATGTCTAGACATGTACGATCAATTTTACATGTCGAATGCACACTGCTTTACAGTTTGCACTTCTCATAAAATCATAACATATTTTCGAAAGACATAAAACGTTCACTTCGTTGGCTGACAGAAATTCTTACATATGAACGACTAGCTCACCGAACTGACGTAACATATGAAGTGGCGTCGTCAGACCAAACAGAAATTTATTGAATCATCAAATAAACGACAGCGAGTTTCTCTCTTCCTTTTTTTTCGATGAGGTGGCTAAATCAAATTTGAAATGTTTTGTATAAATAAAACTGTGTCGTACCTGTCCATTACGGTAAGCTAACTGCCCGGAAAGCTCCGGTACCTGTGATCCGGGGACCGGAGCCGAAATTGCTACGCATAAAGAATGGCGGCAATTTGCTGTGGTTTGGGAACTTGCTCACGTACCTTGTACAGGGACGGGTCTTAAATAATCATTAAATTTACAAAATTAAAACCCAATCTTTAAAATACATCTTTACCACGCTAACAAATGTTGAACTTTTAATGTTATATACACGTTACATAATTCACATAAATTCCTATCGGAGTTTTAATGATATTTAGGAAAATGCTACAAAATTGTAAAAACTTTTTTAAATAGTTTATTGATGTATCTCATATATACTTTGGAAAACGTAATAATCTTATAGAAAAACGGTTCGTTGACGATATTTATGAATAAATAAAGGAATTAAATACTTTAAATAAATTTCCTACGATTGTATGTACTTCCTGGCTTTTCTATAAGTTATCTTAAGAGTTACTAGAAGTAATAATAAGAATCTGAAACATCGGATTCAGTACTTTTTTGTATTCTTTCTAATGTCAACTTTTCTTTTTGATATATGATATCAAAAATTCTGAACTCTGATTGTGCTTGTACTAGTAGCGGAATTCTATTTGAAATATCTGTTTCATTTCTAAGCGAATAAAAAAGGGACGAACATGCGCGATGGCAATGTCGGTTAAATGAAGGTTTATAGTAGTCGTTGGCAAAGTTTCTTTTGTTCGTAACAACTGCACTCTCGCACCACCTACCTAAACAATAGTTCTTCATTAAGCTGTTGCAATGGTACATTACCTTCTTGCTACTAGCTACCGTCTCTCTATTACATTGAAGTGAAGTCAACTCTGGCCCCAAACAAAAGATGTGCTTTATATTAAAAAACATTTGTTCACTTTATACGCCACCTTAAATGTCACAGCTGTGTTTAATTCTTCATTAGACGCTATTGTTTCTTGAATTGTTGCTTAAATAAACTACTATTTCTATTCGCTAGTATATGCGGTGGTGGATTTACCAGTTTGCCGCTCATAAACAATTAGATTTTCGCCATTTAGAAGATTCTTAACAAGTCTTCAAAATTTATTTTATAAAAAATCCCAACAATACGTTTAAGTTGTTCAAGGAGCCCCATGGTCAAGTGCAACATTTAAGAGTAGAAATATCTTTTTGAATTGTTTTAATGTTATATATTTATTTCTATATTACAAAAGAAGGCTATATTTAAATTTCGTTTATATGAAATATTGCATATTTAGACATTTTTATTGCTATTTGACATGACTTAACAAAGCAACAACTACTATTTATGAGAAGGAACTTATATTTAAATCTCTCTTAGTGTTAGAAAAGTAGCAAAGAAAATATTACGAAATTCAATTCATCAATTTTATCGCTACATTTATATTATTTTGACAGCTTACATAACGAACTCAGCCCGCCAAGCATGCAAAGTATTCATTCTACAGAAATCAATTGATGCAATTACAGCATAATATACATTATTAATCAAATTTCTCAAACGTGTACTTTTAGAAAAAACATATTATCATGACTAAGAATTTGTCTGTCTCATTTTTCACTAAGGTCTGTAGCGGCATATACTTTTTAGTGACTGCAACAGTACTCTTGTCGCAGTTACAAAAATAAAGAACTAAAAATTAGTTACCACAACAGATTTTTTTGGAATGGAAAATGAAATAAGCAAATTCTTAATTATGGTAACAATTTTTTCTAAGTGTGGTGAATGTTATAGATATGTTAATATTCTAATGTTAGGGTTGAATGTAAAATGTTTGGAAAAGGTTGTATGCTTCCCCTCATTTCATAGTAAAGTTTGAACTTAAAAATTGTTTGAGGATGACTGTTGTTCACTGATCGCTTCTCCTGTTCGATAACGTGACCAGTCGTTCGACGACCCCACGTATGTGGGTTGTATATGTATGTGCGTCAGTTGCTCGGTTGCTGTAGTGCAGGGCCAAAGGGCCCTGTACGCCATTTACTTTGTATTAATAAGGCATGAACATTATTTCTGCTTGACTACCACCAGCACCATGCTTTTCCCTGTGCCACCAGTCGCGCTAGAAGCAAGAAGTACTCCATACCTCTGGGATATAACTTTCGGCCATTTTCTTTCGCCGCCTGCACACCTGAATGAAAATGTGTTTCATACGGTTTCTTCTCTAGTCGCTTCTTCTTCTGCGTTGTCTTCTTAAGGCAACAGCCGAGAATTGACTTAATTTTATTGCTTACTTCAACCACAAAAACACTAAATTATGGTACAAATTCTCGTTTATTTTTCCTCGAACCTATCTACCAAATAATGAATTTTCACCGTTAAGAAATTGCTAATTTGATCCAGAAAATGATAAATGATTAAGCAAATAACACCCTTATTTTTTATTTATATATTTATTATAATTTATGCTTATATTTGTTTTGATTCGTAATTATTAGCCAATATTAAAAATCTACCTATAGGTAAACAGAGGCTATTTTTAATCTTGTATCGATCATTTCAATCGCAAAGTTATTTCATTTAAAATTCAAAAAATTGTTTATCGCCATTTTTAGTGCCAATTAATAACGTTCATGTAAGGTGGTAACGTTTTAACGTTACTAGAGAGGTCTAAAAACGACGTTGATAAAACGCTGAGTAGTCACTCTAATCTTTTATGCAATAACGTCTGATTTGAAGTCAAAAACAAACAAAAGCGTAGACAAATACCACTCCTGTGTACAACTTAGATACGTCATGAAAATTTGATCATTTTTCAGCGAGATTTCATACTGAAAAATTCAGAAATCCCAACATGCACATGTTCGCTACCTATCTCATTTTTCGCTTGCTGAAAATTTGAACTTTCAGCACACATACTGCAAATGCAGACGTAGCAGTTAGTCACACATACACACAGTTCATCGGCGGCGAATAAGGGACAGGGGTGCAGGGTGAGAACAAATAACCTTCTCAACAATACTGTATGTGACCCATTTGAAATAGAATCGCTCCTAGGAGAGAGCAGAGGAGTAGATAGCGTATAATATAGAGTGAAAGAAAGATACAAAAAAAAAACCCCCAGTTTGATAAACGACATTTATACGTGGCCGGCATTTTAGAAGGACGAGGGATGAGTGTACTTGGTACACTCATACTATTCACATAATAGCATCGATCATCGCAAAACAAACAAATGTTTATATAGTGGATAGTGATGTTAGTCGATATATATGTTATTGTCGGTGACGTCAGGTCATAGGTCAACACAGAGGTCAACGGGTCAAATGTACCTGATCAATATTTAAACACCGTTTTTATAAACAGCGTATTGTCAACGTCAGCTTTAGCAACATGTGGCGCCACCCATTTCGTTAACATTAAGCTTATACGAATAAGCATATCTTTTCAAATGTTATCAAATTAAAATTAGATAATGTATTATTTAGTAACAGAATGTTGGTTCGGGGAATAGAAAATATTATCAGTCAATAAATCATTGATATTATTCAGAGTTTGATTACTATTTGATCGATGTTACGGCGCCTTACTGTCTGACAGATTTCTATTATTTATATAAACGCTAACGTCTAGTTCGCGTGCTACATCGAAGACTGGAAATATTTTTTAAAATTTAACACTTCAATCAAATTAATTTTGTATGGAATGTGTGATCGGTACCCCCTACAAATATAGTGTAACATATCTAGATAATCCCCATTACATTAGGTCCAAGTTAGGTTTCTTAAAATGTGCTAGATTATATTACCTCGCGCCTATATATGAATGCCTTGGGTTTGGCAAACCAAGCATAAAACATTGCAGTGTATTGCACTGAACTTTCTTATACGAAATATAGAGGTGTCTAAACATATAAACCACTCTTGAGCCTGGTCAAAATATACCTGCTGCGTATAAGAAAGTTCAGTGCTCAGTTACATTTTTCATTAAAAAGAATTAAACCTATTAAATTGAAATAGAGAAATTAATTAAATTTGAAACACCAAAAATGTGTTTAAGCGAGTTGTAAAATCAATGCTTTTAAATGATAAACGAACGTCTGTGTCCGCTTTTATTGTTACGAAATGGGGTGTGCGAAACATGAGTGAAGAGTAACAGAAATTCCGCTGCTCTTGCATAGCATTGTGCTCGGCATAGCTTGATATCTGTCTGATCGTGCTCACCGACTATTTTTATTGTTCGCGTGTTGATTTGTTTAAAAATGTCGAAAGTGACGCACGCGTAATAAATTTAGCCGTTTCACGCTTGGCGCTGTGCACGCGAGCGATGCCAGGCGTCTCGACGCGACGGCTACGATTATGCACAGTATTCCAAACAGCTGAGCGATACAAATACCATCAGTGACTAAATAAGCGTACACCAGAAGGCCATAATACAAATATTTCAGTATTTTCGAAAAGCATGTTCTAATAAATAATATATACACTATGAACGAGTTAATTAAATTTTAAATACCTATATAGTCAAAAGTTGTTTTCCACTATCATGCACTATTTTTAATGCGTATGTGCTTTGTTTTCTACTAATTCGCACTAAGCTCCGTGTCATTGCGCATTTTCTGCGATACAAAGGCATCACTAAGCTACTGAGCACGTGCCACTTTTTTAACTTTTAACTGCAAATATGGCTTACAATTTTATAGATAAATAATGTTTTATATATATATATATATATATATATATATATATATATATATATATATATATATATATATATATATATATATATATATTATATATATATATATATATATATATATATATATATATATATATATATATATATATATATATATATCATTTCTACACTACGTATATAAAATTGATTTAATTTCACATAGATGTTAATATAAATTTATAATTATTTAATAAATATGTTATTATATTATACTACACATTAAAAATTAGTGTCACTTTAACATAAAAATGCACGCAGATATAAAAAATATTAAAGTTACGACAATTATTGAAATTTCAGTATATTAATTTTCCACTCATGTGGTAGGGATCGAGCTTCGTATTAAACAAAAGTTGCGTGCATGACATCATGCACTGCACTAAGAGCATGTCAGTGGAAAACGTTATTAGATAAGTTCGAAGATGGCGTAAATCGTACCATGAAAACATCGATTCTATATACAGTTCCGTTCAACGAAATCCCAACCGTAAAAGGTTAAACCGTATGACGTCAACACTAGCCTCGATATTCATGTCACGTCATACTTCCTCCTCTCAACCTTTCCACAACTAGTTCCATCGACCGTCGCACCATCTAGCGGCAGATTAAAGCGATGTTGTCTTCAAAAGCAACGTGCTAAATTTTCCAATCCCTCACCCACGCGATATTATGTGTGTACATCACCTCATCAGGTTAACGTCAGAGAGAAAAAAGTTTTTACCACTTTGTGGTTTTTCAAACTTGTTTGCTTGTCTTATTTTGCTTTTCTTGTTTTTTTTTCTTTTATGTTTGCATGCAGCACATGTACGATTTTGATTTGTGCATGGAACAATTTTGCTAGCGTGATTTTCTTAAATGACACTCGTGTGGTTATATAAAAAATAACTTTTTGGGAGTTTTACGCCCGTCAGTTTTACGAGCTTGATGTCTTGTTTATTAACTGAGTTTTTTAACGGTGTTCCATGATTCTGGAAGGATCTGATATTAAATATTTGATCCCATGGATATTACGTCAGTGGAGCATATTACATATTAGTTTGTATATAATATAATAAAATTGGTTTGAACTGATATGAAATTATTATATTCTTTTGCCATGTTTAGTAATGTATCAAACGTTCACCAATGTTTAATATAGGTAACTGCGTACAAGCATTGGTAATATGTTATTTGGTTGATTAAGCTTTTAAAAAAAAAGTTTTGGGCGTATCTTGTGGCGCCACAGTAGCCAATGTGCCAAAAACGGGATGCGATTGGCGAAGTGAATGGAGTTAGTTCGTATATTTGCCGCAGTTTTTGTTAGCTTGCTTCGCCTATGCAATTTAGCAGTATTTTTTAACAATTCTCTCTTATGAAATTGTATTTTCGAATGATTAATATATCGAATTTCGTATAAAATTGGGTTATACGTGAAATAAATTGAAATTGAAAGAATCATCAAAGTTTGCTTTGAAAATTAATAAAAGATGTACTACAATCAATATATACATATATTTAGATATCGTCGTTCTTTTACTTTACATATAAATGTATAGATTCAAGAAACATGTTATAGATTAAATATGACACTATATCTATAATTGAATTTTTCTAATGTAGGCAATAGTAGTTCGTGATATCTAAAATTTTCCATTTCTGCAAGAAATTTACACCCAATTACCTCTATTTAATAAAACAAATTCAAAATTTCTAATTTAAACTTAATTTCTCCAAATTTATAGTACTTTTAGTTTCAAATAATTATTTTAATTGTCGTTGAAGTTTTCAACAACTAAACACATAAAGTTGGATACATTTGCACATTTTCAACGCTAATTTTGCGTTTATTTTAATTGTTAAAATGTTACAAACACATTACCGAACACTTAAGCTCTTCTGTAGTAGGCGCGGTAAGCTAAAAAGTATGTGTAGATTTTAAACGCAAAGGACCGTCTATATATCATCATTTTCTTTAAGTAGCAATTGAAAATAATTAGTAATTAGCTATAATTGAGTAGAATAGCCTTAGTATTATTTAATATTCATATTTCACTACCAAAATTATTATCAATAAAACTAAGCATCAAATGTCGTTAAAACATTATTAGGTGCATGAAAGCTGAGTACCTACTATTAATTTAAATTTTCTCATAAATTTTAAATCTCACATAAATTATCCATGTATTATAAATGAAATATTGTTAAAAGAACCATCGAAAGAAACCTGTATAATGAATTTCACTTTTATATAATTTACCCACATAGAAAGTATACACCTGTGTTTTTACATATTCGTTACTTATGACAACAACATTTCGCATGTCATAGTGTGAAGGTGAAGGTAAGATTTATCGCTTTCTATACACGATTATTTTCTTTATAATACAACAAAAAGACATTGTATTTCTTTGTAGTAGGTATTGGGACTGATGGAATAAGTTGCAGAATTACTATTAGCTCCCCCCTGCAGCCACGTTCGCTGTTGCTCTAATTCATTTTAATCTCAATTCGTGTCGCGTCTGCACTTCGCCAATCTGATACTCCGGGATGACATCTCTTCTCTCTCTCACACCCGGATTAATTAACTTAGAGGTCGGCCGTGGTGGAACGCCGCAATCAACACCCACCCACACTCCGTGGTTGTGTGTGTGTGTTTGTCGATTTTATGATTGTACTTCTGTTGAAATTTGACCAAACTAATCGCGACTACTTTTGGTATTGCAATCGAAATCAAACTAACAACAGAGTTCATTATATCTAATTATCATTTCACATTGTTACATTGTCGCCTATATTCTAATTTAGGACGTACCTAGTAATCTATTTTATCAATTTATTATTCGGTCTTTACACGGTCTCGAATTTCTGCTTTTGAAAAGGTTGCGAAAGGCGCATGCGCACTCGGCATACACAAAATGAACAGGTTCGGCTAAATTCGGTTGAATGATATATCAAAATTAAAACTCTACGGGAGCTTCTTGCATTATAAAATATATATGTATTCCGTTTAATGGTAATAAGTATTAAATCTATTGAAGATCTTAAAAGATTTAAGAAAGTCCTTTTTTTGTTTGTGTAACTACCTAAAAGTGCTTTTAAATATTTTCGAAAAAGCGTATTTAAGAAATTAAGAAAGACAGAAAATTGGAGAAGGAGGAATAACATAGTACAGAATCAAACGAACAACGCTCTGGTAATTAAGTTCAAACTTTTTAATCCTTTTAACTCGAACGTCGTCGAATCAAGGGTTGGGTGTTTTCAATTTGCACTTTCATTTACTTAAAAATACTCCACTGAAAATCTGCAATCCTCTTTTGTTCCCAATATTTTGTGAACAGCTATTTTTATCTCCTAGCTTTGATATAAAATGTATTAAGTACATATGTATTGTTTTATTTTTCAACATATTATATACTGTATTGTTTTGGAATGTATACAATACAAATCCGGTTTTCTTTTTTGAATCGTGCATATCTACTCTTGTACAAAATGGCGCGTAGTAAATAAATGCACATTAAAAAGCAATCACGAATAAAATGTAATGCTGGCGGGTGAATGCACTGAATATATCTTTTGTTATATTCAAAGCAGTGATGGTTCTCTTTTTCTGGTTTGCTCGAATATGGAATGGCAAACGACCAAACATTACTCAATTCTGACTAGTCTCTTCCGTTGCCAATTTTTCTTTCTTCAATTTATTTTATTTAACTAATTTCGCGTATATGTGTATACATATTGTTTATTAGATCATCAATCAAATTTTCTGAGTAAATAATTTTGGAATATATAACCTTTATTTTATACTGATCCGCAATGGTTCTAAACCAGGAGTACAAAAACATATTTTAAGGTTAAGTACCACTCCTGTAATGGATCCGTGATACAATAGAGTTGATACCTCTTTTAATTCAAATGTTTATATGAAACGACTATTATTATTGATTTTAATTGAATTGTTTAAAACTTAACATATTTAAAGATATACATTTTTAAATTTGATGACAAAAAAAAATCTATCGAATATTTTCTAACACTATACGGTTGTTGACTCTTAGAATGTGATTAACTTAACTTTCCAACACGTTAACCATATATTGAGCTTGATCAACTCATTTTAGCAAACCATTCTCATTTGCTTAGTGCAAATGAATGTATATTATATATTTCTTGTGTCGTCACAAGATTCATGTTAATTGCGAAATGTCAATTGCAAATAATTAATGAACTACCCATACGATTTTAATTGGAAAAAAACACGATAATTAATCGAATTAAATTACAATCTATTTATACTACATTAGAATTATATTCCATTTAACGTCAGTAGATATCAACCTTATTTAAATATTCATGAAATTTACTGAGATTCTTTAAATTACCTACCTACTATATATATAAATTTAAATTATAGTGATTTTACACCACCAGTAAATATACAAACAAAGTTTAGGTTTATATTCCTGTTATTAAGATTAAGCATCAAATATGTAGTAATACTTTTGTTGGTATAAGTTTACAACAAAAATATCTTAGGCATACACCTGATAGTTATGATAACATCTCCAAATATAGTTTGCAGAGCCCATAAACACGTAGTTTCCTCCAGACGTATACATTTTTATGAATAATCTCCCGTTTTATATCATCTTGAAAACAAGATCATTTTTCCACCAACGAACGTAGCATTCTGCGCACGTAGATATAAAGTCATTATTTCTGTTCATCCATCATATACAACTGAGATATACGTATACATACATACATACATACATACATACATACATACATACATACATACATACATACACACGCACATACATACATACATACATACATACATACATACAGACATACATATAACAATATGTCTGTAGTGTGTTGACTGGAGTTATAACTTGACTATGAGGTCCTGGATTACACCGCACTATTAATCAAGTGAATACAGAGACGAGAAAGGCGTGTTTCAGGATGGCAACTCAGAGGTTTAAAGCCACCCTTGTTACTGTAACCAACGAGCTAACCCCCGTGTCAAGTTGCGAACCGAATGTGGTCACTTGAATTGTTGATTGTTGCGGTGTGCACACCCAGGGTTTACCTACTTGATACAAGTTTATGGTTCACATGCATTTGGCCATTTTGGCTAGGAAAAAAATTTGGTTTTCGCACGCTAATACTTTATTGTTTAAAATGAAATTCACATACATTCTTGTAGCGTAAATAATTAAACATAATTTATTCCGAATTTTCTAACTTGCTTTCGCAAAGAAGTCGTTATCAATTATTATAACTTCCGTTGTTAATATAACTTGATTCTAACAAATAAGTCAACTTAAAAGCAGTGTAGGTTGTATATAACTTAGGCGTTATATTAATAATATAATAAGTAAACTTTAAAACTATACACGTTCGGAATAAATTAGAGCTGAACAAACTGTTTTATAAGATATGAAGCGCTAATTCACAAAAATATGCATTATTGCAAATGTAGTTGTTACAGTAACTAAGTAAGTCTAAAAAGCATTTCGTTAGTACGTAAATTAGGTGTTCTTAATGTTGGATGTTTTGATTACATATTTTATCGTGATTATTGATTGCTTTTACATATAAAGCTCTTCTGATTTCCTGCTCTGCATGAATGGGTTTTCCATTATCCTTAAATAAAAACATCATAAAATCGGTTATTATTGACGAATTTCCACTAGTTCTACACTGGATTTTCTTATACGTAATGTATCTGTTTTAATTATAGCGAACGAACATAGAAATTAATTCTTTCAAATTAAACTCCTTTTGAGAAAGCTTTTTAATCAAAACTTCTTTAAAATATTTATATCATGTGCTCTGTAAAGTGTAGCCATTTTCGAGACGTCTTCGCGTTTCTGAAAATACGACAATAGTAAACTTACAGTTCCGGTTTAAATATGTTGTTCAAAAATAGGAGGTTTTCTTCCGAAGAGTATAATAATCATAAATTTTAAATTTCATATTTAGAGCTAGAACGTTCACACATAAATAGACAGAAGTTATTTAGAAAATAGTCAATAAGGATTCAGAGAAACTCAAAGACAATAAAAAGTTCTCACATTTTTAAATATCGTTTAAAATAAACAATGAAGATATATTATTATTTAAAAAGTTTTTTTTTGTGATTATATACCTACAAGTGAAAGCGTTTCGTCTAGTGAACGTATATTTCAGAATTTTGTGAACTTTTTGCTCAGGTCAAAGAGCACTAACGAATCACCTATACGGATATATCAATTTATTTCAGCATTCCCTTGTTATTACGATTATTGCAAATCGTGACCAATGTAGAACAATACAATATTCGCCACCCACTCATAGTAGCCTTGGTTTGTTTTTAACGCATTATAAATTGACAATTATTACAAATTCTTCGTGCTATTTTCGATAAAAATTGAATTCAATTCAATTCGAAAAGAAACAACTTAAATAAACTAAAACTCCGACCATTAGTACACCACTCAAGAATTTTCGGGTAAAAATTAACATATATTATAGCTCGTTGAAACGGGGAAGTAACGGGCAGAAGTTTATACGGAAGTTTCGGAATCTGTATGCAAAAGATGTGCACTATAGATAGGGACATTCACAGAAACTTTGGCGGGATACTGATATAGCAACGTTGCATATGCCCGAACCACGGTATAGCTTGCTTGAAGTTCGGCAAACCCCAGGGGTCGATTTATAAATTATGAAACGGTATCAAATTAAGGTTCTCGTGCATTGAATTTGCCAAATACATATATTATTCGGTATGACACAATGCAACCTCCATTGCTATCACATACTTATGTATGTATACATACATATATGCATATGCATTGTGAAGGTATGCCTATAAACATTTGGGAAAACCAAGTTTTCCAAGTTGGAAATTCGACGTCTTTATCGTTCTGGAAAACTCGAGACTTCAGGTTATAAAATAAGACTGTTTCGTATTGTAAGACATATAAACACAAACAATAAATTGCGCTGGACTTCCTTATATGTAGTAGGTATATTTTGTTTAGATGGGAAAGATATTAAAATACAAATTTTTAAACATTCAAGAAAATATAATTATTTATTACGCTATATTAGAAATTAT
The DNA here is from genome assembly GCA_018344505.1 of Nebria ingens riversi. Lineage (NCBI taxonomy): Eukaryota > Metazoa > Arthropoda > Insecta > Coleoptera > Carabidae > Nebria > Nebria ingens. The sequence goes on from JADQWA010000857.1 coordinate 111,022, forward strand.
GAGCGGGCGTTTATTAATTTTCAAATGAATTTAAAACCTAACAAAATATTTATAAATAATATTTTTAACTAACTTTTGAAATGCTTTTTCACTAAATTTATTTGTAACAATAAATTTTAAATGTAAAATTAATTGAATCTACTCTATTTTTCTGCAAAATAACAGATGCATAGTTGATACGATTTAATAAATATAATTTCCCATACCTACGAAACTATGGCAATATATAAATAAGAAAATAGAGACTTTTAATAGCAATTTTCTTGTAACTGGTACACTTTTTGAAGAATTTTTTCAAACAAAAGTTGTGCAAAATATTACACACATATATACGTCATTCCAAAAATAGTCAGCCTCGTTTCAAGGAAGGTCAAAAGGTGTATTTCAATTACAATCTCGAAATCGATTTTTTTTTCATGATTACAATACTTAATTATTACTTCGTATAAAAAAGTAATTAAATAGAATATTATTGATTTTAAAATATCTGCAGTACGCTACACTGGCTTTTCCTGTACGCATTATATTAGTTTAGGTGGAAAGAATACTAAAATACAAATGGGAAAATTCGAGGATATATAATTATTCATTTATCAAATAATGTTATTGTAATCAAATTATAAATCATTTCTATAATTGTGATGTAGAGAAATGTTTACTGATAATGCAAACAATCACAAATAATGTATTCAACTGTTTTCTTTTTGTTCTATACAAGTAAATTCATATAGAAATTATTTTCTGACAAACGGTCGAGTATTTGAAGAAACTTTTCAAATAAAATGTGCAATGAAAAATGTGTGTTTAAACAGGTGTGGCGTGGCATTTAAATAATAAGCGAATGATTAATACATTATAAACTAGCGACAAACAATAATAAATTCTAGTAATTTATCTGATTTTTTACGACGCAAAAACACCATTAGTTTTGAATGCTCAGTGCGGTAATTTTGCATCGTCTTATTTCTTTTTCCCAACGACTAAAAAAAAATCAACGTTGCTTCTCTTTCTAACTTATACACTACATATGCGTACGCCTGTTATGTATTTGTTATGTTGCTTTGTTTATTGTCCAAGTCTCCGCTGAACGCCGAAGTAAACTCCCCAGAACGACGGTCACGCGATATACGGCAGCTATTCTTCCGGGCACCCAAACCCGACCTGCCCTAGATCCACACGCAAAATTAGTGTCATTATATAATTTTTTGGCTGGCCAGCGATTTAGTTATTCAGGTCACCTATATTTAAACTAAAGTTCACTAAAAGCAAGCTACACTATTATCATTTATGCTCATTTTATGACAGTGTATTGCACATTTGCAGTATTAGAAATTCTGTGGACGCTAGAGAACGTTCGCAGAGACATTTTGTGAGAGGATGTAAGCTCTCGGTGTAAGTATGCAGTTCAGAGTCATAGAGGACCGTAACATCATGCATGGAACTAATACAGTTTGCGGTACCAAATTGTTTGCTGTAATATGCATTCTTTCGTAATGTCTGCAGCAAATTGTAACTAATCTCGCTTTGTGGCACTTAAGTAGGTGTAAATATACCCCTCCCGCATCTCCATGTCTGCTAACCCCTCTGTTTACTAGTTATATTTGATAGAATTCTTCAACTAGTTAATATTCCAGAAAACTTTATGTTTTAATTCGCCATTTCGGTACTAAGCAATCTTTGTAGATTGTGTAATAAAACAAATGCACTTTGTGAACGTTAAATATTGAAAATTGGTGATATTATCAAAAGTGGAAAGATATACTTCTGGAAAAAGATGTTTCCGACTACAGATATATAGTTGTTTTCTGGAAAACGGTTGCTAACTAGTTTATGAAATCGGCATTGCATTAAGTAACGACTTATTTAACCAGCCCAAAGTACATGTGACTAATCTAACTATAGTCTGTTTTTCTAATGAATACAGCGTTAGTCTTATGATTATTGTCGCTTTCACTCCTGAAGTATCTTTCTCAAATAAAGAATGGCGCTTAATGTTAGCGAGAGAGACAAGATACATCTTAAGACACACTGCATTCTTACGAAAAGCAGACTGTATTGACTATTGTTGAAAACTAGCGATCGAACTATGTGTCTTGTGACGTCATAAGACCATATTTTGGTTGAATCCCTCTTCGCTTTAATACCATTTTCAACGACAATGGTTTGAATAACATATTCCATGAATTCCAGTAAATAAATTATGATTTAATTTGAAACAATATTTATTAGGCTATTTAAACTAATAATAGAAGTTCAAAATCGTACAAACGCTTTGTTATATTCAACTGCCATCAATTACAATTTCTCGTGAAATAGAATGCACACAAAACTTTTGAGGCAACATAGATTTAATTAAAAGCAAACAATAATTTAAACGTTCATTCAAAATAGACCAAGCGAAAAAACCGGGAGCTCAACAACTGGTGCCTCTGTACCTGCCTGGTGCTTGGCCCCAGCCAATAGGAAATTCTAATTTCGCGTAGAATAGATGCTATTACGAATATTTAATGCTCGTTTTGGTGCTATTTCCAAAGGTAGTTACAGCTACTAACGCGAAGATATACTGATGCTGCAGTAGGTGCTTTTACGCCAGGCAACATTGATATTGGAAGAAAAAAAACTATTGGCTAATAAAAGAAATATTAATTTCTATGTTTTGGACTGTGAAAAACTAATCATAAAAAGTGTTCAGGCCTCATGAATAATTGAGAATGCAAGATAAAAACCTATCCGAATTGCACCCCGTACGTTTAAATAATAAGAATGATCGTTTCGTCCACCACTTCTGGCGCCAGTTTTATCAGAAACCGTTGATTACGTCGGCGTCGAGCTGGCGTCCCTGCATACGGATCAATCTTTGTCCGTGGTGGTGGTAATGGTGGTGGTGGTGGTGTGTGTGTGTGTATGTGGTATATACAGGTGAATATAGGCATGGTCGCGGGCGCCACTAGGTCTGACTTCGATCCTTTTGTGTACCGGGCCGGCTGGACACGCTACCCGACCAACCAGCCGGCCCAGCGCACACGCGACTTTATGCCCCCGGTGTGCACAGAGCACGGCAAACGAACGTATCCACAGTGCGCGATCTAGCGGTGGATAGATAGGGTGAGTTCAGTTCAGGTGCAGGGGTGTTGTTTTTTTTGGCGGTTTTATTTGCTTTTGGGAATTCATCCAGTCACTTCTTCACAATTCAGGAACTTTGGATGTTACCATGGGTAGAGGAGACATCTTATTAGGTGCGTTTCCTGGAAGTATCGGAATGTTTTGATTTATTCTAATACGCAAAATAAAACTGTATAAATTTTCTTTTATTAATCTTTATTTAAAGTTTACAAATGCTAATATTTTTTTATATATTTATTTCATCAACATCGTGTGTTTATGTGTGTGTATATATATTTTAAAATCTTTACACTCTTGTTCAAATGTTTACGATCGTATACAAGTTAAGACTGTAGTTCATCAAGATTTACTATTTTACGTAAATATTTTATTTTTGCGAAATTAATCGTCAATATTAAAAATCTGTCACATAACGATCAATCAACAATTTTTTTCTATATCAATCATCACAATTCCCATATTAGTTCGCTTAAATTTCGAACATTCGTTTTATAATCCATTTAAAATAAATTTTTGAAATTTAAGTGAATTAGCATTAAAATTGAAATGATCTATACAGGTAAATTATCATCTACTCTTTGGTCGTAATTTGGCAGCTTTTCAATATTAGCTATAAATATCGCTAAAATAGCAACTTTAGTCTGAATTTAAAAGTATAATTCACGAAAAATGAACTATGAATTATTGAAAAATGTTCGTTTAAAATAATTCGCGAAAAATTTACTATGAATTATTGAAAAGTGTTCGTTTAAAATAGGAGGATTGAAACGTTAAATGTTTGATTCGTATGACTATATATAGTGGCACCAAGCTAGTACTCGTACATATAATCAGGAAATACGCAAAAAATAATCGTTATTGTTCAAGTTATAATTTCGTCAACCCACATTTAATTTGTAGTATTTTGAACCCAACAATTTATAATGTTTGACTAACATGCCCTCATGAATGTGGCACTATTTACTAAAACGTTTATTTATTTTATGATTGCAGGTAAGCAGTAGTTGTTTAGTTGCGCTTGCTTTGGGCTCCTCGGCCGGGGATGTTGTGTGGAGAGTTCTACAGAGTGTCGCCTCTCAGTTCGCACTTGAGCATAGCAGATACCCGTAGTCCGTATTACACACTGCTCACTATTTGCCAGGGAATGGCTGCCATCACCGCACAACAACAGGTCGACGACGAGGACATCTTCCTTGGTAAGTTCGAAATCTATTTTTCACCTATTTGCCCTATACAACGGTCAATAACTTGACATCAACCAAAAAAAAAACAATTTTTCTACGAAAAGGTAATCCATCACTAGATTGGGGGTGCGGTCACTTGCGGCAACTACCAAAGTTCATTCAATGTGGCGTTAACCTCATGCTCTACTCATATTTACATATCAAACTATTTCTTATCCAAAAAATTGCACAATCATTTTCTTTTATACATAATATCCTAATTCAGACGTCAGAACATATTTTTTGATTCTTAGATATTTAGTTTTTATTTCTACTTTAAAGAGATTTTATAAAAGGCAAACAAAAATCTGTCAATTTATTAATATTATTTTATCTTTTGGCACCCAATATGCAACATTTTCATTTATGCAAAGCGGAAATCAAAGAATGCAACATTAAAAATATTCAAATGTTAAGTTTTAAGACACATTTTCACTCCGTAACGAAGCAAGATGGCATTGGCATATAATAAATATTTACAAAAAGAAACTTTTATTTTAAATCTCTATAAGTGAAAACATAACTTGTAACCTGTCAAGCATATATGAGCAGTAACAAACAAATTGACACTAAAATCCATTAAATTTTGTTCGATTACTATAGTTATGTTATTTCGATAGCAAATTTTAGTAATTTTTACGGATATTTGTTTGTATTATTTAGATATGAATATCAAAATAATAAAATAATGTTGTATTAGAAATTGTGTGTTAGATATTAATAAGCAAAGTTGGAAAGGTTCAAAATATGAAACCAAAAGGTCTTTAACCTTTAACGCAATGGTAAAAGTTCGTGTTTTACCTACTTTTCAACTTTTGGACCATAATTGAGCACAATTATTTCTCGGAGAAACAGGAAGCACTAGAACCGAAAAGAACCTATTCCGTGTCGAACGATAAATTAATGATTTTATCATTCGTTGGCGACGACCGCGCCGAATATTTGTCTAGCTAGAAGAAACCCCGTCGTTTGGTACAAGAAACGGAAGTAGTATAGTTATGGCGTCGATAAAAACCACAACACGAAACATTTAGTAGTATCGTGAACAATCTGACAATTTCTTGATGGGCACCCGGACGCCACGCACAACAATAGGCACCCTTCTCACAAAGAAATTGAGACACGTATAATCTGTTGCAATAACAATTTAGAGGGTGGAATAACAACGCTGAAAGAGAGGGAAGGAGGTTCACAGATAATATGTTCATTTTCCCAGTCAACTTGACCACAAAAACGTTCTGTCGTCGGGGTTATGCCTATAGACACATTGCCTCATCATTAGAATAGAATTGGCGCTACGATGCCACTTGATATGGAAACCGCGGAACATAATGGCACAGGGTTCATGGATGAAAAGAACAGCAGGAGAAGAGCCTACAAACTGTGTTTTGTGTATTGTTATCGCTGTTCTGGAGGAAACGACCTGTGTGTATGTGTCTGTGTGTGTGTGTATTTTGATTAGGAAGGAGAACTATTGTTAGTCCTTTGGATACTCAGAGAATCTCAGAATGTGTTCAAATTAAACAATTTAAATAATAATATCATCTGCGCCTATCCAAAAGATATTATTTACTATTTTAACTTCTTGGTGTAGTCTAGATACGCAGGCAACAACCTTACGTCATTTTGTAACTAAAACCTGCTAAAAACTTAACAACATGAAATTTCCTGCTGGCTTAAAAAACTATTGAAAATAAAATGATGAGTATTTATCAAAAATTATTTAAAATAAAATAAACTGTTGTAGAATATGAATTTCATTTCAAAAATTATTATTATGGCCAGTTTCACGACCTAATATAGAAGATTAACAAATTTTTTAACTTATAAGTTGGTAATTTTTACACGTCATATGCATCTTTATCTATGTTTACAATTATTAAATCTTGCTATAATTTTATTTCAAAAATTTAATACACCTGTGAGCACATTGAAGGATTTCAAATATTGTGGAGTTAAACATATTTCTTTTATTCAATGAATGCATGAATAATTCCTGATAGCGGCGGATATTTGAGAATATTTCCATTGCAAATATAGTTTTTGTCAATTTATGCAATGACTATAAACATAAATAGACTTATGCGTCACAACAATATTATAGTTGCCTTGACACCATGAGTGTATAGTAAACACATAATGCAGGAATTCGTTTTATGAGCATGTTCGACCGTTAAAAATTATCCGCCTCTATCAATTTTGAAGTACTTCTCTGATAATTAAATACAATTATTATTGTGTAATACGTCTGTGGTTATAAACAAATGTTTATATTATTACGTTTAAATGCAAATTATTTTGGATTCGTCATGGAGTGATCTCATCGCGAGGTTACAAAAGTATTAATGATTCATTTTTGACAGGGCGTAGCATCATTTTCTCCCTCATATTGAGTCGTTGGAGCCTAACTTAACTCAATTTGATAATCTTAACCCGTAACTGATTTTTGCAACGATACCTGATCAATTAATATTTAGCAATCTAATAAAGTAATATCTAGACAATAAATCTCGAAAATTAATTGATGCTTTAATACCCAGTTGAACCACTAGCACTTAGCTTTAAACGGACTTTAAATTATGTTAGAAACGAGTAATAAAAAGAAATTTAAGAATATATTATAATGTATATTGTAGAAATTGACTACATATATTCATTTTTAGCAATTGCTGGTCAGCGTAGCGTTCAAGTTCATCTTAAAGTGATAAATAAAGATAATTTAAGCGTCTGTGCAACTGGTGAGAAACTAGTATCAACAAGTATTTATTCAATGATTATAAACGCTCAGGTATGACCCCAAACCGCACCAGTTAAGAGTTAAATGCGAACGAGTATGTATCATTTTATTTTGACTCTAAATAATGTAAAGTAGATTACATTTTGTTGTGCAAATATTTTTATCTCAAACTGTGGAGTGCCGGTTACTTTATTTTTATTTTAATAATGTCAAGCGAATAAAATATGCATTTTATTTCATATGGCGACGTTTATATAATTAAAAAAAACTAAATGAAAATGTTTTAAAATGCCAACGGGCTTTTGTGCAATTTCATATGGCATATGTTCGCTGGGCCGGGCTGTCATGAGAGGTAAATATTATTTTTAAATCTATGCATTTGTACTCTGCCGCAACCACAGTGGTACGTATATAATGAAAAATATATATTTTCCAATGTTTATTTTGCTGCGAATAAATATTTAAATGTGAATACCGTTTTTTGGTTTAACAAATCAACGAATATGTTTCTATAAAAATAATTTCTACCAATCTTGAAAAACTAAAAAGAATTGGAGTAATATTTAATCATCAATTAAAGTTGCTCAATCATGTTCCAATTTTTTTGGGATTGTAAGCGATTTGACATTAAATTTTAGATGCTCCATTTAGTTTGCGAAAGCTTAAATCTTGCAATCGTATTCATAGAATAAATATATACAAAGATAAATGGAGATTATAAGATGTTTCTATGGAAATTAAAAGTTTGATTTAATGGCGTCGTTAATATTCCTTGCATACAGGTGTTGGCAACATTTCTCGTTAAAACTTGAAATCACGTATTTGTTTATAAGACTGTATCCCGGTTGCAGAAAAGTTCGTTAAACACTTACAAACCGTTAACTATTTAACAGTCCGGCAAGGAACAAAAGTGTATGTGAATTTTATCCTTGACGTATACTGTTAAACAACTAACGGTTTGTCAACACTTGACGAGCCTTTCTGCAACTGAGCATGTGTGTTTAATCATTTAAACATTTTCGAAAAAAAATTATGTTAAAAGAAGGTCTATTCTCTAGCTTGATTTATTGCACAATTAATATTTTAATTAAAGTATAAGTTTAAGAAAATTAAAAAGGAGACGTATTATTCTTCACAATTTGTAACATTTCCTTTTTAATTTTCCTAAAGTAATATCTTTCAACATGAAATTCCTCAACGAATTAAACTATATATATATATATATATATATATATATATATATATATATATATATATATATATATATATATATATATATATATATATATATATATATATATATATATATATATATATATATATATATATATATATATATATATATATATATATATATATATATGTTTACAGTTCTAGCACTATATAAATTTTCATTTAAAACGTAAATGTTTCTACTGCCCATGTTTACTTTTTTGGAGTACGATCCATTTTGTTGTGAATAACGCTTACGCAATTGAGTAAATCTTTGATATTTAATCTACACCCCTTGTTCACTCTCCCCCGTAAGTCTATTAGATTAGTTTTTCATGTTCTAGTCATTATTTTAAATTACCTGTCCAGTGTCCAAATAGTCTTACCATCAGTACCAGTGGGTAAAAGTCCCTGAAGTCATGGTTCGCTGTTATTTTATAATTAAAATTAACGCGATTTAGGATGTCACACAGCGAAACTCCGAATAGTACCAAATGTGGAACTTGCTCACGTATCTGTGTGTTTGTACACGGGAAAATGTTTTCCCAAGAGCAATAGTCGGTCTGGCTCTGGCCATCAGGCATCGAGTCCGAATCGAATTACGAACTCTTAAAACTCGAGTCGTGTTATCGCGCAGCAAAATGGGAACAGAATTTTTCTATTAACCCCTCTTGCAAGTGCAAGCTACGTGTTTTTATACGTTATCGTAAATCGTGGCATAAATTCGATAGCTACTTCTAGACTATGTTCTTAGTTAATAGAAATCAACTTGAAATGCTTTTTAACAATGTTTGGAATATGATGCGGTGGATAAGATCGACCAAACGTTGAACGAAGATAGCCGAGTATGTTTGTTCTATGAGTGTTGTGCACGCATGCGTATTTACGACCCTAAACGTATTCGAAAGTATGTATCTACATATTTAATAAACTGTAATCGTTATTTTGGACTTGTATTGTTTTAGTGTTTTACAATTTTTGTGAAATTCGAAAACCACTAAAAACTTACGTTTATTAAATACAACTATATTTTATTCTTTTAAATATAAGTTATCGATGTATGTTAGGTATAAAGCAGTTAAAGTTTATCACATATAATGAACAATTCATATATTCATTATTGGTTGATATGATTTCGGATTGATTTCCGCTTCGAAACGGAAGAGTTCTGATTGAATTTTGATTGGTTTGTGTGGCAGTGAATTAAAACGTGATTAACTAGGATGAGAATTGCATATTTGTAATGAGCGAATGTTAACACCGTTGTTATGCATTTGAAATCATCATGTAACCGATGGGCCATTACACAAATCCGGCAAATGGGTCCCGTGATATCCCAAATACCATAAATTGTACACTGTTATAATTATGTGCGATATTTTTTTTATATAGAATTCACAATGAAAATTAATTAACATGGTTCGACTAAAATTTACATATAATTCAGTAAATTCCACAATCTGTCATTGTAGTTCTACTTTTTTTTGTTCGTTTATTTATTTTTGTGTGAGAATTATGTTCGGAATTAGCACGGTTGCTATCAGCAATTGTTAACTGTTTGACACGCAGTATTTCATGCGTGTAACTGTTCACTAAAGAACCTTTTTCCGATAAATATTTAAATTACGGTTTAGTAAACATGAAAATTCATAATTTTCGTGAATAATTATACTTATTGACGCAAAAAAGTGTTCAATATCATAAAAGAGAATCTAATTGCTTATATTTAAATGATTTAACACAACTGTTTCAAATCGTATCCTGCCTGAGTATTTCACACATTCATATACAAATAACGGTTTATTGTATTCACATAAATAACAAAATGTGTGACACGTACACACATGCATTCACAAATAAGCACACGCTCGCAAACACACAGTGACACGTATTCTTCGTATTCAAATATTTGATGTATTGAAATTTGGAACGCTGAAAATAAGGTCGGCATTTTACACTTGAACAGAATTCGAAATATTCGTTCGGCTTGTCATATTGGTATGCTGGTTTTGAAATAGTTGAACGATTTAATAAATTTCAAGTGCAGCAAATTATTTCAGCTCAAGTGCGCGCTTTTGTTTAAGTATTTCAAGTTGAAACAATCTTAATTGGTGTTTTTTTCGTCGATAAACATTTCGTTTAACGCGTTAATAGAAAATTGAGGAAGAGTTGATGACTCTAATGCATGCTCTTATGTGTTTTGTAACATTTTATGCTCTGTAAATTCATAAAGAATAGAAATCGTCTTCGGTGATACGTATGTCTGTGTGATTTACCTTTCTCCCGCCGTCATGTTATGAAATGGAAAAATACACTGGCTGCTTTGACAATAAACTACCTTATTGGATACTAAAATATTTAATAGTCACCAAGGAAGTTTATTGACGCGAAATTCGTCATCTTTTTCAAGTAACTCTCGCGGAATTTCGTCGTAAATCTAACTACTTATTTTTACAAAATGTATTTCTTAATTTTCTTTACTTGCGACTTTTTTAATACAAAAGCCTATTTAATATTGATTATAAAATCAAAATGAACTACAGATGACCATTGTAAACATTTTTATATACCTAAGTATGTGATTTATTATAGATCAATATAATGTATATCCGATACAGAAATGTACAAAAGGGTAATAAATGTATAATGATAAATATTTTGGTAATCATCAACAATAAACAACAATTGTTCATTAATGCGCCGAGGGAAACAAAATCTAAACGAAAATGACGTCATCGGTGTATAGGCGTCATTTAGTAGCGTCCCGACGCCAGTTTCCCCTTCTACATTATTATAATATGCATGTTTCCAATAGTTGTTCGGGTGTTCTCGGGTGCGACGTTCGTCGGTTCGTGTATTTGACGGTTCTTTACCATGGTCCGGTGTGTGTTGCGCGTCAACCAACATAGAAGTGCTTCGAACTTCACATAACAGACCGGCGACGTTGATATTGTGTGAACTCCCCGGCGAGACACTTTTTAGTTAATAATTATGACTGTACTGTCCAAATAAACGTGTGTTTGCTGTGGCTTTTGTGACGTTCAGTTGTCTATTGAGTGGCTTTTTGAGTGATTCAAAATAATACGGCTCGTATTTGTTGTGCTAGTGTTTATCTTGTTCGCAACTGCCATCAGTGTCTTGTCACTGTTTGGTTGTTTGTTGTGTTTAAGTGGACATTTTATTAACAACATGGTACACCATAGAGTCTCTAATAATAGTAAGTTAAATGTTTATACTCTTTTTAGGTGACATTTTTGTGTAACTCCTCTAGACTAGTTAATACATTCATTAATTTTAAACTGTGTTTAGAGTATTTAAACTACGCCTTTCAGTATTTTATTTTTCCACTTATTCTTTTGTAGTCAATATTTTTAGTATTACATAAACTATTTAACTTAAATTAGGGTAAAACACGCTGATATACTTATTTATATATTAATTACAAACATATTTCATAAATGGATTGTTCATCAAACATTTCATCATCTTTTGCTATTCAATCTCTGCATACTTAACGGGCTTCAGAATTTGTGTATTCTTTACAACATTAAGACTAAATTACCTATTTTACACAAATATGTTAGCGAAACTAATAACTAATATTAACATTTTCCCATGTTACGAACCGTATTCGACGATAATATTCCTGTAACAAGCAATTCAATTCTAGCTTAAAATACGTTTTATCCTTTTAAAACGCGTATTCTCCAATCATTATTTTTGTTATATCACAAATTCCTCTCAAAAACTTCATTTCTATTGCCGTTACCTTTTATGTTCCGTCTTCCATACCCAACATCCACTCTTGTACATCAACGAATACACTAACACGCTATTTTATATAAAAAACTTCGCAACCTTAGATATATTAATATTTATTTGTTTTAATATATAAATACTATCAAACGTTGCAATGTTTGGTAATCAATTTTCTACAATGGCATACGTTACCAGCCACATGTTAATGTATGTTAATTCCATAGGTAATATGATATTTATAATGAAAGTCATGTACTGCCAAAGTATGTATGTACTGAGATATTTAAGATATCGGCTGGCGCCGTAATGTCTGTGTATCGCCGATATCGCGTGCGGGTATATCTCGCTGTGTAACTGAGATATTTTGAGTTCATTCTAGCCCATCGGATCGATGTTTAGAATATTTCAATTGCATGTAGTTAATTATTTTTTATCCAACTAGACTAGTTTTTTTTAACTATTAACTATTATTAACAAATTGAAATATGATTTTTAATTGTTTGTATGACATACCTACATAAATTATCAAACTTAACCATTCATATACAATTATATATATATATATATATATATATATATATATATATATATATATATATATAATATATATATATATATATATATATATATATATATATATATATATATATATATATATATATAATATATATATATATATATATATATATATATTAGCTTAATAACTATAATTATACTAATCAAAGAATATCAATGTTATATTTTTTTCGAGAAAGTCAAAAGAATAATGTCTGTCAACACTCGTTGACATCACGAAACAATTTTACTGATTGCAAATGTTTAAAATACACCTTTCTATTCCCATGTGACAATAATCCATTCTTTCTCTTCCTCTTGACTTCTACAAGTCTATACAACGTTTGTCTACTAATTAATGAGCCTAATTAAAATTAAAACAATTGCACATGTGCATACTTTTCAAGTATGTCTAATGATCTGCGTTCCTGGGCTACCATTCGCGAAGCACTGTTGCTTATATCCCGTTTCAAAACAAAACTATTGATTTAAGATATTTTGTGGTAGATATTACCAGCGTGTAGATACCACATTGCCGGCTATTGTTTAGTGAAGAATACTTCTAGTTAACAATAACAAAAATTCTTAGACCGGAAGTGCTTCTTGAGAAATACAGTATTTTTTTTAAAAATTCGTGGCGTTAAGATATTTTTTCCTACAGCCAAGAAAAGGTTATTTATATTTTCTTTACTGTTTATTTATTTTTCACTAAATTTGTGAACAGTTTATTAAATTTTTTGGAACTATTTATATAAATAACAACCAAGTAAATTTAAACTCCTCCATTAGATATCGTCGTTAAACTTAACTTGTTGTTATGTATTTTTATATGCAATAATAATTTCAAACAATTTAGGTTTGAAATTCGGAAATTATGAAGAAAACCAATCATTTCTAAAAATAGATATATTTTTTTACTGTCCATCATTAATAGGTACAGTATTCATATTTTAATCATACTTTTGCACAATTGCGAAAATTTGTGAAAAATAGGAAACAAAATGGCGGCTTTCTCACACTATGTTAATTAGATTCGTAGGTTTAACTAAATGAAAATAATTACCTATGTATGTAAATGTGAAGGAAATATGTTTTTTGAATCATATATTATACGGGTTTTAGAATTAAATGTTTTTAAAATGATATTAATGGCTATTCTAAAAACCATTTTATTCAATTAAGTTTCAATTTCAAGGAGATATAATAATTATCCAATTAGACTTTTTAATTACTTTCAATTGCTTAATTAATTCGAGACTCTCACTGTATAATAGTAATAATTTGCAATAGGTATATAAGCTTTTATAAAATATATTTTATTTGAAATGTATCACTAATGATAGAATCCAGTTGCAAAGAAAGTCGGTGAAGTGAAACTAGTATGTATTTAGAATTTAATGCAAATCATGTGAAATTGTCTGTTTCTGTTGTTTGTAAGTGCATTGGGGGCGTTTTATTTATTTCAAGTTGCGTTTTTGCATATAAATTATGCTAGGTGTGTCCAGCCCAGCATTCTTCAACTCATATTTATGGTTATGGTTAAAACTAGCTATTGTTATGATGACCAAAACGATTTCTCGCGCCACTCAGACTTGACTGACTAATCATTGCTCGTACTGCATATATTCTTCGCCAAATTACAGTCCGCGCACCAATTATTCCTTTAATTCTTATAAATTATATATAATAATGTACTAAATTTAAACATTATATCATTTTTATTTCAAAATGTTTGGAGATCACAGACGTAAAGTATAATCTAATCAACTACATACAGGCAATGAGTCAACCTTTTGCCGTAGTATCATATACATACAAACATCCCACTGCTATGGTCTATTCCTGATCACATAGGTATGACGTCATAACGAACATTTTCCTCTCAGACAATTGAATTATATAGCATCTCTGTCTTACATGCAAGATACACATAAGTCCATGGCTTGTACATATATCTGAAAGGACGGAGCCAAGCTTTACAAAGTGGCGTAACGATTTTACAATTTTCAATTGAAAGTTTTCACAATAAAATCAATAAAACGCTGATTTTATTATCAAAGCCATATTCTTGGTATATATCTTCAATTTTTTGAGATTGTAAAGATAACAGTTTTATAAAATATATAAATATTGATATGTGTTTATGTAAATTTTATTTTATTATTACAGTTTTCTATTAAATATGCTAATTTGTTTATTTTTATAAATGTGAAATGTTGTGGTGTATAACGTAAAAAAAGCGTTATTTGATTTTTGAGACTGTTTTTATTGTTTAATGTTCCTCTAATATTCAATCATATTCCAAAGAGTGTACCATTTATTGTGCTAAGTAGCAGTTAGTGCCAACTTTCAAACAATTTCAATATTAAAACCGCGATTTGTTTCATACGCATATTTCATAGCGTATGTGATGTTACGAAATACTTATGTGATCAGGAATTGTTGTAAATATTATTAATTTTCTCTAAAACGTCAACAATTGCTAATTATTCGCCTTTGTAATATAAATTATAATGACCTCACTGCCTTGCAGCTTCGACTTATAAACAAAAATTGAATTTTGATAGTTTTGTTGATGAAAGCATTCGTTAGATGGACCCTGCTGTTATCCTATTTCGTTGACAGGTTATTTCAACTTTTTCAAAGCTTTATTTGATGCTCTGTGTGTTATATTCTTTATATTTTATATATGTATTGCTTTTATCTTAAGAAATGCTTGGTCTCTCTTCACTACGTAGTAATTTAAGTATGATTATCTAATTCTATGATGATTGGCGCTTATAATCAGTGTATATATTCACTGGAGCGTATAAACAAGTTAAAATAACGTATTTAAACTAATCTACACGCTAATCATTACTAGATTTACATAATTTTGCTAATGATTACGTAGTGAAAATTAAGAAATAGAATTTCATAACATCTAAATTACATGAACAATAACCATAAGTGACATTGTCACTAATTAAATCAAAATGCTGTCAATGACACCAATACTGCCTTAGATTACACTGTGAGGCAGTGATTATTAATTGCATTATTATTAATTACATATGTATGTATGTTTATTTAAAAAAAAAAACAATGTTGTATTTATTAAACTTAAATCTGTATTTTAGACTTGCATTGTGTTTTAGTGTTTTACAATTTTTACTTTCTTTTACGAAGTAATAAGTAAGTATTGTAATCACGAAAAAAAAAACATCGGCCATGTATTGGCCCTAAACTTTCTTTTACGTAGTCAGTATATTTTGATTTGATAGTATATAAATAAAAATATAAAATGTTTAAATTTCAAGAAAATATTTTCAAACATTGTCCAATAAAATTGTAAAGTTAGTTTATTGTCAGATTTCCAAAGGAAACATGTATTTTAGATTTTAAATGTTGGATTTTATAGTAGTATAAAGAAAATATCATTATTCATTACATATTATTAAAAATTATTACGGCCGGGTATTTTTTAGTTTTAAAATTAACCTTAAACCAGAGAAAATATTTATATATAATATTTTAAATGATTTACTAACCTTTGTAGCGGTTTTTCACTAAACTTATTTATGACATTAACAATAAATGTTAAATGTCAAAATATTTGAATATTTAAAACAGTTGACATGCATAGTAGATACGATTTATTATATATATTTTTCCATACCTATGTAACTATGGCAATATAAATAGGATAATAGCAATTTTCTCGTAACTAGTACACTTTTTGAAGAAATGTTTCAAACAAAAGTTGTTCAAATCATTAATATCTTTAACTTTAATTATAACTATTTTACTGTAAGTGCAGCCGTTTCGAAGATATGCAAAAAGTGTCTCAAGTAAACACGCACTTCCGGTTTACATATGCTTTTCAAAAATAAGAGGTTTTCTTCCCAGGCATATACAAATCTTAAGTTTAAAGTTTCATAATTGTATCTTCAATAGTGTAGGCTGTAGAGCGCATACACACACACACACACACACATATATATATACACACAGACACACACACACAGACGTCATTCCAAAAATAGTCAGACTCGATTCAGGGAAGGTCAAAAGGTGTATTTCCGTTAAAATTTCGAGAATTTTTTTTTTCGTGATTACCATACTTATTACTTCGTAAAAGAAAGTAAGAAGTAATCCAAAGATACTTTCTCATGCCCTGCAGGTTGAAATTTAGTTTCGAAATCGTGATAAACGAATAAAAATCCTTTTATCTTTAAGTTAATTTATTAAAAATCGATATTAAACAAATTGTAAAGTGAGTACACAATAAAATTTATAATATATGTATGCATATCAGTCAGTAATAAAAGCTACAGTTACGCATGATATATGCATATATTTTAGTAAATATTACTCGTGTTTATGTCTTCCATATTTCATTCTAAATCGTCTAGTCTACTTTTTGAAAATTGCTTTGCATTTAGCTAGTTTCGAGTACTTCTATGACTATATATTATACACAAAATGTATGTTATTAAATGTATGTATATGTACTATAAGATTTAGAATGCAAGAAACGTTTTTAAACAATTCTCAGAATAACAGAACTACTTAAATAACAGTATATCATCTATCACATTTTACCACATGTTGCATATTATTCTCGTGCTGTTTGCTGTCTGCTGCCTGATGCCTGCATACGTAACGGTATCGAAAGACAGAAAAGTGCGCACACCATAACTATACACATCCGTGCACCTGGTGTCAAACGACTAATGACTCCTTATTAATAATAACTGAACACTCGCACGGTATACCTATACATCATTTGCATTTACCACACGCGAATTCTTTATTTCTATGATAAAATATCATTCTTATACATACCTACCTACGGAAATTAAATTCATTGTCGAGTACTATTCATTATTTTACTTAACAATTCGAATAACTACAATTTTGATTTTTACTTTCTTATACGAAATAATAAATATTGTAATCATGAAAATAATCGATTTCGAGATTTTAACGGAAATACACCTTTTGACCTTCTACGTAGTAGGTATATTTTGTTTAGGGAAGGTCAAAAAGTGTATTTGTATTAAAATCTCGAAATCGATTATTTTCATGATTACTTCGTCTGAGAAAGTTAAAATGCGAACTGATTTTTAAAAGACACTCGAATTGAAGTTTTATGGCGGCAATTCATCACTATCGCAGTCTTAACGTTATCATATTACGTCGAAAACTCATTTAATAGTTGCTTATGTGATTTCACATGAATATATGGCAACATATATTGAATCTCTAGAAGGCCTATAGGCTACTACAATATATTAATTAGCTTAGTGGTGACGTTACATCGACCTGCGGTTACTAGGACAAGAAACTTGTACATATATATCCATGCTTGAACCTTAAAGTGCTAGAAATCCACTTGCGGAACTCCACAAGAGCTCTCTTTTGTCTATGCTCCTCTAACCACACCCATTCGTTAGAGTAGCATAAAAAGGGTTGAATAAAAAAGTGTACAATATAAAACAATTGTAGGATGCAATATTATAACATTTTTCAGTAGATATGAAATTATTTACAATTCAATTGTACTGCATTAAAATGACAAATAACCGTTTGTGTGTGTGTGTGTTTTATTTTAAATTCTGTTTTGTTGTGCAACAAGTAATTAAAGTCAACAATAACTTGAATGATCTCATGTTCCGGCTCACTGGGAATTATACGGGGCTTGCCCATTCGAACAAAAAGGTTTTGAAAACATTGTTTGATCTTGAATGAAGAATTTCATGGTAAACGAAGTCATCAACATGGTAGATTGACTGCAATGATTAACTGAAGAATAATGTTTATATTTTGATAAGATTAATTTGTGAATCATGTTTTAATTGCATTAATTTCGTATAATTTAACTAAACTAATTACCGAAACTACAGGAAATTTCAAAATTTACATATATACTGATGCAACATTACAAATATTAATTTAAGTTTATATACTAATTGTTTGAACGTGTTAATTATAAATAGTTTAATTGTCTTTTATTCGCAATTCTACTAAGATTTTAAGACAAAGGTCTTTTGACAAACACGAGTCGATACTGAAATTCTCGAGACTCTCAAAAAGTCCCGAATCTCAAAAATATAATTACAAAATTATACTCATTAGATTCTCGAGACTTTTCCGAGACCCGAATGAAACTTGCATTTCTTTGTATATGAGTACTAACACCTTTTAAAAATTACTATAATAAAATAAAATTACTCAATTTTTATTTAATTTTAAATTTTCACATCGTAAATGATTGAAAACTGATTGAACAGCGCAAAGGCCTTGTATAGATGCGTGCGTAAATGAGCTTATTTGTTAATCTGTGAATCCTTAGTAAACCGTTGCTATCCAATATGTAATAGATATACCCATAGCATACGCAACATTACAGAATACGATATGTTATTTGTAAACAGATATTTCGGTACATAAAATATCTTTACAAACAAACAAAAACACATCTAAGCAAAATGATGATTTGAGAGTTATTTTATCATTAAAGTTTTCAACACACTAATTAGGCAACACGCATTACTACGGCGTAAGTTGTATATACGCTAGAATGATTTGCCTCTACGACAAAAGCAATATTAGAGCCTTAAACCATCTTAAACGTGAACATTTTGCATAAATAAAAACTTTAAAATCGATCAATCACTTTATATGTTATTGAGGTCAGCAGAAAATCATTGTAAACCCGAAAATATTTGTCTGTCGAGCAGGAAATAATTTTTGTATGTTTGTTACCGTGATCCCAGACAACGAGCCGCCACTGTGACCGCAGTTATGTTCTGTTTTACGACCCAGTCGCGACAGTATTTCCTAAACGTACCCCAGCTCAGTACCTCCATCCTCTCGGTCGCTAGTGCTACCATCTACAGTGTGTATTGGTGTAAGCCGGCAACTATAGCGTAGTGTTTAAAATTAACCCCTTTTTATGGCGTGCAAAAGCATATTGTCGCCTTCCAGGATTTTTCTCTTTTCTTGCGAAACACAATACCACTAGGGTAGTTTTATCTCGTGATTTAAGTTTGCGGATTTTATTTTAGTTTTAATTTTGTTTACGTGTAGCGTATACACGTCTAAATCCTTGAACAAAAAAGATGTAAAGTTTGTTTAAAGTATGATACGAAGTAATAAATTAAAGTTGTTTGAGACTGTGTGCTTACGCACAATGTATATGGTGCAGGATTGGTCGCAACATTGGTACACATTTATATTTATGACAACTAAACAGTCAAGGACAAGCGACCAAGGACCAACAACGCATGGTTGACTTTACTTTCGTGCATTGTTGGTCATAAAGAGTTATAATATTATCAATATATGTTAATTTCACATTTAAAATAGTCAATAAATTATTTCTAATTGAAATTAAGATACTTTTGTTTGTTAAAATGTATTATTATCCCAAAATGGCGCAACTTATAAATATATTTCTTATTAAAAATCTACATTTAACTCATCTGAAATTTGTATTTTACTGATCAAAAACATCTGCAGTGTCTTGCACTGGACTTTCTTATAGGTAGTAGGTATATTTTGTTTAGGTAGGAAATATATTAAAATATAAAACCTCGCCTACTTACATATGGCGGATCAAGCGCAGAAAAAAATGGACGTCAACAATATGTTATTAAAAAAGATTTTATTTTAAATATTACGCTATAGTTGTGTGTACTAGAATTCATATTTCACATTCTTTGATTTATTTTTAATATGGGTGGTGTTTGGTATTGATTTTGCAAAACTGTATGCTTCCGTCTGTGTTTGTGATACAAATTAGCCGTTCTATTTGGCACGTCGTGTTCACTCGATGAAGCAGCAATATATTTGAAATATCTGTGTAAATTTGCGACCTCGAACTTTTAGTCCAGTCATGCTCGCTGAAACAGTTGGCAATCACAATAGATCGATGAAATGAGTCAACCATTCGGGAGAAACCCATATCCTTTTCAGACGGAACTTCGTAGTCATCATAAAAGCATATGATCTGCATTCCAAATTACACATTTTACTTCTGGGTTTTTATACACTTTATTTCATAACTGTTTAATTAAAATATTGAAAGTTGGTATTCTTAATGTATTTTATACATTTTCTCAAATAAAATATTAGGTTTAAGAAGAAAAAAAAACTAAAATACAAATGTAGTAATTATAAATATTGATTGCCAAACTTTAGCCAATACTTTTCAGTGCTCATAATATGTCAGATAGTCAATATTGTATATCGGGTACGTAAACATATTTACGTAAAATAGCAAATTTCGGTATAGAACTGCATTGAGGCTAAAATATTATTCCTAATACGAATACTTTTATAGACTTATACATATGTGCATAAGAGAGATTCTATGCTTTAAAAAAAACTTGTACTTTTTGGTGGAGTTGCACTATAAACAAACTGTTGTTAAATGTATTGTAAGTACCCAGTTATAGAAACCTATCAGTTATTTTAGAATTCGTCTCACATCCACTTTTGATCCTTGACGAACTCTAACATTCTTCGACAGTTGTGATTGACGAAGAAAATGTTGAAATATCTATTTTTAATTATTAAATATATATATATATTATATATATATATATATATATATATATATATATATATATATAATATATATATATATATATAAATATATATATATATATATATATATATATATATATATATATATATATATATATATGTATATATATACATACATACATACATACATACAAACATAGATAACTTAATGTCTATTCCCAACATGTGGGGTGGCAGAAGCGAAATAGAAGAGCCATGTATGAAGCGAAAGAAGTGTATAAGGATAGAATTGAATGGCGAAAGATTGTCAAGATTTGAATGTAAAGGGTTTTCTGCCACCCCACATGTTGGGAATAGACATTAATTTATCTGTTTGTTTGTATGTAAGTATATATATATATATATATATATATATATATATATATATATATATATATATATATATATATATATATATATATATATATATATATATATATATATATATATATATATATATATATATATATATATATATATATAAAGCTTTTCACAAATTCCTAAAGCTCTGGCCATTTAAAAGAAACTAATAATATTAATATAAAAATCTATATTTCATAAAATGGTTATTGAATCCAAGGTGGGTCTTCTGTAATCCCAGGAATTGGAGTGGGGTATTATATATTGATTGTAAAGTAAAGGCAGAGGTCACACGAGCCGCCGTTCAGTGCACGGATGATTCATGCGTCGGCTAATTTAGCCGCAAACTAGTAGCGTCATTGCTGCCGTGTCACGCCGCCAGTAAAGGAATGAGGGGATGTGTCCAGTCCAGATTGGAGTAGGAACGGGTGGTTACACCTGTACGGCAGGCGCCATGAAGACTGGCGCCACTTCGTCTTTACTTCATCATGAATAATGACCACGAGTCAAGGACACACACAAACACGCGCATACAGTCATTCGTAATCGTGTCGTACACCGTACACCCTTTTCCCTCGCCAAGTACATTTCATTCCGTTGTAGCTACACGTTATTATTTCATATTTTAGTTGCTTGTGATTTTTTTCGGTCAATAGAATATTTTACATTTATCTCTAGCAAAAATGTTGTAACTAATGTGTATAATAAAAGGCACGGGTTACGTTCTGGGGTACGTCATGAGGTTCTTACCATTGCCGTTCGTCTCGAGTAGAATTCGTGCCAAGAAAGAACAACGAAAAGGTTAGGTAACCGTTAAAAATCGATGGTCATATATTTCCTAGAAGTGAAATGGTGCAGTTTTATTTGTAAAATTAATTAGGTCACAATTCCATAAACAATGCAAATTGCATTTCTTAGAATGTGAATGTCATTGTTGAATGTGCGTCATGCATATTGTTGATGAGTATTTGGCTTTGTTGTTAAATTTCATATTTGTCTCTTATTTCTACGTAATTAAATTGTATTCCTTATTTTTATTTCTAATATGAATTCCCTGAATACAATTATGAAATTTAAATTACTATAATGCCATGATGCAGAAAGTTTCGTCAAAAACTAACATACAACAACAAAACCCAAAAATAGTAGCAAGTTCAGTATTTTTTATTTATTATATTTTCTAAAAAAATTTAGTCCAAGTGTAAACAAATAGAATATCGCTCATAGCACAGACAATAAGCAATAAATAAAATATTCATAATTTTCTCTTCTCATTTTCTCATTCGGATGTTATTTTATTTCGATGTTATTTTCATATTTCTCTATATTTAATTTGATTCTTCGGGTATCTGATTCATTTTATAAGTTCTTCATATTGCTTTTTCATGTATCTAAATAAAGGAAGAAAATTTGAATAATGGATAAACAACACGAACTATAATTGGAAGTATTGATTTGACAGAAGATACGAATTGGCAGTCCGTGTTCTCCGTAGCAAAATAAATGCATTAAGCAGTTATGTCGACTATAAATGCTAAGTCAGTGTTATATAGTGAAAACATCCTGCACATATTTAATTAATAAATATTTTTTAAAACCACAACGTTTTAAAAACATATATATATATATATATATATATATATATATATATATATATATATATATATATAATTTATAGAATTATACAAATTATTATTCAAAACATTAATGCATTTTAGAACTATATACGTTTTCAGAAGCCTATAAATATTTTTGTTTGTTTCAGAAAATGGTTTGCTCAGTTACGAGAACCCAAACTATCATTTGGACCCAGCTCGCCTAGACGATGCACTAAACTCAAACACAGCCGCTGACCTCTATGAGGAGCTATACCAGGAGCTGGACGCCGTGTGTAATTTGTCATCGGGGGGCAAACAGTCACAAGCACCAGCTCCTGGTCGACGTAGCTACGCCTCGCTGGACATCGGTTCCATGGGAGTGGACATCACCACTGGTCCAGTAACCAATCTAGACTCACAAAACTACACCGACAACCGAAGGTATGCAACATTATAGAAAATATAGAATTATTACGATCTCAAATCAAAGATGTACCTTTTTATGTAAATTTAAATCATTTTACTAAAGCCTTACACCGACGAAGCAATAGTATACAGGGAATAGTATAGTCTATTCCTAATCACATAGATATGACGTCATAACGAACATTTTCGCACAGACAACTAAATTATATAGCATTTCTGTTTTACATGCAAGATACACGGAGTATAAGAAAGTCCAGTGCAGGACACTGCAGATATTTATATGTATAATTATTAATTATATTTATTCCATCCGTTAATAATTTTGTGTATAAGTGTGCATTATAAAAACAGAAAACCTAAATACTATGTCCTAAAACCTAGATTTTATGACATTTCACATGTGCCCTAAACAGATCATGTAGTACATTACGGTACTAAAAAAAATGAATTAGTTATTTGTCAATTGAAACTGTTTAGACTAGTTTAGCAAATGGATACTGAAAATGTCTAGTAGACTTGAATTGCTTGTTTGGAGTAAGGCTTAAGTAATTGTTAGATTAATTATTTGTGAAGTAAAATGTCGCATATTCGCTAGAAGTACCAAAATGTGAATCTCGTTAAGTAGCAGGAGGAACAAATAAACGTAAACGATACACACATATTCCCACCCAGTCAGCTCACAGCACACAGAGAGACGATAACATTTAAGTGTTTGTGTCATTGGCACACGGTGTGTCACAAGAAAGTGTCTGTCTGTGCGCCGTGTACAACCATTAGGTAGAACATTTCGACTATCTATGCTGTCTGATCGTGAAACATTCCGCGAGCGTGTACTATTACGAGTAGGTGTCGACGCTCCTAACGCTTCCAACCCAAGATGACGACACATATTATACTGGCTCTGGCAGCTTATCATCACTTGAATAAGAATTGAGATAGTATAGTTCTCAATATTTATCCTTTCCCAATAAGGCATGACAGTTACCTAAATGGTATTTATTTATTTTATTCTTGGTTGATTCAGCTTCACTGTCCTTGATTTTCAATGAGAATTTACTTTATGTTATGGTTTAGTTTAGGAAATGTTATAATCGGTAGTCTCTGTCGAACATGTAGTTTTACTACTTAGTCAAGGAAAGTAGTGGGGCGAAAACTAATTGGCCAAACCAATATTCAATAGAACGCCACTCATTATTTAGCATAACTGAACTGGTCGAACAATATAGGCGGAGCAAATATTGCTACCGTAGGCCCTATCTCTAGCTAAAACTAGTAATTTAATGTTGTTAATAATACGTCTAAACGAATGACCAAATCTAGATTTACTTAGCTACATTAATGATTATATTTAAAAGTAACTAAAATCCAATTTTTGTAATAGTTAAATGTGATAATTTCATCCCCTTTTTCAAAGGATGCAAAACGATTTGTGCTTATTTGACATAATAGTCTCTCCCTCAAAAATTAGTATTACATTTCCCCCGAATCAAATCGAATTTACCATACAGAATAATAAACATTGATGAAACACTCATGGGTATCACTGATACCAGAGAGTTGAAGCAAAAAAAATCGTTGACTACTCTTTTCTCTTTCTGATTCATTTTGCCAAACCCAATGTCATCAATGCGCTATCTTCTTCTCGCGCATTGAATAAACATGATCTGGGTTCGAACTGCACACTATACACACACACACCACACACATACTTGAGTCCTTTTCAAACATTCCTTCTCTCAACCCCTACTCGATCCACCACTGAATGTCCGCGAGACCAGAAAGATGAAATCAATCTCGGGTCACTTTTGAGGATTTGTTTTTCCATTGACAAATCGTTTTTCTCGAAAAATATATTTATTTAAACAACAAACCAGAATTTGGTATGTGAATATATATATATATATATATATATATATATATATATATATATATATATATATATATATATTTATATATATATATATATATATATATATAGATATATATATATATATATATATAGATATATATATATTATATATATATATATATATATATATATATATATATATATATATAAAAGGTTTCAATATTTCTCTATTGTAATTTAAACACTCGCTATTTTTTGAATTTCAATGTGGGGAAAAAGTTACTTTCTGATTGATGTGAGGGTTATTAAGGCCGAGTGGTGTGGACGCAATTATACGGGACACCACGGCGCCGTGTCCACAACCGGCCACTTAAGTGCAATCCATTTGTCTATACGACTCGTGTGTGCACTATATTCATTTAATGCGTCCACATCAAATATATTCTCTCACATATACTGATTTATCAATCTGAGCATATAAATTCAACGATTTTTAGAAAATATTTCATTCAAAACATAATTTATCTTGTGTATTTAAAAGCGTGATGTTATTTATATTATACTTTATTTACGATACGAAATATATATATATATATATATATATATATATATATATATATATATATATATATATATATATATATATATATATATATATATATATATATAGGTAGACCATTTGTAGGATTCTTTGTGAAGTGCTTGTTATTTCGATAGTTTGCAACACTGACGCGCTTGACATTGATAGATCTGTAGTAGCAAACCTCCTTACAACGGAGGGTTGACACTGCATATCTATCAATGTCAAGCGCGCCAGTGTTGCAAACTGTCGAAATATCACGCAACTTCAAAAAGGAACCAAAAGATAGCTCATATATATATATATATATATATATATATATATATATATATATATATATATATATATATATATATATATATATATATATATATATATATATATATATATATATATATATATATATATATCAACGTCTAAAACAGATTAGATCTAAAATAGCTGTTACTGGCAACGGAAGATAGAATCTAAAACCACTTTTGCAACCATAGAGAATAGAATACACAGTACATAACACTAGAAACGATCTGTTTATTTACGTCCGGGACGTCCTGGCGCTTCAAACGACGTCTATGCGATGTTGTCAGATCGTGTTTGACACAAACACCATTCCAGTCCATTAAAGTAACACGACAAACGTATTCAGAACATTTCTAATAAAATATAAGTGAACGGCAACTCTAAATAGTTCTATATTCGTTTTTATTTTGAGTTATAACTATTCCTACTTTGGATAAATAAACATAGTAGTGTATTGAGGTGGGATTAAGATTCGGTTTTCATTTTCAATCATGACGGTCTAAATGAAAGGCTTATGCATATCATGTCTTAGGAAACGTTCATATGAGGATATGCAAGCTTTCGTTTTGAGTTACATATTGGCAACCCCGGGTAAACGAGGGTTGTTTTCCCCCAAGTAATCGTAGAATTCCACCCTCACTGCAGTCGCAAGCGTCTTGTATCGGCGTCCAGACGCATAAAATATTTCGTAAAATACATTGTAAGAAAATATAACAACATTCGTGCGTTTAAATTCGCGTGCGTGTCAAATTAAATATGTTTTATTCCTCTAAGTTATATTTTGTTACAGCAGAAAGTCGCACGTTCCGCAAATTCATGAAATAGATTTAATTTTACAGTGTAGATTTCATTAAAAGTTGTGCCGGTGGAAAATCGTTTGTGCCGTGGTTAATTGTTAAATAATTCGCTGGGTGTTATGCAGTCGAGTGCATGAAACCAGAGCCGGTTTTCATATTTTCATTATACGTTATAATTGTAACAAAAACATTGTTACAATTCATAACAAATATGTGTAATGATTATATAAATGTTACGATTATGTACGTAATACTAAAATAATTCGTTAAATTAACGAGTATCCATGGTTAAATAATTATTCATCAGTCAATGTGCAATATTGTTTTTTGTTGTTACCGTTTCAGAATCTGTATTTAAACAAATGTACCATTCGAATCACACCAAATGTGTTTTCATATTACATTCTAATACTTCTTTTTCATATTTCATAATTTGTGAATCACAAACATATTTTTTATATTTCAGCCACAACACAAACATCATTAGTCATACTAAGCAGAAAATAGTATCAAATTATATTAAACTCAAATATATATATATATATATATATATATATATATATATATAATATATATATATATATATATATATATATATATATCTATCTATCTATATATATATATATATATATATATATATATATATATATATATATATATATATATATATATATATATATATATATCTATATATATATATATATATATATATATATATATATATATATATATATATATATATATATATATATATGTATAATATATATATATATATATATATATATATATATATATTATATATATATATATATATATGTATTTTTTAATTGATAATTTCTGATATATTTTCCTAAAATTGAAAGCGCTTTTCTAAAAAATATGTTTCAAACATCAATTAATAACCGGAAGCTTATAAATAACCACTTTATAGAAGTTATCGGTCGTATTCGTATTTTTATAATTAATAAATGTTTGCAAAACACCGCATCGTTTTTAAATATACAAAAATAAAGCTCCACGTACTTTTCGTCTAGCGAAAAAGTACGTTTATATTTTTGATTATATAAAATATAATACAACAAATGCTGTGTGTTTGTTGTAGGAGCAGTGAAAACAACGGGAACGCCATGGGAGTCCGATCGTTGGATCTGACCACCACGCAGCGTCCAAAGCCGGACCTAATCGGCACCGTTGAGTTAGACAGTCCACGGGACAAGTACGTAATCCTACGGATTAACACGTAGTCACGCGACCGTCATATCACATTACCCCAGCTATATGTAGCATATACTCTCCTGCTATTTAACCCTTTCCCATTCTACCGTTTATATCTATATATAATATGGTACATAAAATACATTTAATCATTAGTTTTATTTTCATTAAATATTTGCGGCAAAAACATATATCATCATACAATATAGTTATGAATTCTTAATAACAATTTATTGAGTAAATGATTAAACTATTCTTATCTTTGTTATAGTATATGTGACAAATCCGGTAAAATAAATGGAGACAATCGAGATGACACAGACATGGAGTGTGTACCACATATTCAAGGACAACTTAACAATGATCTTTACGCGGTTCCGGTAAAACGACGACCACAAAAATCACCCGAAGAACGAGCCGATTCTGCTACAACTCCGGACAAAGAAAGATCAGACGATGACGATTTACCGCCAGGTTGGGAAAAACACGAAGGTAAGATAGTCGACCGAAACTGGCCGATCCGGTCCGTTCTGTGTAAGTTCCGCACGCATGCGTCATTGAGACATATAGTACACTAACAAACTAAAACAATAAATTCTATTTTCAGATAACGACGGACCATATTATTGGCACATAAAAAGTGGCACTATACAGAGAGAAGTACCTATTATGACATGTACTGAGAAAAGCGATTCTAGATCAAATTTCTCGAAAGATACAGATAATGTAATAACTTCCCTTTCTTAATTATGATTTCTATAATAATATATTTGATTTTACAAATAGGTAATTGCAAAATTTGAATCAGGAATGATCAGTTCTGTCACTAGAAGCAGCACTAGTTCCGCATTAGATTTAGATTTAGAAGAACGAAAACGGAAAGATGATTTAGCATTCAAGTAAGTATTTTTCCAAGAAAGCAAAAAAATATCACTATTAAATAATTTGAAATTGCCGCGCGAATATATAATAACGTTTCTTCAGAACTTCCGCTAGTTTAGTCTATACATTTCCTCCCCTTCAAGGACTATATATATACGTTTTGAAATTGCAGAAGACGTAGTTATCCGGCCAGAGCTGAACCCGAATCAAAAGAACGACCGATTCGATTCGCAGTTCGATCACTTGGCTGGGTGGAGATCGCCGAAGAGGATTTAACACCTGAACGTAGTAGCAAAGCCGTTAATAAATGTATTGTTGATCTGTCGTTGGGTCGGAATGACTTGTTGGATGTTGTAGGAAGATGGGGTGATGTAAGTTAGCTAATTGTGACGCAATGAGTTCATTATTTTGATTGCATATAATTTATTTGACAGGGAAAAGATTTATTTATGGACTTAGATGAAGGCGCCCTCAAGTTAATTGATCCAGAAAACCTCACAGTTCTGAACACACAGCCCATACACACGATTCGGGTTTGGGGTGTTGGACGCGATAATGGAAGGTACGACTTATTCTTTCAAATATTAATTTAGTTATAAGAAAATCGTATTTGCTGTATATATTGGTAGTCTAATATAATAATTGTTTTATGTCTGGTGTTGGTACCTTCATATTCTACAGGGAGAGGTAATTTTAATCTTTTTATTGCATTTTGAATTATTTTATTGCAGCATGAACGTAATATATTGCATATTATTTAGCGTTTGACTAATATATGAATATTTCTATATATGAAACATTATTATTTATTATAATATTGCATATAAAAATATATATTTAACATTACATTCGGGTGCAAATATATTTTTAAATCATTTCCCATTACTTTAATATTGATAACAATGTTGAAGAACTACAACGAAATATTACTTTGGTTAAGGTTTGCATAAAGAAGTCACCACTTTCCAATATATTTAATGACAATTTCCACCTTAGAATTGATTAACTCAAGATTGCTACCTATTCTGCATCTGTTAATTCTGGCCAGCAATAATAACTTTAGTTTCCATAATTTCCAGGAAAATTAAATTCCTAAGATGTTCTTATAATCATTTCGGTGAATGTAAATTAAACATTATTCAAAAATTAATACTGAAAATGTATTATCAATAGTTCTAAACACGCATTTGTTTATAAGAGTTCATAATAAATCACATTTAAGTTTGTATCTTTAGTTATCTATAGATACAAATTGCTCTATATATTTAAACATTTTTATTTAATACAGCAGATTCTGAGAAAATTATAATGAAGGAAAATCTATTTATTGTGTTATATCTACTTCTTTGTGCGATCTTAATGCATATCCATTATATTTTACTACGATAATGTGTTTCTTATCACTTTAATTAAATTTTAAAACGTATAAAAATCACAATTTGCCGTAATGGAATTTACATTTTAAAACTGATATGCTACTTCTATATTATATAATAGCCTTAAACAACGGTCACAAAAAAAAATATTATTAGGTACAAACGCACATTTTTTCTATCTAAAATATATATTTGAACGTTCAAATACATGTGCGCTTGTTCCTGATAAATATGTTTTTTTATTTTAATTAGTTTTAATATTAATATATTATTTTTTAATATTAATAAATTGCACCCTTTCAATTCTTATAAATAACTTTTTAAAATGCTTATTTTTCACTATTAAGTATTTTGTTTTCTCAACAAACCTAATCGTTTTTCTAACAAACAAAAATGTGTGTGTGTGTCTTTGCGACTAATAGGGACTTTGCATACGTGGCCCGAGACCGAAGCACACGAAAACATATGTGCCATGTGTTCCGGTGCGACATGCCCGCACGAACCATTGCAAACACATTGCGCGATATCTGTAAAAAGATCATGATTGAGCGCAGCTTACAACAGAACCTTGCCAAACCCATAGATATCAATGGGCGTGTTGGTTTGGCCACTAGACCCACTAATTTACCCACCGAACACAGACGGTCGAACCGCAACAGTACAGCGCTAGTCAGTAAGTTTATTTTTGAACACGGAAGATACCTAAAGCCTAGAAAGTCATATAGCAATATTTAAAATAAACTATTTCGGATATTTGAAAACTATATTTTTGAATTAGCTCAATCATTCCCTACCCCAATGGAGGAGCCTAAAAAGGTACTGCGGGCTCAGTACTTAGGCTATACACAAGTGCAACAGGCCACTGGAATGAATATCTTAAATGATGCGATTGATCAAATGTGTACGCAAGTACCACGTGATCAGTGGCAGACAGTTAACGTTGCCATTGCACCATCTATGATATCCATTCTGCAACCTAACGTAAGTATAACGGATTATAAACAGAAATGGGTACATGTTCGTTTCAAGTGGCATTTAAAATATTGTATTTCAAATGCCAGTTAAAACGCGCGTCGACCCACTTCTGGGTTATAATTAATCAAATGAACATGTGGGTTGTATGTTGAGTATGTTTCCAGGATGATAAATTGATCACAGAATGCCGCGTAAGGTATTTGTCGTTCCTGGGAATTGGTCGAAATGTTAAACAATGCGCATTCATCATGCACACTGCACAAGATTTGTTCATTGCGCATGTGTTCCATTGCGAACCATCATCAGGTGCATTATGCAAAACAGTGGAAGCTGCATGCAAAGTAAGAATATACTAAATGGTTCATCTTACCGTGAAATACATCCCGTTTTACGGTATTGATCCGCCGTTAAAGATACTAAATTATATATATATATATATATATATATATATATATATATATATATATATATATATATATATATATATATATATATTATAATTGTTATATATATATATAATTATCATTGTTTCTAATAACCAAATCTAGACCTTAACCCATTTATGGCCAAAGGTGCATTAACGAACCATTATAAATACATGCTTTTTTAAACATAGAACATGTTCTATGTTTAAAAAAAGCATGTTTTTATAATGGTTCGTTAACGCACCTTTGGCCATAAATGGATTAAAGTCCGCGTTGCCTATATTATCAATGACACATTTTCGTTTCAAATATTCATTAATTTCTCCATTAATATTTAATAATTAATTATTATTCATTAATTTATACATTAATATTTAAATCAACTGGAGGTCTAAATGTGCCGTATTACTACGATTTAATACGAAATCATTTTGAAGTCGTCTTTGAAAAATATCTTACGAACTATCATGAATTTAAAATACAAATTTCAGAAGTCATTTAGGATCGGGTCATTAATGTCCGTTCAATAAAATAAATTAAAAGACAAGCTCGCTATACAATTGTATAATTTATGTGTATGTGTGTGTGTGTATAGTTGAGGTACCAGAAATGTTTAGACGCACATCCCCAAGGTTTAGGGCGAAACCAGTCGAGTTTAACAACCCCTGGTAAAAGTTTCGGTGCCACGCTCAAATCGTTAATGGGATCCCTGACGGGACGAAAAGGCAAAGGGTCTGAATCCTGAGATGAGGCGCAGTCTCTGCAGGTATACACGCCAAGATGCTCTAACGCAAGAATGTCTAATATTGCTATGTTGCGAATGGTATTAGGAATTGTGGCCACTTCCTGCAGAGCGAGAGGTCATCAGACATAGACATCTTCAGTCGCCGTTAACGCTTAAGTACTTCAGCAGTAGTCCGCCGTCAGCAAGCTTGCGGTCTCTGCTTTCACCGACATTGGACACGCGCCGGCTACAAATGACTCGTTGGGATAGTTCGACATCTTAAACCGTAAACCGAAATCGAATTAATAAAATGAAGAAGGTGACGACGATTAGTATAATATGTGTGCGCGGTTGTTGCTGGTTGCAATTAATTCAAATATACAACAAAAATCAAAGTGTGGGACCCAGATTTAAACCAAATAAACCAAAAATAAACATGATTCAGATCAGATGATTTTCATTCATCAAATAAATAAAATAAAAAATAGTATCTACTACCTACTATATATCGCTATTAAATGTTGCTTTTACAAGTCCAGAGAAGTTGCGACCTTCTTAAGGTCTCGCTCGAAATCCCCTTCATAGAACCACATATTTTGAGTTTCTGAAACTCAAATAAAAAATGTAATTCTATAAAGTTCCGCAAGGGGACTTCGAACGGTACCTTGATTGATATGAAACCAAAGTAAACACCCCTCTTATTATTCAAATTCCCTTTTTCGAAAAACGAGAGCAAAAGAAATAGAATGAATGTTGATAGCATATCTCTGTCCTTCATTATCGTCGTCGTAAGATTTTAGAGAACGGGATTCTATTTTTTTGGGTAGAAATTTGAATTCTATTTCTTTGGTCTTAGAGAATTTTGCAAGCACCAAATAACAATATTTAAAAGATAAAAAACAAACAATAATTGTATGTGTGTAATTACCTTATTATTAAAATGATTGTATTCATTATCACTCTGTAAATATTCTACAGCTGTTATAAGACTGCTTAATAAAAAATGACAAAAATTGATATTGTATAGTAAAGAAAAACAAACAAAAAAATATGAAAAATAATTAATAATAAACGCTAGTAGTCACCGCTACTGTTAACAGTAATCTGATGGAACAGTCACTCAAAGACATGCTAAAAATAATGTACCTATACATCTTGTTAACATAGCAAATAAATAATAAAAATATCAGCTTATTTTTCAAAGCTAAAACATAACCACTATTTGTTTTTGCACTTTCCTCGTGTTCCTCGATTCGATTTTTTTGTTTACTTCGAATTGTTTAATTGTTATGTCAAATCTACAACTATTTATTATTATAGTGGTGTGTCGATCTATATAGTATATCATACAAAAACTATGTTTTGTATTTCTATAAAATAAACTTAATTTTACATTTCATATGTTATACAATTACAAAACCGAGTGTTTTTGAATCAAACAATTGTATTTATCTATGTAAAAAAAGCATAAATCAATGTTTTCACACACTGCTTTTTTTAATTCATTCATTTATAGACATCCATACATACATACATTCAAGTGTAAAAGGAGGTATGTATCAATCATAAAGTTTTTATTTAATAATATTGGGCATAAATTCAACAATCGAAATCTAATCCACATATGTTGATACCGCGCAATTTAATCATGCTGAATTTTAATCCGTGCATAGACATATATTGGGGGGGAAAATTCCGTTTCGGAATTATAGACAAATAACCATAAAAATAATTCAATTTATACACTTTGTTAATATTAAAATTGTAGGACTTAGAATAAGGCGTGGTTTGTTTCATTAGATGGGTGTGGCTTAAATTAATATGGCAGGTGTTTTAGAATATTAATAATGATAATATGAGTGCACCACTAGTAGCTTGCAAGGGTCATATTTAAATCTTACTCGGGTAGTAACAATAGTTGCGTTCAGTAAATGCAGAGTGGTGCACTTTGTGCGAAGAATAGAGAAAGACATGTGACGATGCTCAATATATCATCATGTTATCGCGGAGTGTGACGTCACAAGCCGTACTCTTTTTCCCATTTAGCAGTACGCGTTGCAATAACCGAACGCAGCTAATATGTTTATGATAGGGCATTATTATAAATATAATTATCTTCATTTGATATGTATGAACTAATATAGACGTGCTTAGAAGTTACGTTTATATATCAATATTAATTAAGAGAAATTTAATTATTTTGAACAGTTGTCCTGACGTATAGTTGTGTTTTAAACTTTTATTAATTAAGTACAGTATGTTGTAATAAGTGTCCCGTGTAGACGACCTAGATTTGTGCAGCTAACTTCACATGTGAGTTTTTATGATTATCAAAAATATATTTTATAGGTTAGGGTGTATATTGAAAGAATGTCGAAACTATTTAGTTTAAGTTATCATCATGTATTAAATCATTGTAAAAATGTACATCAGAAAAATGTTCGACGTACATTTTTATCTAACGCATATTATTGTAATGAAGTATGGGATACACGATTGAATACTCCACTTTTGCAAAAGGTCCATTTGGATGAATTATATCACGAGTTAGAATATAATTTCAGTAAAACGAAAAATATAAGCGCTGTAGACGTTGATATATTTGCAAATGCTGTAAAAGACGATTCTCATACAGACGAATTATTAGATTTAATACATAAGTTGCGGTTAAGTGCAGAAACATGCAATACTTTACAATCAACAGAACATGCTGTAATACGATACATGATTCAGTTCGGAGCATACGATCGTCTTTTACAAGTTCTGGATGATCGCCTTAACTATGGTATGTTTTTGGACGATTATACCGCAAATTTATTACTGGATACATTTTGGAAAAAGAATGATTATACTTCCGGAGCAAAAGTTGCCGCTCAAATAATGTTACAAGAAGATTTTTCAAATGTATTAGTGAGAAATCTATCTTTATTACACTGTTTTAAATTTTTGCAAAAACCAGAAGGCTGGGAAGAACCTACACCAGTAGTAGATGAATCGAAAGAAGAAGTTAGAGTTCGCGTTAAATTTCTTAGAAATCCGTATAATGACGATCACTTTGATCTCAAAAATCCGATGCATCTTATAGGTAAAACTTTAACAATGATTGGTTCACAAATAAACGACGCAATAGGCCGATCTTTTAAGTTAATTGGATTAGCTTTACAAAATAATCCTGATAAAGCAAAAGTATATTTGAATGACATAAAGAACGAAACTGTAGTGACAGAAGTTTTAAATTTACTGCCCGATGATAACGAAATAAAAACGGAAGCTTTGAAGTTGAGATCCGAGGATTTGAATGTACAAACAGAATTGGAAAGTCGGATTCGGGACACTGAGCGGATTTCTACGGAAAAGGATATTGCAGAGCAATGTAAACTTTATGAAAAATGGATTAAAGTTCGACTGGAAGCGTTAGAAGAACAACAAAAGCGACTTGAAATTGCACAACGGTTGAGTGTGATTGAGGAGTCGCAAGCAAAACTCAAAGAAAAAGAATTGCAACTTTGGTAATTTTATTCAAAATATAATTAACATTTTATCGCGGGATGCATATTTATTAGGTTGAGAACATTGAATTAATAATAAGCGCTATATACTTAAATGTTGATACCAAATTAGAAAATAATTATGAATTTAAACAATGTAAGGAGTCCACCATTTTGTTTTGTCTTTTACAATATTTATTATGGCAACATGGTTTGTTTTGTGGCCTTTTGTTAATGCACGATCTAAAAAGTATTTGTAGTAGAATATTATGATTCAGTATTTCCAACATAAGAAAAATATCCCTATACAAAATGAGTAGTGCAAATGTACTTGATATTTTGGCCTCGACTTACATTTATTATTTAATTAAAAGGTACTTCGATCGCAAAGAACAACTTGAACTTGAAATAGAAGGCAAAAAAGTGTTCTACCCAAAACGTTGGTTTGGTAAAAAGAAGGTCCCAAAGAAGATCGATGAAAGTTATATTCCTCCAGAAGTAAAAACATTTTATAGCAAAGAAAAATGATTTATTTAAATAAAATAGTACATTGCTTATAATATTTATATATTCAAACTAAATCTAGTTATTATTTGTATATGTTTTTAATTGGTACCATTTTGATTTATCAAAGTGGCAGTTTCACTTCTCACTTGGTTCAAATCCGCCATTATTCTTTCCAATCTGGCACCAACTTCACGTGCTTCCTCCGTATCAACTTGTTCTTGCAAATTACGCGATTCTCGGATAACTGATCCTAAATCAGTTGATGCACGAACGACTTCGCCATATTCAGTGTGCATAGAAGCTAGTAATTTATAAGCTTTACGAGCTACTTCTTCCTGTTTTGCGTCCTATTGAAAACATAATTTACCAAAATTCTTATTGAATTTGTTGTTATATTTTATATAATTACTTTAAATATTATTTCGTCAGATAAGGCAAATGAGCGTTCTAGTTGTCCATTTAAAGAGTTGATTTCTTTTTGAATTACTTTAGTATCATTTAGGATTTTCTCAATGTCGTTGCTTTGTTTTTTTATGTTGGAAATTATTTCGAGTATTCTTCTTGTATAAGCCGATCTATTTTAAAAATTATTTAATATTTTTTATTCCAAAATAAATGTTTTTAATAAATGCATTTACCGATTCGTTTGTTTAGTTAGTTTACTATACTGATCAGATAATTGGGCCAGCAATTGATCCTTTTCTTTTAATTCTTCATTTGCTTTTCGGCATTTGTGCCTTGAATTTTGAAGTCGTTCTTGTAAATTTTGAACTTCAAACTATGAATTAATACTATTTAAATATTGAAGCTATTTCATGAAAGCCAACTTTAAAAAATAAACTTAGCTTCCACAATAAAGAAGAAATATACCTCATTAACATTTTGAGTTTCTAATAAAGTTTTATATTGTCTCAACAATGGATCTTGCACTGAATTCCATTGTTTAGTTAGGTCCACTAACTTTTGAGTGCCAGTGTCAACAACTGCTTTCAGTTTATTTATATTTTCTGTATTCGATAATAATTTATGGCTTTTTGATTTTATGTTTAGAGACTGCAAACTCTGCTCCAACTCTTTTTGTTTAGCGATTTTAGTATCTAGAATCTGAATTATATAAAAAAGTTAATCACAAATTGATTTGTTAAGGTTATGGTTATACTTTTAAACGTTTTGAATCTAATGTTTTTATATCATTTTGTAGTAAACTTATTTGTTCTTTTGTCGTATCAATATCAGCTGAGAGATTAGTTATAATGTGTGGAACGGAATCCTTGATTGGTTCATCTTTTAGAATAGTTATGTCAGGGATTTGTGTGTTTAATGTTGGTATAGTGTCGGAGTTTTTGTCCGGCCATGTTTTGGTGACAGTATTAGATTGGTTGATGGTTTCTAAAACAACTGAATCATCTAATAGCTCATTGTTGGTGTTAAATAAAAGAGATGGAATTAAGTTTTTGTACGCGCATTGTTTAGTAACGTCTGGTAAACTATGGACGCAATATTGTTTGAGTCCTTCTGACATTTCTGTTTGACTATTTGGAATGTGTAAACTTTTACAATTTAAAGGGTAACAATGTCCGTAACCTAACCGAATTGAAGTCCCCTGAGTATGCCGAATGCCGTCTTTTAATATTTGACTAGGAACCCATAAGGCTTTTAAACTTTTGCTTAAATTTGAACGTATTTCTTTTACAACTGAGTACATTCGGCTTTTGTCTTCGGAATGGACATTTTTATCAGGTTCTCGCGGTAAGCGTTCTATCAAAAACATTAACAATCGCCGAATTTCGACTTCGTTTGAATATAATATCATTTGATAACCGATATCACCACGGAAGCCGATTTCTTTAATTGTATCCGCGATATTAGTCGCAAGTTTTAACCGTTGGCTCATAGACGGGGGAAGCGAATGAGGGAGTCCTGTTCCAGGAGTTATAATATCGATACAGGACATTAAGGATCTGATAACCATGTCGTTGTCGAACTGTTTGAGTGATCGTATGTCATCTTCAATCGAACTAAAAAATAGTTTTCCTATTATTTTAAATATTGTAATTATTTTACAATATTTACCAATTTAAATGTTTTAATGAGTCAATAATAATATTATCAATATCTTCCATTGTTCTTTATTTTAATTATTTACTAATTGTCAAATTTAACAATCACACAGTTGACCAATGTCAATATACTTATAATTATCTAACTGTTTGATAACCACTGTTTGAAGTCAACAAAATCATTAAAAACAACTATAATAATTGTTTATATATAATTATAAAAATACATTTAATTCAGGTGCATAAATAAATGGAATGCTTTTACTTATAATACTACTTAAAAAATTATCTATTATAAAATTAAATTTTACAACTGTTTGACAACTGCTCTTTTAATCAGTGGCGTCGAGTTATGGTATAAAACACGAGTTTGAGAAAGCAGAAAATAAATTAAGTAACTTGTTATACTTTCAATGCTCGCTTTATTAAAATAAAAGTTAAAGATTTTTTTGAAAACTATTATTTAGCAATCGTATTTATTTTTAGTTAGTTGGGTACACTGTAATATTATTTATGGTACATTTGACACTGACAGTTCTGTGTAATTTTGTGTATTTCATCTATTTGTTAATAACAAATAAGTAAATTAGGAACTAAAAATTGTTAAATATACGTTATACTATTAGATGCTTTAGATATATGTGTTCTGTGTACTGTAGTAATGTAATTCATACTTAATGAGAAACAGGTTTTATTTTATAAAAAGTGCATAACAGGTGCAACTACCTGTGTCATTCTACTTGTTTGATATTAAAGTACATATATATTTAGTTGTGTATCACATATATTAGAGTGGTTCGGTGCAAGGCCTAAAAATTAATAATGCCAGATGCAAAAAAGAAAATGATTTCAAAGGAAACCGGAACGGTTCCAAAAGTTAAATATTGGAACAATACAGGAGCCCATCATGAAACGCATGTTGCTAATAATTTGGTATGTTGAATTGCTGTTTATTTTTAGTTTGTAAGTTTAATTTCGAAATATACTGATTCATATGCAGAAACATATTAATTATATTCGTATTTATATCTTAGATTATTTACCATATTGCATTGCAGAGGTATAATTATTAATGTATTACTATTATTTTTAATTTTATTTATATTATTTATGTTGCATTGCAGATGAATAATTATTAATGTTTTACTATTTACTTAACTATTGATTTTAAATAATCATTTAAATTCTATGTTTTGTATTCAATAATATTTATGCATGTTATGAAATGTAAATATAAAATCTAAATGCGGAATTATGTATACCCATGTAAACATAGTAGAAGTTTCTAGTAAAATCCTTGATTATAAATAGATATTCTATATTTAGTAAATGAATTACTCGATTTCAAAATAACATTAATTTAATGTTAACTGATATATTAGACGATGCATCCCAATCAGGAACGAACTCACTCCGATTCCAGAAACCAACAGCAATGCGCAAATCATCACTGTTTTGAGGGTAATTACTTTTAAAAAGCGCCGAAAATAACATACTTTTTATTTTCCGGGTTCTATTTTAGGGCTGTGCGTCGACGACACTAGAATCTTTTCGAATTACAACAGTTTGCCGTATATTAATATGTCTGGTAAGTGCACATTTTTAATATCTATTGACCAAAATTAATATATTCTATATATGTATACACGCGTTACATTAAACAAAATCACATCACTCTATCATTATTTATGGAAGAAATACGCAAAGATTTTCGTATGTGT
Organism: Nebria ingens riversi; assembly: GCA_018344505.1. Classification (NCBI taxonomy): domain Eukaryota; kingdom Metazoa; phylum Arthropoda; class Insecta; order Coleoptera; family Carabidae; genus Nebria; species Nebria ingens. Next base: position 151,488 of record JADQWA010000857.1, read on the forward strand.
ACCAACATGCGTTATTCTTCTTATATCCCCTAGAAACACCATTAAACTGGCTTATAAACCTCGTTTACTTTTCTTTTGTTCCACGAAATTCTATTTGAGCTTTTCGTTAAGGTGGAACAACTAGTCCAAGTACAAGTGGGTCAACTTCGCGTAGACATTCAGGCGGAGCAATTCGTAAATGTGACAACATTACAAAATATCCTGACAAGAAACAAATCGAAGATAAATTGAATCAAATCCGTGAATATCTAAAAGTTACATCGTCACTAATGTCGAGCGTTAAAGAAGACCAGGTGCGTTTATTTAATTTGTTAGAAAATCTAAATTTGGAAAAAAATTAAATCATTTTAAAATGTTCTAATACTTTTGGATGTAATTGAAAATGATGTTAACTTTAAGACAAGCAACGACGAATCTGATGAACTCTATCAAATGCTGTCTGCTTTGCGCGACAGCGAAAAAAAACTGGAGGCTTTACTAGTCACTCAGGAAGTACGACAAGTTGTCAATAACACTAGACAAACCCCAAATGAAGTTGAAGATGTTGATGATAATGAGGTTATTAAAGAATTATTCAATTTTAAACCAGATTCACTGATAACTCACTAATATTATTACTAATACAGTTATAACTTTATTCATTTAAATTTACTATATTCTTAAGTCTATATTAATACTTTATTTTATGGAAACCAAAATATTTAATTTGAAAAGAATGATTTTCGACTATAGGGTATTCCACATATAAAACATCTGCAGTGTCTTTCACTTGACTTTCTTATACGTAGTAGGTATATTTTATTTAGATAGGAAGGATATTAAAATACAAAAATTTAAACATTTAAGAAAATATAATTATTTATTACATTATATTAGAAATTATTATAGCCACACATTTTATTACTGTTCAACTGAACTTTTTTCATGATTATAATACTTATTACTTCGTATAAGAAAGTAAAACTTTTCTTGTTTCATAGTTTTGTTATTTAAGTATTATTTATAAATGTATTATCACAATTTTATACATTTTTCGCAATGGCTTTTAAACAAAGGTTGAGAGCCACCAAGTTAGACCCAAATCCGCAGGTCATGACGTAATATGCACGAAGTCTATAGCTATTTTTGCTGAATTGCACGTAATAGATATAGATAGATCAAGCAAACTGAAACAGGACAGGTGTGGTTAAAGTTGCAAGAAAAAAGTTCATTTCTCGCGGCAATTTTACTTTATTCAATGATGAATATATATATATATATATATATATATATATATATATATAATATATATATATATATATATATATACATTTATATATATATATATATATATATATAATATATATATATATATATATATATATATATACACATTTATATATATATATATATATATATATATATATATATATATACATTTATATATATATATATATATATATATATATATATATATATATATATATATATATATAAATCCTTATCCATATGAAATATTAACTTAAATCACACACCTTTGTAAATGAAGCTTTCTCATTTTTCTGTAATTCCTGTAAGAAATTCTGTGGCGTATATCAACTTACATGAGGCCATACAAATGCAATAATATTACTAACAATATTCCTTACTTCAAATTGGGCTAATTAACGCGGTTGTTTATTTATAGTGTCGATAACATTTGACACACTACAATTTATTCTTTGAATTAATTATAACAGCTAAATTATTTCAAATTTTAATACTTACGGCGTTATGGTTATAAACTTTGTAGCTATTTTAAATGCACAATTAATTACACTATCATGGTTTGTTTTATGAAAATAATAAAATAGTCTCACTCATTAAAAAATGTAACATATATATTTATCTAGTATAAAAGAACTGAAAATCATAAAATATACAAATTCTCACACAATTTTACACGGACACTATCGTGTATCGGCAATAAATAAACGTCTTTGAATATTCTGATTAAAATTTCGCGACTTATATAGACATAGTTTGTGGGGTTTTAATTTGCTTGGTACTGCTATAACATAAACGCCTAATATTTGTGCTATTAAAACCATTCCACATTAAAATTAAACTTGTGTATTACCTATTTATTTAAATAATAATTAAATAGCTAGCCAATAAAATATTTCTTAGATTTCCGAAAACGGGATCCCTACATTAGACACAGAACCAATGTTTCCAACATTTCAAAACAATGTTCAGCATCAACGCAACGAACTCGAAGACAAATTGGAAATCTCCGAATTGAAACTTCATGCTTTACACGAACAGCAAAGTCTCCTCATGCGATTACAAGAAAAAGCTGAAAACCAGCTGAAAGACGCGCGTAAAGCGCAAGAACGCCTATCCATATGTGCAAACACCATCCAATATCCAGTGCAACAACATCCTGCACAGCAGCTTCAACAACCACAACAAATGAAGCTACAACAGCCGCAACAAATTAAGCAACAACATCCACAACAAATTAAACAGCAACATCCGCAAATGATAGTCAACAACTCACAACCAGAACAGCCTAAAATTACTGATAAAAACCGGTGTATTCAGATGACTCAAGCGGATTTGGATCCGGATCAGTTAGGTTTAATGCACACGACCAATGAGAGTCGCGGACAATTGCTGAGGTTGTTGGATGCAAGAGATAATGAATTGTGTGGAGAACAGCACTCGTTGCAACAAAAATTGCAAGAGTTAAACAACAAAAAACAACATATTGATCAGCTTGTTTCGCAGTTGCATAATTATGGCGGCGGCGGAGGTGATAATAATGTAAGTGAAGACGATGAAGATATGACAATGCAGATACGGCAAATCGTTGCGATGAAAGAACAACTGGCTACTCTGAAAGGTTTGTGCAATTTAATTTAATTTTGGATTTTTTATTTGCAAAGTCCTCACATGTTATTCAATTGTCTAAATGGAAAACAAAAATGTCTGCTACACATCTAGTTTATAAATTTAACATCAGGGCGGCGACTTATTTGTGATGATTACAGATATGTTATCAGCTGTAAAATCATCTGAAGCACAACTTCTTCAACAAAACAATAATGAAAGAGCTGAGTCGGTTGAGCATGGAGCTGTGAATAAATCTGGGAACGTAACCAAAGCTAGTTCGGTTGGTTTATCTGACACGGAAACTCGATCAGAGTCAGAGCGACGCTGGAGTACTATGGGTAAACAGAGTAACAAAAGTTCCATTTCAAGTTCTCGGGAAGCACTTCAAGCTGAACTTCAGGCGAAGAAACAGGAACTGGAAGAACTGATGTACAAGGATCAAGGTAGTTAATTTTTTATAACTAAAATATATATATATATATATATATATATATTATTCATTTAAAATATTTTACTTCAACATATTTTGTTTAGATCAAACTTCTGCAATAAATCAAGATGTCTGTAACGAGATAGTAATGAACAAAGGTGATCCACCATTCTCCCTGGATAGCGTCCCGAGTTCCTGGACGTTTCTCCAGGATAATACTCCGCCACGCGAGTCTTGCATATCCAGAGAAAATATTTATTCTAGTGATGAAGAAGAACTTGAAAATTATTCTCAATTAAACAATAATACAACTGATGCAACAATAAAACCACCTGATTATGTCCATTGCAATTTTGCGAAACAAATCCCTACCAGGCCCGTAATGAATTGCAATCTTCCGATGCATGAAACACCTGTAAGTCCTTCGGTGAGCCAGAATCCAAGTCAACCGTGGTCTGGAGTAGAACATAAACAGGTATTTAGATTTGTTTACGAAATAAATACTACTTTTATTTTTGTATTATATAATAGTCTATTTTTCGTCATCTTAATTTGATGTTATGTATCATGGACTTTATGTATTTTTAAAGCAGGTAGAATTGATGACGAATTTATGTCAGTCATTGTTGGATCAACAGCGGCAGGTTATTCCAGCTCATTGTACGCCACCAAATTTCCAGTGGTACACTAGTTACATGCAAATGCAACAAGCGCTGATGCTAAGTACTATTAGCCAGTGTTGCCAATTGCTTTGGTTACAACAACAAGATATAAATACTCTTATCAACACAGTTTCAATGGTTAGTCTTAGATGACGTCCCTAGCCTACTTCTGCGTGGTGGCCAAACTCATATAGTTCTAAGATAGATGCAGTTGATAACTTAAAATTAAACTTCGTATAAAATTCAACAAAATTAAATCGTTATTTTGGTCTTCTGGACATTTTTAAAATTAGTATATTATGCGAAGTTTAATATTAAGTTACAGTTATGAAACTGGGTATAATTTGGCTTCCATGTGCGGTTGTGCAGTGCACGTTGCCTATTTATATGATAGCGCCTAAAATAACTATTTACTTAGATGCAACAACGACCAAAACCCCCCCAAACAATCAACGTTACTCCTCAACCCCCTAGCGAAATAATCGCAAGTGCTTGTTCTCTTCCAACTCGTCTCCCGTCTTCCAACTCCGAATATCCCGGTTTTGTTCCTCGCGAACGCACTTCCCCCCAAAATCTAACCCGAAATTTCCCTGTTGGTATGATGCAACAACCACACCAACCAGTATGGACCGGATCGCAAGCATTGAATAACCAAGTCGCACCGGGAAACCGCGCAAATAACTATTGGGATAATTTCCGAAGGTTCATATTATCATCCGACATATAAAAGCCAATTTTAAAGAATTTAATTTTAGTTATTCTCGCCAAAATCTTCTAAGTACAGCTACAAAAAGTAATGAAGGATCACATAATTCATTACCTTTGTTTGAACGGTCTAATTCTGGAGGATTTGCTCAGCCGATTAGTTTACAACGTTGTCAACAGCCGAAAATTAATATGCCTATACACGAAGGGGTACCAACGATGGAACTTAACAATCATGAAGTTCAATACTCGGTAGATCGAACTAGTCGCTCTGAACGAACAAAATCGGCTAAACGAAATAGAGCTCAATTTCGAAATCGAAATGAATGGAGCGAAGATGCTCCACAGGTTGAAACTTCGCCCCAAAAGTAAGAATCGATTTGGTTGACAATTGATATTAGTAAAAATTGGTTTTAATTTTGTCGAAGGTCAAAACTATTTGAAGTTTTAAGGGAAAACGTGTACAAAGAAGTCACTCTACTGATCTCAGCCAATGAAAATCGACCTCATTTCCTGATCCAGCTATTCCGAGATTTGCAAATGATTAGTTCCGATCCCCTAAGGCGATGTGCGCTGCAGTCAATTCAGGCCCTAATCACTCGTTCTCTAACCGATACAACAGTTTCGGTAAAAAAAAATCCGCTTCAAACTTAAACAGATTTTAAAAATATATATGGTTTAACTTAGAGTCCCAGTCATAGCACTCATTCTAATTCGGATGATCGTGTACCGGTCCCTATACCATATCCAGTTGCGAGTACTTCAACTCCATCTAGGAATAAAACGGAAAAACCTCAAACTAGTAGATGCTGCTTCCCATCACCAAATCAACAAATAGATACTGTATGATTTTTATGTGATACTGAACATTTTCTATTAACCACTTAATATTTAAGTAAGCTCCGGATTTTGTAAACTTCAATATTTTTTCGAGTTAACTTATTAAACTTGGTTATATATAGAAAACTACTCTAAGTAAATTAATTTAAAAAACTAAAATATATTTATTCTAAAGGTTTCAAATGGTAAACTCGATTCAGAAGCTCAGCGTATTTTAATCGAAATTTTGCCATTTTTAAAGTCACATTTGGAAGATGTTTTCCACAATGGATTACTGGATATGATTAAAATGATGATTTTCCAACTATTGCCAACTAAACAAACTGCAAGTAGTAATAAAATACAAGCGAAATTGGATGCGATGTTTACAGAGGCGTTGTCTAAATTTAAAGGAAAACGGTAAGTCCAATTGATATTTGACAACGCTTAAAATCATTTCCAATTTAAAATATTTTTGTTAGAATTATCGATATCAAAGAACCGTTGCTACAAACAATCGCCGACATCTTACTCGAAGAGCTACCAGTTCAAACTCTTAGCAAAGAACGGCAACAAGTCCAATCTTTGGGCAAGGAACGACAGCAAAATACCACTCCAGTCGCTAATAACAACCACCCAAAACCCATGATGACTAATCCTACAAAACCGATTGATAATGTCCCAAATCTAATGTTTCTAGGCGAACACCGACCTTTTGAGTCGTTTCAGTTTTTGCAATGTGACCCCAAAGGTCATCCTAGCTATACGAATGTAATGCCACGGGTGGATAACGGTGATTTAGCGGAAGCAGATCAAAGCAGACGGGAAGCAGAAATCGAAGAGGGTGCAGTCGGTGGACTTTTATTGAATTTAACAGAGGGACAATTGAATAATGTTAATGTAAGTATAACAACCGATGTCTGCGTTTAAAACTACATATGATTTATAATTTAATTAGGCTAGTCTCGAACAAAATGAACCTCAGACCGATCTGGATATGTTTATGAATCAACATAATAAGTAATTTAATGTTTGCAAATGTACATATACATTTTAAAATGTCTTTTCTGTAGAGGAAATTTAATTAAGTCTGTGTAGCAACAGTGCAATTCGTTGTAATTTATTTGTTTTACTAAAAACAATCAAAATATATCTGGACATCAGAAAAATTTAGATATTTCTATATTGAATCCAGAAAATCTTTTACATATTAGACGTTCAATGACATTAGCAACCTAGAAAAATAAATGAACGGGCATTTGCCGCAAATTATATAAATAGCAAGAATCTTTGTTAATGCATTTGTGCTGACCATTTTCACGTATCACTATTAGATTTTAATCAAGTTAACGACGTTTCGGACAGACAGAAAGAATAATTACTAATTTATAACTGAATAAAAAAATTTATTAACGCTATTTGTTTACGGCTAGTAGAAGTTCGAAAGAAATATCAGTGCTAGCTTGCAAATCTAGCGCGGTAAACGAAAGAATTAAAATAAGTGACGTCACACACGTTTTGATAACTTCCGCTAACATTAAACGCACCGATTAAATACAAACTAATTTGTTTGTATGCAAAGAGAATGTATTTATAAATAAATTCTCTTTGGTTTATTAAATATTACTTCCTATCCTATCTACATAGACATGGTAAAGCGGTATCGCATAATATATGCTTCGCTAGTGTGTTTGTAGCTTTAGTCTAGAAATTCGTAAAACTGAAGAGTATTCTTTAAATAATAATGAATCAAAACGCATTATAATTTTCTTTAATCAAATTAGTCATTTAATTAATGTATTTTAATGGGTAAAACGTTATTTGCGAAACTCCCTTCCGGGTAGACCTAATTAACATGCCCTCCATATTTTTGTTGTAAATGAAGTTAGCTGTTAACCATGAACGGTGAACTTGACAGATGGAATCCAGTGTCAACAATATATTGTGCAACAAGTGGTTTTTAATTTTTAAAAAGTATTATTTAAAATTATCTGACCTAAACACCATAGTTTAGTAGTTTTATTAATAGTCCTTGAGTAATTTAAAATGGCACATAGTGGATATACGTGTATTCGTCGGTTATTTTGCTGGTTCAACTTTAGTTTATGGGTAAATATTATTAATAACGCATACGTAATCAGTATGTAATGTATAAAAATATATATGAATTATTCAGTTAACAGGTTGTTTTGTGTTTGGAGCTGGGTTATGGTTAAAATTCGCATATGAGGGCTACATATCTTTGCTGCCCCAATATGCCTTGCTCAGTGCGGATTCTTTATCGATATTTGTAGGCGTTTTTACAATCATTTTTGCGTTTATTGGTTGTTGTAGTTCATGGCTTAAAAATAGGTGCATGCTTATTACCGTAAGTTAAATCGTCTTCGTGTTTTTTTTTTTGCATAAATTGGAAACTGATATAATATGCAAATATATTTCAAGTATAAAGTAATATCAAGAAGTATAAAATATTATACTCTTTGGTAACGCTTATCAGTTTTCCCAACATAATAAAATAACTAGTTTCCATGAAATAATATGGTATACATATTTAGACAAATATTAATTAAATATATTTAGTATTTTAGCTGTATGATAGTAATGTTCGAAATTGAAATCTCGCTAGGAATTTTAGCGTTTATATTTCGCGAATATTTAGGAAATACGTTACGCATTGAACTGCAAGATGGAATCAAATACCATTATAATGTTTCCAACACTATTACCACTAGTTTGGTTACAATTTGGGACCACGTTCAAACTGAAGTTAGTTACAATGTAATTTGTATGTATTTAGATTTTTTAAATTGATATTTTCGCTTCAGTTAAAATGTTGTGGCGTTGTAAACTCTGCTGATTGGTATCACATAAACGCTTGGCCCAATGAAACTTGGGTTCCCGATTCTTGTTGTCTGAACACCACTACAGATTGTGGTCGTTCACAGTTAACAGAGTTATATTCACGCAGTTGCGCTGACCAAGTTTACATTTGGTTCATAGAACGGTTATATATCATCGGAGTCGTTGGACTTGTAGTTGCATTCATACAGGTTTGTTAGTCCGGAGAATGGTTTTCATGTTTAAGCTAATTTTATTTTTAATGTAGCTTTTTGGATTTATTGCCTCTATGTTGATGTTTTGTACCGAAAAAAAGAAACATGTTTCTCCGACTTACGAACGAGGATTTAATATTTAGTAAGCTTATGCTTGTTGAAAGAAATTGTCAATTATATTACAACGAAATCCGTCCAGGATTACACGTAGTACAAAACATGTTTTAATGTGTTAGTTTTATATGTTATAACGAGTTTATATATTTTATATTTAAAATGGCCATATTTTCGAAATGTGTAATGCATGGTAGCTGCTATATTTAGTGATAAGATTCATTATTTGCTTTTGAAATTATTTTGAATCTGCTCAAAAATGTTGTGTTTTTAAATAAAGAATCTCAAAATAAAATTAATATTTATTTACAATCATTTATTTATTATATATATATATATACATATAAACAAGCGAAAACCTATCAATAGTGATTATGTTTTATCTAAAAATAAAATTTCATATGAAATAGTTGGTAATACTGACTAATGTATACGTAACTCAGTTTACAACACTTTATTATTTTAAATTTTAGCGGTTGGCTAAACTAGCTGTCATCTGTCAATTTTTCTCAACCTTCAAATAAAATAAGTATATAACTATTATTTTAGAGTAGTAATAATGTATTTAATAATAGAATTTACTATCGTGCAATAAAAGGTTAAATAATAAAATATTTGCAAGTTGAAAAATGGGTAAACACGATAAAAACCATTCAAAATCTCGCGATTATGATCACAAACATAAATCTGATTCTTATAAAAGAGATGAAACAACGCACAAGGAATCAGATAATACAGATGTATTTACAATTTTCGATAAATATAAACATGAACTCAATCGCACCTTGCGAGACAGCGATTTCAATGTTAAGAATACAGAAGAATTCTGGACATTCCTATACAAATATCAAACTGTTTATAAGAAATCAACTACTGTGTATTTAGATAAAACATGTAAGTTCAAATTATATGCGGGTAAAGTGTCACAATATCAGACGCCACTTTAACTAGAGATCGAATCGTGATTTATAGCGCCATTTTTAAAAATGTAAACGAATTTTACAGGGAACAAAACCAACTTGATAAATTTCTCGCTAAAAAAACATGTAAAACTTTTATATGAAACTCTACCTGTTTTGGACCGTAACGGGCATAGACTTAAAATAACTTATGACAATTTTCGCACTTTTCTGGACATTTTTTTGTTATACATGGACTTTAGACAAAAAGAAAAATTTGCTAAATTAAAAAAACTACGCAAAACACAATCACAACTCCCCGTTTCGGCATTCAGGGAAGAAATAGTTAATTCGGTCAAAGAGAATCGAGTTACTTTGATTGCTGGCGATACCGGATGCGGCAAATCTACACAAATTCCACAATATATACAAAAAGCGGGATTTAAAAAAATTGGTATTATTTTCGAATAAGTTTTAAGAATATTTTAAGGATATATATATATTTTTAAATTAGTTTGCACTCAACCGAGAAGAATTGCTTGTATTTCTCTAGCGAAGCGAGTTGCGCATGAAACATTAACTGAATATAATTCAACGGTAGGATATCAGATTCGATTTGAGAAAACTAAACGAAAAGATACTAGTATTATATTTATAACAGAAGGATTACTTCTTAGACAGGTAATAATGTATATTTTCGTAACTTAATTATGATTTTGTTCATTTGATTTTTTATTTCCAGGCTTCGGATGAAGAAACTTTATCATCTTACGATGTTGTAATATTAGATGAAGTTCATGAACGACATTTATTCGGTGACTTTCTGATAGGAATTATGAAATGTTTATTGTATAAACGTGAGAATTTAAAATTGATTCTCATGTCAGCAACAATAAATATAAATTTGTTTAGTGAATATTTTTCGGATGAGAAAATCAAAGTTATTCAAGTGAGTTTGAATTTGGTTTAATTTGTGATGACTCTATTGTTGGTTTTATTTAATATGTATACAGGTTCCAGGAAGATTGTATCCAATCGATATAATTTATAAACCGATCATTAGAGATCGGTTTGAAAAGAAAACGCAAAAATTAGATGCGAGTCCATATTTGCAAGTTCTTAATATTATCGACGAGAAATACCCAAGTAATTTTCTTTGTTTTATTTAAATTTATATTTTTTGATGCCTCAATTTACTTTTAGAAACTGAAAGAGGGGATTTATTAGTTTTCTTGAGCGGTATTGCAGATATTACAGCGTTATCAGACGCGGTTGTTGAATATAGTAACGAAAAACAAAATTGGATTGTTTTACAGTTACATAGTTCGTTGTCTCTCGCCGAACAAGATAAAGTAAGTTAAAATTTGTTATTTTATATAAACTGTTATCAAATATCCATGTGTGTGTGTGTGTGTGTGTGAGAGAGAGAGAGAGACTTAACTGTACTAATAACAATAGTGTAAAATATTGTTGCATATGTTCGTGTATACATAGCAAAAGTTATTTATTAAAATAAATATATGATTATCGCAATTTTTTCAACAAATTAAAATATTATATTAGGTTTTTGATTATCCACCTGAAGGTGTACGTAAATGTATAATATCAACAAATATTGCTGAAACTTCAGTTACAATAGATGGTATTCGATTTGTGGTAGATTCAGGGAAAGTAAATAAAATGAGTTACAATATGTTAGGTGGTGTAAATACTTTAAACGAACAGTATATATCACAAGATAGCGCCAAACAGCGTAGCGGTCGAGCTGGACGAACAGGTAACTTGCATAAATAAATCATGCTGTCTTTTTATTTGATTCAAACAATGTTCTATCATAAATAGGTCCTGGCGTTTGTTATCGCTTATACAGCGAAGAGGAATTCAACAAATTTGAAGCGTTTACAATAGCAGAAATCCATCTCGTGCCGTTAGAGACGCTTGTGTTGCATATGGTATCATTAGGGTTGAATAACATCATGAATTTTCCATTTCTAGAGAAACCAAATCCGATTGCGATTAAAGATGCAATTGAAAAACTTCGATTCCATGTATATTTATTATATATGAACTTTAAAAATAAAATAGTATTCCAATAACGTTTTAATTTTAGGGTGCTTTATTAGATAACGAATCTTTACAATTAACAGCGTTAGGCGAATCTTTGAGTAGACTTCCTGTCGATTTAACCATCGGGAAAATGTTAATTTTGTCTTCCGTTTTCGGGAATGTTACAGCGGTTTTGTGTTTGGCAGCCGCTGTAAGCGTCCAAAGTCCATACACGAATAAGGCGTATCGGAATCTCGATTGCGAAGTATGGATTCATCTGGTTTTACTAGACTTTAATTCCTTTTTAATTGAAATCGATTGTAGAACGCCAGAAAGGAATTCGAATCGAATCATGGCGATCCTATCACTTTGTTAAATTTGTTTAAAGAGTGGCTTTCTATTAAACAACATTCTCGAACTTTTGATGCAACTGGAAAACATAAAGTTGAAAACTCTCGATACTGGACAAAAAAACGCGGACTAGAAGAACAACGGTTTTATGAAATCATGAAACTTATGACACAATTCAAAGACATATTACAGGTATAATTATTTAATCGCATATACGTTTTAGTCGATATAAAAACATACTGCTGATACATAAAGTTACACCTTGCTCTTTAAACATATCAGATATGTAACGGATACATGTGTGTTTGCTGAAAATATATATATTAATAATTTTCAATACTTAGGATTCTAATTTATTGGACAATAATCCCAATGCAGAAATGTCTGGTGCAGAACGCTCTATTCGTCATGGAGAGCTCAAAAACCTCAAACGAATGCGGTATGAGCTACGGAATGAGCAAAAATCAAGCCAACGAAAGCGACTGAAACATGCTCAATACAACGACGACGAAGATGACGATCCATATGTTGTCAAAAATGATATCAGAGATGTTGAATTTAAAATCACCAATGATTACGATACTTTGCAGGTAAGAAATATGGTTTATCACAACCGACTCACTCACCATGTCTTTAGACTGTTTGTTATCAAAGCTTATAAATTGTTTTTACTTGACCAAATTATAATTAAAAGTATTCTCCGTATTTAATAAAAATGGATTTGTTTAAACTTATACTGATATATCGTTTCCGAATAAGTTTCCGCAAATAAACCATTTGCCGCATGCGGAAAATATTATAAGATGTTTATCAGTTTTTTTTTTAAATATTATGGATTTATGTTAAGTTATGAATAAGTATGATGATTTTTTTTATTTTTCTAGAAATTGTTGAACGAAACTTCTGTAAATAGTTACAAAGATCTGACAATGTTAAAGCTAGTGTTATGTTCTGGATTGTATCCTCAAATCGCTGTTGCAGATGAATATAATTATTGCAAAGTAAATATTATATTTCTATAAGTCTCAAATATTATGTCCAGTTGCACCAACAAAAATGAACACTAATAGTAGATTGAATAAAGTTGTTTCTTATTTTGTAGAGAATTTAAAAATAAGCAATTTTATTAATAAACATAAAAATATTTTAAACAAAACATTAATACTAAAATAATCTACAATTAAAATTAATTATTTTTGGTGCAATCGAACATTAATATTCAATTATTTATAGAAATGATTAATTTATTATAAACAATTATTAAATCTAGTCATCCGGAGAACAACTATTTCATACACGAAACAAAAATTTCGTATCCCTGCACCCGATGAGTTATTTTGGAAATAATTCCGATATTTTACGTTTATGTGAGGATGAAATCGAGGTTCCCCCTGCCGGATATTTCAGTAAAAACCCTCTTAGTTCCAAACATAAACTGTTAATTTACCAGTAAGTTAATCATCAAGAAATCAAAGATCCTAAGATCTGATTTGATTTCGTTTTAAGATCCCTGCTAGAAACAACAAAAGTATATTTACTAAACACGATGCGAATGCCGGCATTACAAACACTTTTATTATTCAGTAAATGCATTCAAACTAACGCAACCTTAACAAGATTTGCTTGCGACGACTTCCTAATGCTAGATTTGCCACATGTTGGCCAAGGTAAAACTTTATTATTACAGGCAATTAAATTAAGACAACAATGGTTGAAACTTCTCAACGCAAAACTACAAGGTACCTCGCAAATTATTATATATTTGATTCCAAATTAGTATTTATTGTTCCAATCTTAACTAGGAGCTCAAATTGAAGATTTCGATTCCGACTCGCTTGATTTAATCCAAGATTTGGTCCATTTTATGAACACAGAAGTCAGTTATACAATGAAACGATTGCTGAAAGCTGATTTGAAAATAATCTACAATTTCGCTACAGATGAATCTCTTCTGAAACAACTTGAGCCAAATCCTTTCAGTGCTGAATTTGTGGCTGTTGAAGATTTTCAGTTTGGTGGGGTTAAAGTTACTGAAAACGTTACTTATAAATGGTGAGCGTTTTGAAAATGTTTAAATAATATTATAATTTTGTTGTTGTTGTTATAGTTTAATAGAAGACGAATGGTCTTTGAATTTAGCGGAACAAATTGAAAAATTCGCTCTAACTTGCTCGAAGTGTGATAATCAAATTTATGGAACATTTCTGGAGAAAATGAAGCATGAAGTATCCTGTGTGGTCAAAGTTGAAGATAATTGTAAGATTTTCATTATATTTTATTTACTTATTTAATTCATGAACCAATTTTACTTTAAATATTTCTTAACCAGAATTAAGGGGTATTTCCATCGGTTGAATTTCCCAAAACTATTTATAATTGTGATTAATATAAGTTATAGTTGATTATTTGGGTTAAAAAAATGTTTAAAGGTAATTGTTAAACTTTATTTTGTAATTTAAAGTTTAATTTCGTCTCGTGTGACGTCAAGAAAGATAGTTTTGTTTATGCATGTCGAAGCGTAATACTCGCACGCACCTTTTATTTATTTCAAACAATTGTAACAGATCTCAAATTTATGTATATACATACATAACTTCAAGGCCTATTTCCATCAAATAAGGTGGCAGAAAACCCTTAACATCCATTCACATCTTGACAATCTTTCTCCATGCAGCTCTATCCTTATAAGCTTCTTTTGCTTCATTCAAATTCATCGAGTTCTTCATACACGCTCTTCTATTCCGCTTGCTCACAACTTTCGCGCAGCTCATTCTCAATTATATTTATCCACTTATTCCAAAGATGACCCCGCATACTCACACCATTCCCCACGTAAATCTTCTTCATCAATGTTTTATTCGAAATTCTTCAACCATATTATCTCTAGGCAATTTCTCGAATATGGAAATATCCCCATTAATTCTATGTTGTCCTCTTGCACATGTACATAACCAAAATAGTTTGGCAAGTACTTTTCTTTGTGTTAAAATCCATAATAATTTTTTTTTTTGTTAGGTGAGAAAAAAGGTAAAGGATTGTCTAAGAAAGGAACTAAATTTAATAGTAAAGAATATAAATGTTTGATATGTAACAATGTTTTATTTTTAACACCAATAGAGCAGTTGAAACATAAAAAAAATTGTGTATAATACATAAAATGTATCATATTTTATATTTTAAATGAAGTTATATTTATTTAATAGCTTTTAAGAGTGGTTCATATACTAGTTTAACAACATCTTTCCCAAATATAAAGTCAATATGATTGAATTTTTTCATTGGAACTAAATATTCGCCAATATTATTCGATAGAAGTGTTGATAGTTTGTGAACATCCTAAAAGAAGTAATAATTATTTTCTAAATAAAAAAAGTGTTTGTTCGAAGTTACTTTTGGTCCAGCAAGCCAATCATTCGTAGCTGACATTAAATAAATAGGAACTTGAATATCAGTGACATTATAAGAAGGTGGTATTAGAGTTCCATATCGTTTTTGATTTTCCACTGAGCCATAATCAAACTCTGCGAATCTTCCACCCGATTTTATTTCTTGAAGATAATGCAACACAGTTTTTGTCGAAGTACCAGCGGGCTCGTGCGCCAAAACAGCAGACAAGATTTCCTTCAAACAGTCTCTTATTTAAAACGAGTTCAATATGTTTTCCTGCAACGTTTCTCACCGTGTTAAATTCCTCTTTATCAAATCCACTGAGTAAAAATATAACATCTTCGCATAGATGCATTTCTGCAGCAGATTTCTCACAACCTATTTCGGCTAAAAATGTTAATATTTTCGTGTTTGGTAAAAATTCGTTCAAACCCAAATACTTAGTTAACCACTACAACATTAAAAACAAACAAAAGTCGTATAAAATAAGTTGTTTTAGCTCCAACAATTTTTCAGAATCCCTAACTAATATACACCACTGTAAAAGACAAAAACCAATTTGTGAAATATCAATTTTTTACCGATTTTCACTAATATCTGATACATATTTGCTTCTTGTTTGAACGGAACATACATATGTGAGTTTACTAGGTTTGGTAACAAGAGTTTCCGCAAAGTTTTAATTCTATTTATTTGTATGGGTAAAATTACAAAAAAAAAAATGACTACGTTGATTTTTGAGTACTTTAGCCCGTAAATATTCAAATTATTCTAAACTTTTTTAGGGTATACAGTAGAAACAGATTTTGAAAATTGTTTGCAAGAATATGAACTAACTTCAATATCATTGGCCCATGGGGCTAAATATTTGATCGGTGACCGAACATCGGACATATACGCGACTGGAGCTAATGCAACCATCTTTTGAACAGATTGAGTAACTTGCGTTGAAGCATAAACAAAAAACATTGTAGTCCCCATAGAATGACCAACATATATGATCTCGCCAGGTCTACTCGTTGTCGCCTCAATAAATGCTAATACATTCGGCAAGTCATGGGATCCCATTTCGTGCCAGCTAAAATAATTTAAATTCAAAATAGTTCTTCCTAATTTCTTAACAATTACGAACCTAAAGTCCCAGAATTTTGGATCTTTAGGCGTGTAGTGGATGTGACCCCGGGAATAGATATTTCCACGAGCATTGCCAAGCCAAACATCATAACCAGCCTCGGACAATACAAACGCTAAAGAGTTATTACCATTCAAAACCCAGTCTGAAGAAGAACCTAATAAACCGTGTTGCAAATAGATTGGTTGTCCTGGTTTGTTTGCGATTTTTGAATGAGGAATCCGGTGAAGTGTAAGTAAATATCCATCATTGGATTGTATCGTATAGGCTTCGGCTGCATAGCCATTGCGAACGATAATCTGCGGCTGGATTTTTCATATTCACAATTCACAATATTCACTGGCTATTTGTTAAACTTACCGTTGTTAAGTAGACATCAGGATTTTCAGATATATTTATGTCAGGATATTGCTCCACTGTCACGATACACAAAACTATACAAATATTAATTAGAAATAACGTAAATATACAAATATTTCGCCCCATTGTCAATGAATCACTAAAGCACTAAAGGATGTTCTGTATTTGTCATAATACGACTGATGGTATAAACATAATTAAAATCGCAATCTTTTTTTAGTTTTTTATTATAAATGATTCATACTTTGACATTGACTCACATTGTTATCAACAATCAAAGTACAACAATTATTTTTAAACATTTGAAACTTTTCTGACTTCCGCCCGCAAAACACATCTAATTTCTCGAATGACATCTAATCTAACCCCTGTTGCATCTAATGAATGATCTAATTTCACTTAAAATATTTGTTACGAGTATGCAAACAAGTGTACTCATTTATTAAATAAAGAAGTAATTGTATTTTCTAAGTGTGACAAGTGATTACCCAAGTCATAAAATGTAGTTATTGTAAGCAGAACGAGTGAAATATGGTTTTGAAATATTTTTGTTTATAGGTTAAGCGTTAAATATTTCACCGAAACTGCAACTAAATTACTGCATCCTCTACTAAATGTAGCAACAAAAGATTTTCATACAAATAGCCCCTTAAATGGATGGGCCAATGAAAGGAGGCCGAAAAAATGGTTAAGATATAATGAGAAAATCTACCCACCACAGCTTCCAGATGAAGAAAGAAGACCTGCTGTATGTTAAGCTGTTATAATATTTAATTTTATATATGACTGAAAATTATTTTTATAGTTTGTTTGTCATATGAAGGCTAACATAAAATATAGTCCATGGAAAATGTGGTACATAGCTTCATTAGTAAGAGGTATGAGTGTAGATGAAGCATTGAAACAGCTAAAGTTCCAGTTGAAGAAAGGAGCAAAAGATGTATCTGAAACAATTCAAGAAGCTAAAGATTTAGCTGTTTCAAAACATAATGTTGAATTTGGTACTAATCTATGGGTGGCAGAGTCTATGGTAGGCAAAGGGAAAGTAATAAAAGGAATTCGAAGACATGCGAGAGGGCGCTTCGGATCAGTGGAATATTTGCATTGCCATTATTTTGTAAGATTAGAAGAAGGTCAACCACCCGAACATTATTATGCTCAACCACAAGAACCGCATGAACAGCTACAAGAATGGTTAAAGCAGATGAGAAGTCGTAGGATTATTAATTCGTTGTAGATAAAATAAATAAAATTAGTTAACTTAATACTTATAGTATATTTTTGTTCTTACTCTAAGTTATAGTGGTATTTTCAGTCAAAAAATGATCTTTAATTCTATACTTTTGGTCGCATATTTTATCCTAATTAAATATTTAGTGCAAATTTGAGTTGCGCAGAGGACTACTTAGTTTTCACGAAAAATGATAGAAAACTCAATTTCTGTTTAGCGTTTTATACTACGCTTACACCATAAATTGCAGTATGGTGCAACAAAGCTTACTGTAATTTGTTTTACACTATGCAATTTTTGTGTAATCAAGAACGGCCTGTAATCACGCATATATTTGCGCTTAACAAGATGACAGCCACAAGCTGCTAAGTTACAGCTTACTACTAATAGTTGTTCTTCCTAACTGCCGATAAAGTGCATTCATTTCGGTGATATTGCAAATTCTGGTTTGAATATCCTTTTCAAACATAGGGTTTCTTCCGAGTCATATACAAATCTTTATTTTAAAGTTTCTTGCCACTTTTACATACTTTTCGAAAATGCAGTCGTTTAAAGATCCTTGCTGTCCATCCCATCGGCAGTTCAATGAGCCTGAGGAACCATTATCAATCAGAAGACATCTTCATCAACTTCTGGAGGAATCTAGAGGATTCTAAGGAATGAATAAAGACAATGAAATTGTAAATATTGTTTAAATTATTTTATTTATTACGTTGGACTTAATTTACTGTTTAAACAAATACATTGTGAACTTAAATATTTAAACTAATTAGTTTTATTTATTTATTGCAGAAAATACAGTCGATTGAAGATCCTTGCTGTTCATCGTCAGTTCGATGTGCCTGAGAAACCATTTTCAATCAGAGACATCCACATCAACTCCTGAAGGACTCTAAGTGCGTTGCAGTCCATCGGCAGTTCAAAGATCTGCGCCTCATCCTCCCTAAACAGATAAAAACAAATATGATTGATTTTACATTAATTTTTAACTGAATTTATATGTTTGAATTATATTTATAAACAATTGTGCTTGTAACAATTATTTTAGTGCTTATATTTATCACTTAATATATGTGTATGTAGTGCTTAACGAAACTGTTTCATGAATTCATTAAATAAATGAATTAATCTAAATTAGCATGACTTTTTGTTCTGAAATGAAATCCTTTTTCCTCTATTTTTATTTTCAGGATAATATACAGAAAAGGACTCCTCAAAAGTAGGTACCTAGGTATTGCTATTATTTATTTATATCCTTTGATGTATGATAACTAAATAATAGTAATAATAACTTATATATTTTCTTATAAGGGTTGATAAGGATAAAGGACATTGGCGGTCTGTTCCTCATAGTCTCGACACTAAGGTATAAATAATATGTATTGTAGTTTATTTAATAGTAAAAATTTAATACAATTGTTGTTATAATATTTAAGTTGTTTAATCACCATGAAGACTCTTCTAGAATTGTTTATAAGGGCAGTAACAGCAAATTCAAATTAAATAAGGCATATATAAACAATAAATAATACAATAGTTAGTAATAATACCCCAAAAATGTAGTCAAGTAACTGTTATATCAATTAAATGCCAATTAAGGGGGGTATTAGTATTATTATAACGAATTTATTTATAAAGTGCTAAAATAAATAAAAACAATTCAATAAATGGTTAAACATATGCCAATAATATGCACAATTAATTGCAATAATTTTGGAAAAATGTTCATAAAAAAAATCGGTCAGTTCAAGATTTGAGAAAATTTCGTGTTTTTTGACATATGTAGGCGGATCACAGGAATCAAAAGAGTGCATGAATCTGGTTTCAACTTATTATCTGTCCTTGTCTTACTCATACGTTTGAGCCCCTTTTTTAAATAGAAATTCGAGGCTCGAATTCGAGCCACTGGTATTGATTTTTTTTGTAAAAGTTCAGGCTTTGCCGCTAGAGGTCATCAATGCTTGGATTTCAAAAATTCAAATTTTACGAGTGATACGAAGAAATACGAATATAAACGAATATTAAATTTGAATATACCGGGATTTATTTTTTAAATTGCCGAATACACAACACTAAAATGTACTTATTAAATCATATTATATTCAAAAGTTTTAAACTACTTTTTGAAAGAGAACAAATTCTATAAAATAAAACTCACTTTGAACGTTGTCGTCTTTGAAACTGCAATAAAGGGTAATTTTTAAGTCAAATAAATATTACATTTCAATTAAAACATATTAGCGTAATTACATTCTAATTGTAACAAGTAGTTTTATTTCTAACAATATATGTACATTGTACATACATTGAAGTATCAATTATTATTTAAAACTTCTCAAATACAAATAAATACATATATAATTTGTTAAAAATAAAGCAGTTCATTTAGCTGCACAGTTACAAGAAAATAATCCATATTCAGGAGCTTGAAATATACTCTGCTGATTTTCCAGTATTCTTTATGATGTCTAATGACTTGATCACTTGGTAATGTTGTTAACACTTTTACGCTTTGATCATCCAGGCTGATATCTACATAAATTCAAAACTCTTTTGGAACACTGTATAGAACTAGATATTTCTTATTTCGTTTAAATTAACATTCTTCCATGCCGTTTTTTGAGATTTCTGTAGACATGATTTTTAATTAATTCCGCGGAAACCACAGGCTCCAGAATGGTCCCTCAGAAAATGCAGTCGATGAAAGAGCATTGCAGTCCAAAAATCAGCGCCCCATCTCCTCTTAAACAGATATAAACAAATATGCATTGTTTTTTTAACTGAATTTCTATGTTTAAATTATATTTATAAACAATTGTGCTTGTAACAATAATGTATGTACTTATATTACTTAGTTTTAAATAACATTATAAAATATGTATATATTATTTTACTTTACCTTGAAACTAAAGATGACTAGAATATTCTTTTTAAAAATAGGTTTTCTTTCGAGCCATATACAAATCTTCAGTTTCATTATTATGGCTTTGGCAGTGGAGCGTTCACACACACAGAAAGAATTTAGAAAATTGACTCGATTCAACGAAGGTCAAAAAAATTTTTTAATATAACGCAATGAGATATTGTCTATACTATATTCTTCCTAGCTAAACAAAATATACCTACTAGGTATAAGAAAGACACTGCAGAAGGTTTTTTAAGTGATATTAAACACTTTTACAATCTTCTATTTGTTGCTGTACCGCATAGAAGACCTATATGACAGTGTTTTTTTAATTATTTTATATATAATCAATATATTTATGAAAAAAAATAAAGATAATGGATAGCATTGTAAAACTCCATATTGATATCAGATACTAAGCTAATTCTTTCATTTTCCAGACATCAAATAAATAAAATGTTATTTGATTAATTAGAAATCATGTTTTATTAATTTGAATTGTTAATAAACAGTTGGAATATGAATATAACAGCTGTAGTTTATAAATTATGTGTATTTCACATATGAAATTCTTACAGTAAAATAGACATAATAATTATAAATTTACAACTTCAACTTTGTTCTACGCCAGTGACGCCTCTTGGCATTGTATCTGTAATGTATAATATATTAGTTTATTTTGAAGAATTCAAACATGTAATTAACCTCAAAATGAAAACATGCCCTACTGCGTCATTTGAAACATAGGAAAATAATATATATTTAATTAATATTTACCTTATGGTATTACCAGTCCTCATTCGTACCCATTGCGGGATCGGTCGGTTCTGTTTGAGCTTTTTCGCAAGTTTGCGTTTTATGATGAATGTCTTGTGGGCAGACTAAAAAATATATAAAACACAAAATTAAATATAAATTTCTGCACCATTTAATATTTATATAAGTTAAAATAAACTTCAGATGATTTAGATATTTAATAATAGAAAATTTAAACTCACCATTCTGGCCGATATAACGACTTCTCACAAATGAAAGATTTGACAATCGTTGCTACGGTTGCTGCCAACTTGATAACTATAAATTATTAAAAATACAAAATAGTAGATGGAAATATCACCAGATATTTTAAAAATAATAAATATAGCTTCCCATTATTTAAACAAGAACATTTTTTATTTAAATGTAACAGAAATAAGCATGTAGGCTCATTTTCTTTATTCATACTCCATAAAAATAAATAATATTATTACCAACCATAGCAAAACTAAATATATATAATGAATTATATTATAATTTAACGTGCGTGCATTAGTTTGACTATATTTTCCATAAATAAATTCAAATAGTATTATGTATGTATCATTTGTATATATTAAAACATTCATATTATTTTATCAATTTATCTGTTATTACATTATGCTTTCAATTTATAGAACATAACAAATTCATATATGTACACAATTTTGGATTAATCCTTAAAAGTTAAAATGTATATGTGGAAATCATCGTGACTTTTAAAATAAAGACGATTGGACAATGAGACAGTCGCCTACGAGTCGTTCTTATTCCTAATTTATTGTTGTGGAATGCAATCATCTTGCAGTGTTTTTTTTTCTGTAAGGTTTCTTCACGATCATTCAGCATTATAATAGTGTTTTTAACGCAAAAAAATGTTAATAAATATACAAAAATACAGCACCAGTAACAACACATGCAAAACACAACAGTTTAATTTTATTTTATTGTAATGAATCAAACAGCTGTCATAATTTAATTGTCCCTAAAAGATTTTATTTAAATTTGGTATTATGTCCGGGGGATTCGACTTTTTCGGTAGTTCCAAGCGGGGTAGATCGGCTATTTTTACTTCTTTCCTAAATAATTGTCCTATACTTCGTCCAATCAACTGTAAACAGTATCAACATTAATATAACTTTCAGAAAATATTACTTTCTGTAAACATACAGGTCCTATAATTTTTTTGAACAAATCCTTCTTCACTTTCTCTACTTTATTTCCTTTACTAGTTCCGCTTGAGATTCGTTCGTCTAATTTTTGTAAGTCTACCGGATTTATATTCGGTATTTGTTGCATTACATGTAAAACATCAGAGAATAAGGGCCTTAAAGTTTCGTATAATTGGGCACCAAGAGTCAAAAGAGAACCTTGGTTCGCATCATGTTGACCATGTAAAGTTAAAGCCTAAATAAAGTAGAACATTTAATTTTAAAAAATCTATTTGTGAAAAAAAGTAGTTGAAATTGATTGAAACTTAAAAGCCACTCAAACTTACTTGTAAAACGGAAACCATAATATGCGCTGCCATTCCGCCTGTTAACGACCTATCAGCTACTAACAACCGAACTATCGGCCCCGTCAACAACGTAGCTTTGATTGAAGCATTGCTGTCAATCCAAGAAAGAGAGCCTAACACTGTTAAAACTAATGGTTGGCAAGTGTGTTCATTACGTAATAAAATAGTTCCTAATTCTGAGATAACTTCAGTGGCTAGTGCATTCCGAGAAGGAGGCGGTGGTGCATCCATCGACACCTCATCTGTTTCAGTTGTATCTGGTAAACTACCACCAATCAAAGCTATTTTTAAGACATCTAGATACTCTCGCGTCAGAGCGCGAGTTAGGATATCTTCTAAAACTTCTTGAGTATCCGCATTCTCATCTAGGGCGCCACTGTCGCGAAGTTCGTTCACTTGTTGCCATTTTGCTCCTAATCTGTTTACCACTACAAACAAAAAATCAGTTAATATTTATGATACTGCAAGAAATAATAAATAACATACTGAATGGTACTAAATGTGATAAAACTGGTTGAAGTACAACTTCATAAAATGCAGGCGGACACGAATATATAAATGGCTTCAAGAAGACACGAATGACTGGTCGAAGACGATAATCAGGAATTACCTAAATAGAAAAATTTAGCACATGTTTAAGAAGATACTTCACTATTGTGTAGTAATTAGCACGTTTTGATGATCATGAACTAAATATGACTTACATGTAAACTGGACAGTACACTGTTAACCACTGCAGATCCAAGTCCAGGCAATTGATACAAATCTCTACCGAGAGATGGGCCCGCTGAGCCTAATAAGTGGTAGCAGGATTCATGTAAATACATTAAGAATCGTTGCATTCTTTCATGAGGAGTTTGGGTTCCTGGTACTTCCAAAGGATCTGTATTAACTGCAGTTCCAACCAGTCCAAGAAGATTGGTTCGTTCTAAATCTAACATATTTAGGCAACTAGCCCAACCATCTGATAGTCGTGCTTGCGCGTCAGAACTATATAGTTCATTGAAAATCCTCATGAGATCCAATAAATGCGGGAGCAGTGGAACAACATGCGGCGTTGCCGGATTTCGGCAAACTGGATTTCCAGACTCAGTCAACCCAACAACAAATCCTCCACGAGCCGCCCGTTCAGGATCTTCTGGCCATGCGCATCGTTTAATAACGCCCAATAACAGATTGACACAAAACACAATATTGCTTCGATTCTGCCCACAGCTATCACTGTTTCCAGGCGGTACTGGAGGTTTATCCAGTCCCATGTACGCCATGAAGGGTATCACATCTTTAAACGTGCCCTTAGAAGCGATGTTCAGCCAGTGAACGTTCGCTTCTGCAATAACCTCCCCCACAAACGTTGTTTGTCGTTCGTAATCACAGAAATGATTCGATATTAGAAGTATGGCTTCTTGGAGCGTAACACGCTCCAACATGCTTAGTTGTGAGGAACCATGTTGCCGCTCCAAATTGGCAACAGTAGCACGGATTTGATCGAAGACGGGCAGGAGCAAGAGAGGATATTTATGACCGATTTTGACCATTAATGAAGCGGCATGCCGGCGAACGTTTTTAACGGCGCGCGAACGAGTATCTTTTGTTTGACCCGCGGGAGAAAACATTAGGACTGAAAATATTTTGTCTAAAACTCGAGGTAGCAGGGCCGCGCCCGACACTGCTATAGGATTGACGGAAGGGGCCATGTGTCCTGACGACATGCTCAGGAATACAAATAAGGCGGAGACACAAGTTAGGAGAGTGGATAGGATTAAAGGATCTTGTGGCTCATAAGCTAGACAAAGTTTGAGTAGGCTCAATCCTGCAGCCGTCGAAGGCCGCTCTTGCGCTTGCAACACCCGGCTCAAAACACTTTCAGTTACATTCGCTAAAGCTTCCCACTCTAAATACAACGGATCTTGTGCACTAAGCCCGTACGTTCCATTAGGAATTTGTAAACATTTCACCATCCACTGTTCAACATAACTAAACGTAACCAGTGGCGCCACTACGGTAGCTTGTCGGAATGTATCCAAAAAATCTACGCGACATCGATAGAAAAACAATGCAAATTCTTCTTCACTGTCATAATCTAATTTACAATAACTCGCGGTGTCTGGTGGGGTACACGGTTGTGATGTGCCGGGGTAATTGCATTTCATGATTTTGGGAGCAGTACACTGGACCCACTGTGGAATGTATGACAGAAACACGGGGTCACGACTGAGGTGGTCATGTTTCA
The DNA here is from genome assembly GCA_018344505.1 of Nebria ingens riversi. NCBI lineage: Eukaryota > Metazoa > Arthropoda > Insecta > Coleoptera > Carabidae > Nebria > Nebria ingens. The sequence continues at coordinate 176,985 of JADQWA010000857.1, forward strand.
ACATGCTATTCCATAATGGGTTAGCTAAATGTGCCAGTGTTAAACTGGGATGGCTAGAGAATGCGAGGATTGCGTCTAAGTAAAGGGAAAAGTTGTTTGGACGTCCCATTAGGCCTCCTTCTTTGCCCCACAAGGCGCAGAGTTGTGAACCTAGGCCTGTTAGTACCTAAAAACACAATATAGAAATAAAATCGTAGGTAAATGTTGATGTATGTTGTTAAATCAGTTGTCATCTTTTTATTTTTTTGTCAGTTTTAAAACAGCTAATATAATTAAGTATCAACACTGTATGTATGTATGTTAGAAGAAAAATATAAATGATCGCACAAGCATGTGAACTGTTTGCATAAATTTATAAATATTCAAAAAATTAAGCAGTGCCGTCATCTTGCATTTTTAACGTAATTAAACTTTAAATGTATTGTAGAAAAACTAAAACAATTGTGGTTGGGTAATGCAAATCTACTTATAATACCAATAAAACTTACATGAATAATTTTCTTCTTGAATAAATACTGTTGCTCGTTCAGAGTCGGACTTTCCAATTTTGCTGCGGCAAGCAAACACGCTGCTGCTTCATCGCTAAACAAAATCAGCAACGGCTTTCGTTCTTCAGTCCTTCCTTTACGATTAACTATCTAAACAGCACAAAATAGTACAAATTATAATCCCGTTTCACATTACTGTAATAAATCCAAATAAACCTACTTGAAGTAGACATTCTGCGGCTGGACACTGAAACACACTATTCGTCAACAGTAAACATAGTATATGTAACAGTCGTCCCTCACGCGCCATTATATGTGTCATCGAAACCCATTCAACAAAGCCCGCTAATGTTAAAAGCACAACTTGGACAACACGTCCATGAGATGCACCTTTCTCATTTTCGCCCGCTTCGCCACATATGCGAAATTGAGACACATGAAGTTCGATCAGTTGTAAGAAAAATTCAAATATGACGGCCATGTTTGTTGTTAAAGCTTGGTAGATATCTTTTCGTCGTTGGTTTGACTCTAACGTCTTTACAAATCACAACAAAAAAAAAAGTATTTAATACATATCGGATTGAACATGGAATTCTGTAGGAAGGATTACTTTATGGGCCCAATGTAACAATTAATTTTAAATATATTGGAACTTGAATAATTTTTAAATTTAAATAATGAGCTGGATAATTTTATTAAATGAAAATTTTCCAAAAATGGAAGGTGAAATGCTTACTTGTAATAATGCAACGTCTTCGACTAATCGCAAAAATATTAATAAAACTAGTTCAGTCTGTATCTCTCCACATCTGCAAGCTTCAGACAGCTCTCCTAAAAGGCCAGGCCATTGTTGAGGCCATTCACGCTTAACCATCTCCACTACGACTCTACTTAAGGCGTCTTTCATGTGGGGTTCATTGCTTACTCCACCGGCAGCTAATAGTTTCATGGCATTTTCCTAATTTTGCATTTAAAAAAAAAACAATAACACATATTTATCTATTTTCTAACTATATTTGGTAATAGGAAACAGTTAAATACCTTTATGAATAATTTTTCTTGCTGAGATATGTGGTTCCAACGATATTTAACCGTGTGTTCCATAAGTTGTAAACCAAAGTGTCGGACAACTGTTGAATGTTGTTCGCCAGCCGCTAAGTAAAGTCCAGCTTGAGCACAAAGCGGCGATGTTTCCTTAAACCGTTCGCAAGCCGTGTAAGCATCATGACGAGCACTTTGCGATGCGGTCGCACTCATCGTCAACTCAACGGCACGTGCTAATTCTTCGGCCAAAAGTCCCACATCTTCCCCGGACATTGTTTACAGCGAAAACGACTTGAACTCCAGCTTGCTGCTGAAAAAATGACAACTATTCCTCAGCACACTATTTAAATAAGGCATGGGTCCATATTGCACATGTTCCAATGTGACAATTTATGGCTTTTACAAAGGGAATGAATCGATTTAAACTGAAACAAGTCAACAACTTACTTAAAATAAACTATGTATAGAGGAAAATGCACATAATAAGGAATTAAATGTGGTCAAATGCTTTTAATACCGGTAACAGCAAGCGTATCACAAATCGTTCAAAACAAAAAGGTTGTGTTGCATACTACGTTTACATGTGCACACCTTCCTTTGTACATGTCAAAAATAAAATAAGTTAGTGTATTAATCTAGATTCATTAAATAGATTAACTAAGTACATAACTAATAATTCGCATTATAAACAAAATATTTAAAATTAACTATAAATAAAGTAATATCTAAAATCTGCCACCAAATACTAATATTTTATTTAATTGAGTGGCAACACTGGAGTTTCACGTGCAAATTTTTACTTTCTTATACGAAGTAAAAATTAAGTATTGCAATCATGGTAAGAATCGATCTTGAGAAATTAACTGAAATACACCTTTTGTCCTTCCCTGTATTGAGTCTGAATATGTATGTGCTCTACAGCCAAAACTATTGAAATTATGAAACTTTAAACTTAATGCTGGCAAGAAAATCTATTTTTGAATATTCAAACCGAAAGTGCATGTTTATTCTAGTTAAGTTAATAAATTATAGATAATAAATTATTAGACATATTTTTATTATGCTAAAATATTGCAAATTCTACAGTTTTTGAGAAATTGCCAAAAATCTATAAACATACTTAAAAACTTGCAATCTAGTACAATTTGCTAAAGATATGTTTCTATATAAGAGTTTTATAATATTAAATAATAAATAGTTTTTGTTTTAAATATTTTTCTATACGTTGTTACAAGGCCCATGTTACGTCTCCGCAACGTAGTAGAGACGTTACATGTGACTAAATGTTTACTGGGATAGGACTACAAATTTAGCAAATTGTGCCTAATTTTAAATCAAATATATATTACTATGCCCGAAAAACTGCAAAGAAACGATATAATTGTAGTGATCATTAAAGAAATTGGAGCATCATATTGCTTCGAATAAAATGTGAAAGTAGTGAAAATAATGTTTGTAATTACGTTACTTGTCGAGTGGAATGTGTAAATATTAATATTAGGCGTCTTTTTCATAAAGTATCAGGAGTTAGAAGTAATGATGATTGCTTTATGTATTGAATTTATTGCCGATCTTAATATGTACGTACATACATTAGTTTTGCATATACTAACATTGAAATAAGAATCATAAACCACTAGATAAGTCTTAACAGAGACCAGTATATACACCAAACGCCAGTCTCTCTATATTACAGACGTTACCGAGTGTTATGATACTTGAACAGACAAATTTAAATAGAACAACATGTACTAAATCAAAATACTACAATCGGTAGCGGATAACTAGTTTCATTAAACTTTACCTAGCAGCAATACACTGCGTAGCTACAGCATAATCCAAAGTTATATTATATCTAGTTCTAAACTGAACTTTTCTGTACAGTGTATTTACAACTTTTCTATAGATTTTTTCCTAGATAAATGACATGTATCGTCGGTTCAGTTATGGTACATACATTACTCGACGTTGAAGCACAATTATCGAATTTCTAATAAATAAATAAATATATTATCATTTCCTTCCGATACATTCTCATACCCACGGTAAACAATATGTGGTACAGGGCTCCTCTTCACCGTAAATATAGGGCAGAGAATATCTTCCTTGTTGGCGTCAGTGTCTTCTGGGTGTTTGTGGTGAAGTTAAACGTGGCACTGTAGCACTCTGTTGGCTCGGTCGCGGCGGCAATGGCGGAAGTGGTCGATGTGTTGCAGTTGTTCTAACTGAAGCAGGAATCTAGCAAATATATTGTAACTTATCATTTTTGCACTCTATTCTGGTTGTGATATAATTCAGAGAAGTTTTATTATAAAAAAAAAACAATAATATATAGCATCTATACTGAGAACTTCTTGCGCCTAAAATTCTTTAGTTCCCTTAATTAATTAATCAAAAAATTACGTTTATTAGCATCTAACTTTAAACCTATATAGAGGTGAATATAAAATTATGAAACGTTTGGTATCACCTGTATAACAACAGCTGGAGAAGCACCTGTTGTTGGTTGCTGGGAATGCGAAACTCCTGGAGGTTGAGCTGGATGTCGCAGCTGTGCTTGAGGAGAAACAGCAGATCTCGACTGTGCGGTTGAAGATACTTGCGCCGTTTGAGATTTAGTTTGCTGCGCTTGGTGTGATTGTTGTTGGAACGCTTGTTTATTGTGATCTTGCCCCGCAGCAACATATGAAAAGACGCAGAGAACTGCGTAGCATATCTGGTCCGACTAATAAATAAAGGATAAATATTACACACGTTACTATAAACGAAAACGATTGTTAAATAAAACAATCCATCGTGCAGTTTGAACACCGTAACATTATAATATGTAGGATGTTGGAATTGTAAAAGAAAAATCTTACACAATAAAATAAAAATAAACGTAGAAGGTAGATAGCATGTAGCAATTGGTTGGTGAGTGATGAAGTCGTGTCATGCGGATGCAGGAACGTTACACTCATGTATTCGCTGTGCGAGACAAACCGAGAATATCCGGTGCATCGTAAGGGCCATTTGTCTAGCCTACAAACAAACAGACAACAAACAGCATGCGGGCAGAATTGAAAATGAGAAATGAGAACAAAATCAATGCAGGGAAGTGTGTAAATGATGAGAGATCACATACCATTGATGACTTGTACTTTCGCTGGATCACTTGACGCGTTTTCGGGTCTGTAACGATTGATTAGATGAAGATTAGACGATTGGGTAAAATAGATTGCAACAGACACTTACTAAATTCTTCAAGTACAAATATACCACCCTTCTGCGTGAAACATTTCCGAATGTGATGGATACGTACGAAAAACTGCAACAGTATAGAAAGAGCAGAGTAAGACACGAGTGTACGTTTATTTGTGGTGTTTGGGTGCGTGCGTGCCAGGGTGCGTGCGTGCGTGGATGTGAACAATTAAAACTTTGCCAAATGTGATTTGTTAACAAGCGCTAAGCAGTACAACATGCAACAGACGGTAGTAGGGAAGCTGTAGGCAACTTCAGAGATGGTTTAAATTCTAATGATTGACAACTTCAGTGAATCATGTACAGTGGGTAAGTGACCCAAAACTTGTGCGTTTTACCAGTGTGCCATGCTCTCTTTTTCTCACTCATTTTCGCTCACATTCTCTTTTCTTTAACTGTTATGATTTTTTTGCAATTCAGCTCAATGCTGTCATGTCCTAAGCAATTGCACATAGTATATCTACTGCCTACAATCTACTTATTGAAAATGTATTGGGCTCAAAACATAAAATGTTATCTTAATATTAATATATATATATATATATATATATATATATATATATATATATATATATATATATATATATATATATATATATATATATATATATATATATATATATATATATATATATATATATATATATATATATATATATATATATATATATATATATATATATATATATATATATATATATATATATATATATATATATATGTGTATATATATATATATATATATATATATATATATATATATATATATATATATATATATATATATATATATATATATATATATATATATATATATATATATATATATATGTATATATATGTATATATATGTATATATATATAAGGTTACATTAAATAAATAATAAATAAAATGATTGTTAGAGGTATATGATGTAGAAAACGCAATGAGATTGTGTTAACAGAGTGTTTTATAATAGGGTATACTGCAACTAAAAACAGTACATACTACAGAAAATAAAGCTCTACGGAACAACCACTAAGTACTAATGATTAGATACTAACGACCAATCAATCAGACTGAGTTTTAATATAATATGTACCTCAAAATCCTGTCAAGCAGCCAGACGAGTCCGACGTAGACAGATCAATAGGAAAGTCAACAAAAATAAACATATTAGTGATATTAGATATTGATACCGTGTAACGCAAGGACCATCTCAAAAGTTCCTAAGCCTCGTTTAGAAAGCTCTTTCATTTTGCGCAGGCCTCTTATATTTATTTTTATATATATATATATATATATATATATATATATATATATATATATATATATATAGCAATAAAAAAAACGCAACCTAAATGAAAAAGCTCCAATACGATCAAGAATAGAAATAGGATAAGAATATCAAACATGACCACCCTTTTACAGAAAAAAATATAATATAATTAAGATATTTAAATAAAAGAAAATTTAAAGAAAACGGCATCCAACATTCAAACAAAACAAAATAGAATATAGGAAATACGATTCACGAAGATAAGTTATAGCTAAATTCAAATATATAAACTGATTGCACATCGAGCTCGCATGCAATGTCAAAGATATATATAAATACCACTGATACTTTCTGAAAGAGTAGTAAAAAAACTTAAAACGAAGTTCGAAATATAATATAAATAAATAAATAAATAAATAAAACTACTACCTGAAATATGAGCGTCCAAAAATATGCTGTAAAAAGTCTTGAACACGCCGCACTTTAATTAATAACGCTATCAACAACCGGCAGTTCCTAATAATAAGATTGATAAAGTATAATGAAAGAAAATCGAATGCATAAGTACAGAGAGGTAGTAATAATAATAATAAACAAAGTGGCAGCCGCCGAGTGGCACACGACTATAGCAGCAAATTATAGGCAACTTTGAGTGGTCCTTGCAGTAAGTAATCAATGCACATTTGCCAGCTCACCCCACAACACGGACGGTAGATAAGAACAATATGCAAAGATAACATTGGACAATCATGCTAAAAATGATGAGCAGTGCACGCGAGCACTATCATTTTTAACATTAGTACTAAATACTTCAATTTCAGTTCATATGTCGTGTTTGTAATGTTATGTCAAAAACTGCTGATTACAACTATATCAGTATTATTATTATTATTATATTATTACAAATATAGTAATGATCAATATATATATATATATATATATATATATATATATATATATATATATATATATATATATATATATATATATAAATGTATTTGTCTGCTTTGAATTTAATTCATGTTGTGTGTGTGTAAGTGCGCATATTCTACTTATTACTAATACTCAATCATAGAAAAAAAAAATGTTTACTGAATTTGTTCCGCATTTATGTGTGTGTACCTTGCTATTGGCGAACAATAATCCAACCCCTTCCATACACACTTGCAACAATCCTCCCTCGCCTGAGCTCATATCCTGGACTGGAAATTCTCCACCAAGTTCAGGCGCGACACCACCGCGACCACCTCTTTCCATTGCTTCCTTTATGCAATAATATAACTCCTTACACTAAAAGAAAGAAGATAAATTAAAACTACTAATAACTAAAACGACAAACCTATAAAATGTGAAATGAAATGTACCTTTTTCGTGTAATATTTATGAAGCTGTGTCTGCTGACCATTCTTCCTCCAAAGACATAGCACTTTATTCTTTGGACTATACGTCATATTTACTAATCGTTCGTACCACCATCTCTCAACAATAACACCCGACATCGATCGCAACACAAGTCCATCATCTCTTACTTCCAGGAATCTCAGCTCACCACCGCCATCAACACCTTGGTGTACAGTGAAACTCCGACGATGTAAGAGTCGAGAGCCAAGTGGTTTCAAATCGATATCATTGCCGTGCTAAAAAATCTCGATAACAATTAGTTATTAAATATTATAAGACGGTGGCTGTTTATTTCACCAGATTATTTATTTGGTCCAGTAATAAATTCACTTCTTGACTATACACTAGACCTATATGACTTTTTCCTAATAGTCTTCGACATTTTCGCTTGAGTTCGTTTTTATTTATATTCAACATAACTAAGATTGCTGTTAAATTATAAAGTTGCGTGGAAAGTAGCCGATCTTCTTCATGCTCAAGTCGTTTTCGTTCAGTGTCACTTAAACCCTTATATCGTTCCATCATTTCCCTTGGACCCTAAAATACAAAGTTTCATCTTTGAAATTAAATCATTGTTTTATTTATAGAGGCTCGCGTTTGATATTTTATTAAGAAATCGCTTTCTTAACATTAGTTTTGAATAGTGTACGCATTTTCTGGTATTACCTGGTCCATGCCAACCATATCTCGTTCTTGAGATACTGCATCAAGGAACGCATCTTCCCAAAATTGCATCTGGTCCCACAATGAAGAACGGTCTTTTCCTACAAGCCCCTCAAACAAATACGTTCTAGCTGCATCTGGCGATGGTGACGTAGAAGTCGTGTTTATCATGTGTCCACCATGATACCGAAATCCGGTACTAAGCGAAGACTTACTAGACCAAACACTAGAAGTGCGTTGTTTGCCACTTTTGGGAAACTAGAATATACCTCTCACAATGAATACATACTAAAGTACTCATCTTATTCGCTTAAAGCGGTACTAGCATTGCGTGCATAAAAGATTTCATCTACTAGCATTCTAAGTACGCGGCATATCGATCATATTTCGCAACGCTAATTGATTGACTCCATTATGAATTCGTGCATCCAATAAACATGCTGTTAGCTTAAAGTATGTTTTTTTGCTTTTTTTTTTTTTGTTAAATCACTTACTTGATGGGAAGCTTCAAGCTCTGTATCTGAGACAGCTGATCGGAATGAAGCTTGCGGACCACCACGATTCAGGTTACAAGCAGGTCCTGTTGTAATGGAGCCTGAAGTAGGGGACAGTGTGCCCCCTGAGCCATGCATTGTACCCTCGGCCTGCTACACAACATATATCACATCAAGCTGCACATTCTATTCATAATGCCATTGTCAAATTAGTAATTATATATCATTTGTTGCGACTGTTGTATGTAATTTATAGTACAATACAGTACAGTACAACACATACATATGTATGTATTTGTTAATGTAAAATCATGCATTGTTTCCGGTAGCAAATCATTTATTTATACATTTAACATATCATTCTTATATTAATGCTAAATATTAATTAATTTTGGCATTCTAGAACACAATCAATAGCAAAACGTGTGCATATTTTGTTTATTTAATAATAAATTTATTTTAACAAACTTATGGTGCGATTCTGAGCAAGTTTATAGATCTGTAACGAGAATCGGTAAAATGTAGAAAGGGTTCAAAATATTTTAATGTAATTGTAAATCAAACATTTGTAGAACCTATAAAATATATCGAACATTATTTTTTGTAAATTTGCTCAGAGTTGCAGCATCAGTTAGATTTAATACAGCTTATTTACAGTTCATTAAAGTCCGTTAATGTTTAAAACTTTGAAAAAACTTTACATGGTTGAGTACGTCTACATATGTATGTTTATGTATGTGTTAGGTGCAAGGACATGCATTTTTAAAGATTATTTACTAAGAAAATAACAAACACTTACATCTGAATCGAACGATGTCAATTTACTGAGCAGCATATTTCGTTTTTGATTTAAAATATCTTTGAACATATCCGCTGTTGATTGAGAATCTGAAGATTCACCTTCGATATCCTGAGGCAAACGAACTTGAGGTGTGTCTAAGTATTTCAAAAGGCAACATTATTATTAACGTATCAACGCATGGTTATTTGATAATACGAACCAGCATGTGATGACTTTCGAGAACTATCCCATTCTGGTTGTGGCGATGACCGAGGACTTTGGGGTGATCTTAAATTTTCTCGACTGCCAAATGGACTCGATGCTTGGGATAGCAATTGATTTGCAATGTCCATTGTTGAAGCATCTGAAAACTCTTTACTCCAATAGTGCGTGTGGGCTATTTCATGTAATTGGAAAGCAGACGCCATTCCACCAAGACCATAGTTGCCAAATGTGTGTTCTAACCCGTGTGTTACAGCTTGGATAATTTTTAGCATTCCTTTCCATACTGACTTAGACACACACTAAAACAAGTTTATATTTTTATTACACTGTATTCATATCTTTTGAAATTATATTATCGCATATTACTGAATATTCATATTATACTTACAACATCATCAATATGATCATCTGGACCAATTTTCCTATCTAAAGTCTTATTCAATTTACTCAAAACAAAATTGCGATAAGATTCATCTTCCATCAGTTTCTTCAGCCGATTTAATTTCAACCAACCAACGCCTTCGCCTTCTAAAACTTGATTAACAACCTAAACAAAATAAAATATACTTTTATACAAACATATTTCAATATCAAAATAATAAATAAACATACATCTTTCAAAAACACTTGATTCTCAACGTTTGTAGTATTTCTATCAGATGTTTGAATCCTTTGCAACTCATCTTGACGTCTTGGACTGTGTTTTATAAGCGAACTTCGTTCAACTAGACCTTTTGGACCGCGAGGAAACGGACCAAACATTCCCGACCGATTTTCCTTCGGTTTCTGTGCGACAGTTGCTGCAGATGTTTGCACTTTTTCCGATTTTTGAGCGTTACCCTTGGCGTCTAAAATATAATTCCAACTAAAGATTTTTTTTATAAGTTGTTGATGAATTATTACTTTTGCTAAATAAATCCGAAAACATGCTGGTTGTTGAGGCAGCAATACCGTTTAGATCTGAACTTATATTAGAGAAAAAATCTCGGCCTGTTCCTGCTATGAGTCCACCACTTGCTGTTTGAACTAAACTCATCGACTCCCTACGGCTATCTGGACTTTGTTGGTTTTGTATCGAGTCACTCTGAAATCAATTATGTATGCGTGATTACACACCTTAACAGATGGGAATAAAAATTGTTTTATATTAGTAATTATTTAATGAAAAGCATTGACGTAATGTTTATTATTTTTAATATTGAGAAAATTTTAATTAGGAATAGATTTATATAAGCACCTTTAACAATCCTTTTTTTGACGCAGCTTCTTTGGCACTTTTTGTAAAATCGCCAATGGTATGTTTGCCCACATAAGTTAAATCATCAAAGGTGTTTTTACTGACACCAGCCGCTGTTTTACTTGCTTCTAATGCTGTTTTGCTGGCTTCATGCACACTCTTTGATGCCTCCTCGGCTGCTTTCTTTGCGTGAACTGTTAACTAAAGAACGATATATAAACAAAAATATAATTATTAAATATATACTCTGAAATAGCATCAAAAATTAAGCTGCTTTGAAATCCAGGCGGAATAATGAAAATTTGTTTTATTTAATTCAAAATGTCAAAAAACGACTTAATATACAAATGAGTTTTATTTTACGACATTTATACCACTTTACAACAAATATCTAAATAACATGATGAATATGCAGGGAGTTTTTACAAACCTTTCTCAATATTTGAACACATTTTTAGATCTTCATACTTAATAGTATAACATGTAGTGAATTATTCGAAATAATATGAGTATATGATAAGAACCAAAGATAAAGAATTAAATATAAATATTTCACGGACAAATCTAGTGTATACCATGTTTAAGTTGTAGATTTATCTTACCTTGTCCAATGGGCTAAAATGGACTGCATCTTCTGCTTCATGTATTTTATCACAAGCTTGTACTTTGAACTAAGTACACCAAAAGTCAAACACAGACAAAAAGTTTTGTAGAAAACATAAAGAATTGACACATCAAAGATGTTCAGAACATTAATTTCAGCAATATATTTTACCTTATCCATTTGTGCTAATAGTCCATCTTGACTACTTTGTCGTGTCGTCTCTCGTACCAGTTCTTTTGCTTGGCAAGCAAATTGTTCGAAAATTGAGCTTTGCGAACCCTGTCGCTGCACTTTATGACCACTACCACCTGATGGTGGTCCAGAGCTGCTACTACCAGATGAACCAAAACTAGATGTTCGCGCCAATACATTACCAACACTCGGTTGTCTTTGCAAACATGGACTTATTGGTGGTACCTTTTACAAATATTATTTCGATTAGATTACCATAAATATACATTTAAAAACTTAGTCTTACCGGTGTTATTGACCTTCTCGTTGCCCTTGACATAACTTGCTTCTCTGTTGTGATATCACTACCTGTACTTGCTGTAGGAGAGCCCACTTTAACAGTACCACTTATTATTGTTTTTGGAGTTGTTGTTGAGTTTGAATCTGATTCATTTTCTACACTACCACACTCTTCTTTATCCTAAAATACCCAAGTGTCTCTTTAAAACCTGAATTCATTGATAACAATTTGTATGATTTGCGCACCTTTTTAATTGTGGCTTCCATTTCACTTTTGGTCCGGCTAGCAAAATCTAAATCGGAATCCCGATTAAACGATGGTGAACTAAGATCCGAATGGCTGCTCGATGAAGATTGAGGTGAATCTGGTCTTTCTTGAGGAACATCTCCATCAGGATACTGCAGTGCAGATGGTGGATTATATACGGATTTAGGATCCAGGTTTGACGACAATGATAAAGGCTTTCCTGGCACATAGTTAGGATCGTGGTGAGCAGATGTGTAACCTTAAATAAATCATATATAATTATAACAAAATGCAACAAGGACAACTGGAAATGTTTATATATGTTACCAGGGGAGAGATCTGATGACACCATTTCAGAAACGAAATCACTTAGTGATGAATAAGATGAACTTGTACTATCTGCTCCTTCTGAATCTGAACCGCTCTCATCCGTAGGTTGTAAGTCGAGATTCTGCATCGCTCTTAAGGCACCGTTCAACGAACTGCCATCGTCCCAAACGGCGAATCTCATCGGTTCCAGTTGATGTGCATACCACTTGGCTTTATCACCAATTTGGGTCGGATCTAATACACCGGTGTGTACTCTTAAGAATGCTACATTTGACGGTGTTAATGACCATTCAGCTAAAAACTCCACAGCCTAGAAAGACAAACATTGTTAAACATATTGAGAAATGATTTTTTTTTTTCCAGATAAACGTTACTTGTGTTCGAGCAAATCTATTTAAAAATTGAGAAGTCCTCGGCCGTGATCGCAAGAAACTATTTATTTGGAAAGCTACTACAGGCCTGGGATATAGTCGAAGTGTTCTAGTATGCTCGGTGAAGTTTGCCAATAAGTTTTGCGAGTTGAAAAACCGCACCTGAAGAAATATTTGATTAAATACGATATATATATTTTAATTTAAGTAATTTGTGTTTTAGATTACCATTGCCACTCGTGTAGCTACATCAACGGAATCAACGTCATTCCCGTAAATGAATGGATTGAATGTCGTTGGGGGTTGTGGTGAGATAGATTGGCGATGAGGTATGGAGGGTGGTGATTGAGAAATGGACATTCGATGAGCGTATGGTTGCGGTGGTACTACAGGTGAATGCGCAGGCGACGTCGATGTAGAATCCGGTGATCTGTGTCGATTTGGTGAAACACTACGCACATACGTTTACATAAAATACGAAACCATTATTAACAAATTGTTTTAAAAGTACCTTAACATATTAGATGTTGGTATGCTCTCTCTTCTTGATGGTAAAAGTTGATTTGTCGCTCCCGTTGGAGTAGACATACTACTCAATGCCTTTAAGAATAATATATTTGATTAATATTTGACAATTGTAACACCAATTCTACTACAAACTAAAACCGTATTTGTATCTACAAATTCCCTAATTCGCTTCGCTGCACTCTTAGAAGCAGGTGGCCGAAGGGCATACGCTTTGTACTTACGTAGTAACTAACATTAACAAATTGATAGTGTTGCTATATAAGCATATATGTGTCAATTTGTGCTTAGTGCAACGCTAATACCGAGCGTATACCTACAATCAGCCAATATGTAGTAACAAAAAATGAAAAAAGCGTTGTCTCAAATAATACTTAACGCAAAATAAGAGATTATAGTGCATCAAGAGCTTCCGTCTACTCATGCAGAAAATAGTGTATAATTATATAACATATTTACTCCTGTGCCCACTTGATCCATCAATTGCATTGCCTGGGTGGCGGGGAAAATAGAAAATTGTAAAAGTTCATGAAGAAATAGACATTCAAAAAGAAAATTGCATAAGACAGTATTACAAAATGTATAACTGAATATATTGAATCAATTTTGTTTTGTATTTGGATCATAGAAAGACAGAGCATACATAAATATATGGTGAATACTTATTATATACGATGCATAGACACTTTTGACATGAATTAATCTTTTATAATAACAACGTCCGTATTTATATAAATGTGCTGTATAAAAACGAATAGAAGAAGACTAATAGCAGGATTTTCAATTGTTGTATTACCTGTTTTAAATGATTCTTTAAAATTGTACCTTCCGGTTCGGGTAATGGTGGAATATCATCATGGTTACCGGAACACGGGGTTAATTTGTTTGAATCTAAATCGACAACCCAAATATCATCTGGCATTCTATGAAAAAAAAAATACATATAGGTTTATTAATGCGATTTACAACATTACAGAACTTATTTACCTAAAGTTCTTCTTATACATAAGAAAACTAGCTGGTAATCCAATGACGTATGGTGTAGGAGCAAGTAGCAGCTGTAATATGTATAAAATATAACAAACTTATTTACACAGTAGAGTTATTTAACTTCCGTACCTGTTCAGCACAACTCATACATGTAGGCAATAGAGGTATAACAGGAAACATGTACTCCAATGGATATATCATAGAAACAAAGGCCATAACAGACATTGATAACGCATTGTTATCACGTGACTGTAAAATTACTTTATGCTCTAATAAAATTAACGAAAGTACTCTTAAACAAGTATCCACACCTATAAACACAATATCAAGTTATTTTAATTCAGTTTTTAATTCAGTTATTTAGAGTGAGCCAGCTGTTGGTTTATTTTTGAATTGCGTGTTATTTCAACAGACGCGCTTGACATTGATAGATATGTACTGTTAAACCTCCGCTTTAAGGGTTAAAATTACATATCTATCAATAGCAAGCTCGTCAGTGTTGCAAACTGTCTAAATAACATGCAATTCAAAAAGAAACTAACAGCTGGCCCTACATGTATACATATATACCTAATAGTTCCAAAGGTAAATGAAGAGGAAAATCGACTAAAGTAAATCGTGTATGATCCGGAAGTGCAAACATTAATGGTACATGTACACTAGGTGATAACACTTCCACTTCAACTCTGCAAAAGATATTACCAAAAATAATAAATATATAAAATTAAATTCTATGCACTCACTTCGTTTTTCCTGGAACGGGAACTGGAGCAGATAAAAGTCTTAATATCCACGTTTCAATTTCTCTGACGTCATGTAAGACGATTGATGGAGTACTATCAAAAGCTTGTCCAGTTAAAACGCTCCAAACTGTATCTCTATTACAAAAAATATAATTAGATTAATAAAGATAAGTGACACCGTTTGGTAATCACTACCTTCCAACTTGTCTAGATGCGCCAACTCTTTTGGGACTAGAAGACTCATTACAAGCATCTATGAGTTTTTTCAGGATGTATAGGCACTCTCGAAATATTGTGAAGAAAGGATGATGAGATAGGAGACATAGTGACGTCAATGAATGATTTCGCACTCGCTAATTCAATTTGTATTATTAGTATAAACAAGAATACCGTAAATAGTTTGTTGTATTTCAAAAAATAGCTTAAAAATATCTGTTACCTGTCTTCGTCGACTAGCACGTGGTGACGGGGAATGACTACCACCGCTTTCACTATCACAACTAGGCACTGTTACACCCAGTCTCGGTGCTTGGATATTACTACTCATACCCCTACCCTCCATCGACATTGTTAACGTGTCCGAGTCGCGCCTACTTGGACAGTCGCGATCCGAATCACTAGGTGCTACATTACTACTTCGATAATCACTGCAATTCATAAACCTAGTAAGGTATCATGCAAATAATCCTAATAGATATTACCTTGAAAATGCTGAATCAGAACTCTTTTCCATACTCTTCCTCCACGAATCTCTTCGAAATGTTGAGCTTCTATCTCCCCGGCGTACTCCTACGCTTAGGCCACCTGTAACCTTCTCGATGGGCCGGTAAAAGTTGACACATATACCATATCTTGTGCGGCCGCAATCCTTGTCAGTTAGGGTGAACACAAACGAGGTAGCTTCGCGTAAAGCGGTTCGCCGCGGCCCCACCGACACACATCCTTCCGGTTGGCAGAAGTAGACCATGTCCAACGGTAACGGGAAATCTTTATGATCTTGTGGGGGATATCGTCGCAACAGTTCTGGTGCCTATATACAATCATTCATTCGATCAGCGTAATTGGGACTTATATTCGAAATTTCGGTTTATGAAGGTTACCTGAACTGGAGGATTGTTATTCGAGCGGGTTGTGCCATGGTGTGGTCTTGCTCCAACTATAGCGAGATAATCGATGAGACGAGGACAAAGAAATTGTCTTTCTGCATCAGTGGACATCTTTTCAGAGAAACCGTCACCTCATCAGAACATTGGATAATTTGCAATTCAAAGACCAGAATGTTACATAATAACTGATGGTTAATTTCATCATCTTCATTTCATAAACAGCATTGAACAAAACCGCTGTGATTTAACTATTTAGAGTGTAACATAAAATGTGTATTTTGTATAAAATATCAACGAATATTGAGGGTTATTGACAAATTTCATCGATATTAACTACTTTAGATGTTGCGAACTGTAACAAAAAAAAAACAATATATTGAAATAAATTAAAAGAATATTTTATTTTGAGTACCTATACTGTCCAATAATTCATAATTCTCTTTTAATTAATTAATGTTTTTTTAATTTCAAATTAAAAAAAACATTTTCAAATGGCTATATAATATTTCTTAAATAGACAAATATGGTAAAATAATATATTCATGGTAAAATTGAACTAGGTCAACGAGAATTTTACACAAATGTTATCATGGACTCTGCGGTCTTGCGCTGATAAGCAAAACCAAATCCTATTGTTTAATTTATTATTATTTAAATTCAATTAATTGTTGTAAGTAGTTTGATTGAAATGTACATATATGGCCGATAACTAAAGGAATCAAATCGCAAATAAGCAATGGTGAAATGTCTGAAAATCATTTACAATATTTCTCAAAATTGAATCAATATTTATAAATTTGTTATTAATAATTATATATATATATATATGAACTTAAAAAAAATATCAGTGTAGTTATAAATCGTATCAAATATGTGTATTATTATACATTATATTCAAGACAGTTAGCGATCAATAAACTAAAATGTTATTCTCTTGTAATTTACTCCATTAGACGAAGTCAAGGAATAAAAATTATATTTATAGGTAGAAATGATTTCGTTATTACGCATATTACGAAATGGGCCTTGTACAGATAAAATCGATAAAAGTGCAACCAGAATATTCCACGCTTAGAATTGGTATACCATATATATATATATATATAGGTATATATATATATATATATATATTTAGAGTAAGCAAGTACAATTACATAGTTAATCTTTTCATTTGATCAGGAAATAGATGAAGCTTACCTTGTTTAGCTTGGATGCACTAGATATTCACTTAATAAGTAAGAAAATAGCTATGAAATAAAAGGCAATTGAATGAAAACTGCGTACCGTACTACTGATGTAGGAAGATGGTGCACGGTGCGGTGGCTGGTTCATGTAGGGCGCGTTTTACGCCTGCGCCTTTGTGCTACGCAAGTATTTCTACACCCATGTTCTGCGCTTATAGAACTACAATATTTGTTGTGACGTCACACACATATTTTACTTTCTTATACGAAGTAATAAGTAAGTATTATAATCATGAAAAAATTCGTTCTCGAGATTTTAACGGAAATACACCTTTTGAAATTCCCTGAATCGAGTGTGAGCGTTCTACAGCCAAAATTATGAAACTTTAAACTTAAGATTTGTACAATTTAGTTATCGAAATACGTATTTACCTTTTCAAAATACTTGTGGTAAAGAGTGTATAGGCGAATTCACATAAGAACATTTTTGTGGCATGAATCGTCATGCACTCCATATGATTACATGTAAAAAATGTATGATTCATGCCATAAAAATGTTCTTCTTATGTGGATTCGATTATGTTATTATTATTTAAATCAACAGCCAAATTTCATTTAAAAACTAAAAAACGTCCAGCCATAATAATTTCTAATATAGCGTAATGAATAAATATATTTTCTTAAATGTTTAAAAATTCCTATTTTAATATCCTTCCTATCTAAACAAAATATCCCTACTATGTATAAGAAATTCCAGTGCAAGGCATTGCAGATTATTATTTATTTATAGATACTATTGTATACTACTTGTATTTTATTAATGAGAGCTTTTAATTAGAGTAAATAACGATGTTCAGTTAATGTGTTATTTCTTATGTAAAACGACCTTATATAGACATTATGGGCATATATTTTATTGATTTTATTCTGATTAGTACAAAATAAATGGTATTTCTTTATTTCGTAAAATCTATTTATAATAAAAATATAACATTGCAATTTCAATCGAATGCAACCAAATACAATACATATGCACTAATATTCTTATTGGCTCTTCAATGTTTTAAGTTTCCATGCGCCGATTTTATACCGTAGCCATATTAAGCCCAGATCTCTTCCCATTTGTAGCCAACTCCATACAGGCGTCACTTTCGATCCCTCGATTTCAGTCCAATGAACGGCCACTTCTAGTATAGGAATGTTTAACGTTTGTGCGATATAAAGTAATTCAACATCAAAAGCCCTGCGTTACAAATGTTCTTAAATCATATACTCGAAACATGGTCATTCATCACATTATTATCTAACCATCGTTCCACATGCATGCTCTCAAAGCAAACACGGGCTGCTTGCCGGGTGAGCAATTTAAAACCACACTGCGTATCACGTAATCCTTGCACTGCAAACAACCACACTAGAAAATGGAAGCCGTACATCAAAATAGTCCGGAAATAACTTCTAGTCGCTATCGCACCGTCTTCAAGATGTGCCCGCGATCCAATAACTATACCTAGTTGCTTAGCGACGTATTCGGATTGTTTAGTGTAATCACCTACAAATAAACAAACAATAGCATTAAACAAATATTAGTTGAAATTATCGTACACGTTTATTACTATTTAGTACTTGTGCTAAACTCGTTTCTAGTTTAGATAAATCAGCGAACTTTGTTGCTCCATCTGCGTCAGCAAATAATAATAAAGATCCTCGAGCACTTTGCATTCCCTATATAATAATAATCATCATCACAGGGCCACATAGAATTCAAGGTAAAAGTACTTACAAGTCTTACGGCCCCACCTTTACCTCGATTTGTCTCAAGTGCTAGAACTCTAATTTTATTATCCGAATCCGAATATTGTTCTGCATACTTTTGAGCGACGGCTACAGTTTTATCTGTACTGCCGTCGCTTACAATAATAATTTCATATAAAAATCCTGTAGTCTTGTATCTATTCTCAAGATAATCAATACATTCGTTCAGCATTGGAGGCACTGAATAAAGCATAATCGGGGTAGTAAATAAATAAACAAAAATACATCGATACATACATCTAACTTCCTCGTTGTAAGCGGGGACGATAACACTTAAATGAATTGAAGAGGATTCTTGCAACGATGGAAATAGTATTGTTTCGTTCGTTTTTGCATTTTTGAAATATGTTTCTTTTTTACTTCTATAAACAGTCGGGTACGGTTTCGTTGTTAATTTCAACAAAATACAAAGCTAGATCGTGTATAAAACATTAATAACACCGAATTATAGGTTACGGTTAAGAAACTTACTAGAATTAAACCTAAAGCTCCAAAAATTAAAAACCACAATAATAGAACTGGTAAAGGGAGCACCATTTTTGGTAATATGTTTTCTTAATAGAATAAATTTATGCCGCATCGGCGTAATTCAGATCGCCACGTAAATCATGTTTTAAGAGTTAAAACTAGAGATAACAACCTTGCAAGAAAAGCAACATTTATTTCCGACAAGAGATGTCGGGGACAACATTCAAAACAACTGCAGTCTTGCACTGGACTTTCTTATATGTAGTAAGTATATTTTGTTTAGATAGGATATTAAATTACAAACCATCAGGCTCGTTTAGAAAAACATCGTACCTTGCAAATGAAAAAGAAACAAATACCATTCGATGTGTATTCGCATAAAAAATGCCTGGTAAAAATTTCATTGATTTTGATCTTGTATTAATGGAGAAAAAAAAACTATGAAAAAGTGTCTAGTTTGAGGGTTTTTATTAAAAAAAAATTCAGTCGATGTGTATTTGCATTAGAAATGCATGGTAAAAATGTCGTTTATTTCTAACTAGTATTATTGGAAATAAAAAATAAAAACCCCCAAAATAGGCACTTTTTCATAGTTTTTACTTTTTTTCTCCATTAATACAAGATCAAAATAAATGACATTTTTAATTCAAATACACATCCAGTGGTATTTTTTTATTTTTCATTTGCAAGGCACGATGTTTTTCTAATCGACCCTGATGGTTCACCTTAAACATTCAAGTTTTCCCAAATTATTTGAGTCTTTTGATTTCCTGTTAAACATATGCAAAACCAATGATTTATTAAATATAATTTCCTATACCCACGTAACTATGGCAATATAAATAAGAAACTTGTAACTGGTACTTTTTGAACAAAAGTTGTTCGAAATATTAATGTTTTTCATTTCAAGTGTAACTATATTTACTGTAAAAGTGTAGCAGTTTCGGAGATATTACAGAAACCAAATTAGCAATAATTAATAGTTCTGCTATATAATAAAAAGTACACTCAGTTTTAGCCACTGTTTTGTTTGTGGAAAAAAAGAACGTCGATTACTATTCTATTTATTTATAGTGGGATATGTATTTCAACAAAAATGGAAAGAGAATTGATTGCTATAAAAGTAGAATGGAAATTTCAAATATTTTTATTTAATTTAAAAAATGTTCTTAAGCACATAACACACATGCCCCACCAACAGCCTTGATCTTGCGTTCTGCTTCCTGAGAAAAGAACTTGGCTTTAACGATGACCGGTTGTGGTGGAATTCTGCCCTTGCCGAGTAATTTGTAGTATCCCTGGAAAAAGAACAAATTTATTGGAACAAATAGTTAATAAAAAAAAACAATTTAGATCATTTTCTAATAAAACTACTTAAAAATACAAATAATCACTTACAGCTTTAACAATATCTATAACTGGAGCTTTGCCTTCTGCGTTATCTTTGTATTTTAATCTTGTCTGTTCACTGACAAGTGTCCATAATTTGTCTAAATTGAGAGCTGGGCACCACTTAGTGTTTTTCCTCAAATGATAATTCCTCATACCGAGCTATAAACCAACAACACCAATACAACTTGAGCACCGTTATAATAAAGCATGTGCTGGTTGCAAAATGTAACACTAGTGCGAAATGAGTTACAAATAAAAATTGTAATTTACCTTTCCAAAATATCCAGGATGGTATTTGTCAAAGTTGATTCTGTGATGGTGCATACCACCAGCGTTACCACGACCACCAGGATGCTTGCGATGTTTACCTATAAAAGGAATATAACACATTACATGATTATTGAACATGTAAGGGTTGGGGAGTATGCTAATTTTGTATTATGAATCAGTTAAGGAACAATCATCAGATTTCAGTCCGCCCGTCCGCAATTATCATCATGTTTGTGTATGTTTTTAAAATAACGAAAAATGAGAACTTACCAATACGCCCATGACCGTGGCTTACATGTCCACGTAACTTCCTTGTCTTCTTTTTTTGAGTGGACTAAAAACAAGCATAATATGAAACACTGATACATCATACATGTGTGTTTACGTCTACTAAAGTCAATCATAGTTCAACAAAAATAACACACTGATCCCAAAAATATAATGAAAATTACTTTAAAGTTACAATAACAATTAAAATCAAACAGAATTTAGTGGTTTTAAATCGAAGATGATGAATATAAATTTAAGTTTTATATAACTACGATATGTGAATGCACAACTCACCATCTTAAACACAACTTGAAAGAATAAGAATACTGCACTAAACACTAAAGTGAATATAGGTGTTCCTAGCAATCTCTACACCGTGCTAAAACAAAATTACTCTGTTAGGGATATTTTAGCTTACTATTTTAATGGCCTTAAGTGGTTAATTTTGGGCGCCATTTGATAATCTTTAACTTTGTTTTACCATTTACATATTTCGCAAATAACCTTATAAAAATATAGAGGTAAGCATAAAACTAGGAATATAAAAAGGTATATAAGAATAAAAGAAAATAGTTTAAAATTTCGAAAGTAGTTTATTTTTTGTGGCAGTATTTCAAATTAATGAGGAGGTGGTGGTACTGGCAGTACACTAGCACCAATCAATGGTGGTGGGGCTGGCGGTGGTACCGGATTGAACATCGGCGGCCTAGGGGGTGGTGGCACAGGCAACATTGGTGGCGGCGGAACATGTCCCGGCATCATCCCTGGCCCTCTCCCTATAATGGTGACCGGTTTTTTGGCTTCATTCTTAAAAGCAAACTGCAAAAAGAATTGCTTGGTATCGCGGTTCCAGTGAGTCCAAAACTTATTGTCCGATTTCTCGACTTCTCTGCTCGGCACTTTAAATGCGATCGTTTCGTAAGGTTCAGCGGCGAACAACAAGTATTGCCATTTACGATCTGGTGGCTCTACTTTTTGTTCATACGCAGACATAAAACGATGTCTAGGATAAATATTATCTGATATTTCTGTAAAGAAATTAAACATGGAGGAGTAAATACATACATATATATATATATATATATATATATGATATTATGATTATATTACCGGGATAATCAATTTGAAACAGTAAACTTTGCTGACCAGTCTCAGGATCTCGTTGTTTCGTTACTCTGTAACCAGGCCGACCAATCTTGACAAACTTTTTCGGTTCAACGCGTGGTTTCTCAGGTGCTAGTTGTTGTGGAGCTTCTTTCGCTTCCTTGGCGGCACGTCGCGCTAAATTAGCTTGATGTTTTTTACCTTGGGTATGGGCTAGATAACTTCCCTCATTGTTGTGCAGCGTTAAACACAATTTGCATTCATATGAACCTGAATTAATTATCAATTAATATGTAAAAAGAATAGATCATTATTATCTAAACAAATTATTACCGAGATGATTTTTCATAAAATACGGATCTTTCTGTAGATCTATCGTTTCCAAAGCAAGTTGGCGAAGCCGTTCTCGACGATCCCGGTTTGTTTCGGACCATGATGCTACGCCTCCACCTCCAGTTTTACCACCAGGTCTATTTTGAAAGTCCATGATCACTTTACAACCAATTACTAATTAACAACAATGTTTTTTTAACAATTTACAACAAAATTGTACAATTTGTAGACATCAACTGTTGTCAAAACTAGTGTTGCTAACTGCTGCGAATATAGCAACATAGTAATCACTGCTTTAGTGCTTTCGCATATTTCGGCTTATTTTCCCTGCGCTGATAATTTAAAATGTTTTTAAAGTAGTTTTTATTTAAAATTGCGCTATAATAACAAATAAATATGTATGATAATGGCGATGATTCACAGTAACAAATAGTAGGTAATCGTCGCATAAACTGTTATCCTCTCCTTATCAAAATCAATTATTTGTTGACACAATCTGTCAAATATAATGAAGGTTAGAGATACCATATGTTCATTATTGCATAGTCGTTGTGGACGTTTTAAAAACATACGATCTTATTAAATACTATAATTGCAAAAATGGCTGATATAACAATAAAAGATGTGAATGCGAGCGATCTAAAAGATCTTAAAGAGCGAATGAAGTTAATAGCAGATGCAGATCCGTCACAATATCAAAATGAATTTGCACTTAAAAGATATTTAAGAGCATTTAAAACAACAGACAACGCATTTAAGGTACTTACAAATAAACAACCAGTGTAATTCAGTTGTTTATTAATTGGAATAATTTTAGGCAATTTTAAAAACAAACAAATGGTATGTCGAGTATGGGGTCGCAAACTTAACGCCAAACACTCCTGCAGTTCAATTAAATATGGCGGCAAATAAGGCCCGATTGTTGCGGCATCGGGATCTATATGGTAGACCTATCATCTATATTCCAGCGAAAAATCATAGTGCCAGCGAAAGAGATCTAGATGAACTAACCAAGTTTATTGTATTCTGTTTGGAGCAATCGTGCAAGAAGTGCTTCGAAGAAGTAATCGATAACCTTTGTATAGTGTTCGACTTACAAGATTTCGGATTGAGTTGTATGGACTATCAAGTAATACGGAACTTAATTTGGCTTCTTGCTCGCCATTATCCGGAACGGTTAGGCGTCTGTTTGATTATCAATTCGTCTGCTTTGTTTTCTGGGTGTTGGGCAATCATAAAAGGATGGTAAGAATTATTATTAAGCGAATAAATGTTTAAATCAAATGTTTAAGTTCTGAAATACAATCGTGTTTTATGTAAAATAATTTTATTTTAGGCTTGACGATAATACAACAAGTAAAGTAAAGTTTGTAAGCTCTGAAGAAGAATTATGTACGTATTTAATACCAGATGTACTTCCTTCCGATATATAATCCAGGTATTTATTGATTAGAAATGTTTACTAGAAGTTTTAGTTTTATCATATGTGACTAAGTCCTAAATAAAGTTTATTCTATTTTGGAATAAGTTTTTTTTTTAATATATATATATATAAATATATAAAAATTTAGATTTTTATTGTTAATTATATGTAAAATATGTCATGTTACTAATTATAAATATTAATATATTAAACTATGGTTAGTTGCGTGGATCAAATCTGCTATTGATCGAAATGGCAATGTTGTTGTGTTTTAACACTTATTCTATAAAACATCTCTAAATTTAATAAGAAAATATCAAATGACCCTGCAGTCAACTGTATGTAATTACGGTACGAACGTAATTTTTTGTTGTGCTACTGAATGATCTATTTATAAATTCACTACACATTCGTGTATAATCCGCCGTTATTGCGAGATACATACATACTGTATTTTAATGCTGATTTAGAAATTAACTAAGCAAGTCAATAAATGCTATTACAAAATTATTTCTAGCTGTTATTGTCACATTTCAAGCGTCGTTTCACCTTCTTCCTAAATAATATTAAAACCTTGAAACAATTACATAAATGTATTATTATCTACGCTCGCTCGGCATATAAACATACATACATTCATTCTGGACAATTAATTGTTTATAATATAATTCAGACTGTACTCTAAAAACGAATTAAATTTATATTGAGTTATAGAATATATTTCAATAAAAAGTACAATTACATCGCAATGTATTCTAATTATTTGTAGAATAAATGTTGACTCTTTATAATTGTTGTATTTAACCCATTCTTCTTGGTTTGGTAAATTCAACTCTTAGCTGCATACACGATTCACCAGAATCATGCTTAATAGTTACGTTTACTTCTGACACACCTAAAGCTAAACCTAGTTTTGATTTAAACTTTGAAATGTTCAGTTTGTTTTGACCGGTGTTACAAATACTTTGCTGCAACACAAAACAGTAGAATAGAGTAGAGCTCTATAATGTGAATGGTGACTATAATACTTTAGCAGTTGGACAGGTGGTTTGTAAACCGATTGCTCCTGCGAGCATCATCGCATACTCATTTTTTTCGGCAAACGCTTTGCACAAATCGAAATCACCTTCCAGTGGAGGCATCGGTTTCTTTTCTACTCTATAATGTATCTGAAAGTGTTCGTGTCGTTATGTTCAAACAATTCATTTTAAACAGTTTACCATTGCTGATTTAAATTCTTCAGTAGTCATACATCCAGATGGTATGATGTTGCATTCTTTATCAAGTATTGCGCCAGGGTTGTTCCATAAAACTACGTTGTTGTCCAGGCATGTTTTTAAATGGTGAAACTTGAACACGTATCCATTCTAAAAATGGTGCATATGCTAGATACGTAACTTCATGCCTATTCCCATTAAATGGTGGTGGTAGAAAACCCTTTACATCCATTCACATCTTGACAATATTTCGCCATTCAACTACATCCTTACAAACTTCTTTTGCTTCATTCTAATTCTTTATACATGCTCTTCTATTCCGCTTGCTCACAACTTTTCTTTCGCGCAACTCATCATATTTATTCACTTATTCCAAGGACACCCCCGCATTTTCACACCATTCATCTCTCCCACGTAACCTTTTTTGTAAATATTTCATTCGACATTCTGTCATATTACCTCATTTGACTCTCACCTATTCTGCGCACGACATTTTTTACAATATTGCACTGCTCATACACCCACATATTTCTCTTTGTGTCTCTCTTAGATACACCACAAATACCTCTTACAAATTTAATTTCCACAGTAGTCACGCGCTATTTATGCTTGGTTTGCCAAACCCAACATTCACTCCCATACATGAACAATGGCACAAGTACACCATTGTATCCTTAGATAAAATTCCTTGCAAACTAAATCAATCCGCCTATTTAAAGATGTATATACATATATTACTTAATAACTTACACAAGCAGAAGATTGTTTAGGTAATGCTGTGAAAATTACAGTTAGTATCATATAGAATATAAAATACATATTAATATGCTTGTGCAACTGAATAGATAAATGGTATAGGTTTTACATTTATAGTGGACTAGAAAGGAAATGGGATATTGCATATTAGTATAGAGATTTCGAGATAGCTGATTATAATTATAAGGTAAATAATGGCATCAGTTACCATCTATACGTTTAAGGTCAAGCATTGTATTATTGAAAATGTCATATGTTTTACAGTAAAAGCTATGTCAAATTACAAATAATTATTGACGAACATTATTTACAACGCAAAAGTTTATAAAATTATTAACAACGAACTTATATAATCACATTTGTTATAGTTTACAGCTACTATAGTTTATTGTCTATGTACAATATCTATTTTGAACACAATAAAATATAATTGTTAAATTATATCCTAATCCGATCAGCTACCATGAACAGGTTCTGTTTGTTACAATTTATACATTCTATTTGATAAGTTAATCGAAACTAAATGATGACTTCAATTAGCTCATCTTTGAAAAATGTCTAAGAGTGTTTAATTTTCGACTAATGTTTAAAATAATTAAACAAATAACAAACATACATGACTGATCCGAACAAAATAATCTAATGACTCGCGACTAACTTATTGCTTCCGTCAACTTTTTACTACATTCACACACATTCATACCAGATGCATCACATTTGCCACCACAATCAATTTTTTCGACTTCATGGTCATAATCATCGCTTTGTCTAGCAGAACAATCACTATTTTCATTTGGTTCATTCGTTGTTGTTGCGCTTGTCGAACAACCCTCAACTTTGATCATTTTTAAATCTGCATGTGCAAATTTATTCAGATGTTCTTCCTCTACATCCAACTAAAAACAATTCCCAAGAGGTATTTGTTAAAGATATATGGTATAGATTAGAGGACTCACCGGCGGACAACACGCATTATGCTTACAACCTTCGCTGTTACATTTCATCAAACAAATCCCCTCAGTTGATAAAGACTTTGTTGATAATGCCTTGTTTGCTATATAAAACTCCGGTTGTATCGTCAAATGAGTTATTCCATTATTTATAAAAAACTCTTTTACCCCATCAGTAATTTGAGCATATTCCTAAACCATTAACAATTTTATATTAAACAAAATAGGATATATAGGGTGAGCCAGCTGTTGGTTTCTTTTTTAAGTGTGTGTTATTTTGACAGTTTGCAACACTGACGCGCTTGATATTGATAGATATGTAAATATATATGTAGTAACCAGCGGAGGTTTAGCACTATATATCTATCAATGTCAAGCGCGCCAGTATTGCCAACTGTCGAAATAACACGCACTTCAAAAAAAGAAACCAACAGCTGGCTCATCCTATATTAAAGTATAAACATACCATAGGATTTTTATAAACAATATGCGCTGTTGAAATTACTTTTTGTGCCGTCAGTTGCCAAACATGTAAATCGTGCACGTTTATGATGTCAGGGAATTTTTGTAACAATTGCGAACGTAAACTCTCTATATTAATACTCCCTGGTATTGTTTGTAACAATATCAGACATGATTCTTTCACTGTGAATTAATTACGATATAAATTCGATAAATTATAAACTAATAGCAACTTACTGTACGGATAGCTGAGAATTAATAATCCAACCGCTGAAATGATTGAAAAAATTGGATCCACAAATTTCGCTATATGTGGATCAGTGAAATACACGATGATCGAACATATAATTACAAATACACAACCTGAAAATACATTTTAAAACTGTTTTATTATTATTAATAATAATAGGCGGGCGAATCAGACTTAGATTTTTTTTGGGGGGCTGTATGAAATCATATTAGGTATAATTGAAAAAATTACTTACCTAAAACATCTCTAACCATCTCTCGAACACTCTGGCGTTCTTTAATTTGCGCTAGTAGTACAACGGGACGCCGTGTTCGGGATAAGCGTCGTTCACCTTGTCTCACCGAATCATTTGTAACAACTTTTTTTAATACAACATCGCCACTAGCGGTCACGTACAAAAAACTACCTTGATGAAATGTGTAGCCTAAATAAATAAATAAATTCTTTTACATTTGGTTACATTAATTGCAGAAAAACAAACAAAATATTGCTTTGTTATGTTTTTAAATAATTTACTGGGGTTGTTCATGTTAATAAATAAAATGGTATATTTGTAAAATTGTCCTCACACAATAAAGATGTTAAGAATGTAATCCCTTACCGCCAATCAATAAATAAGTAAGACCGTTAAGAAGAATGCCCACGACACCTAGACACATCACCGGAATAGGATAATGCATGGCATCTTGATGGTTAATGTGAACTAGTGTTTGTAAAGCTTCTACGAGCAGTGAGAAGCACAAGGAAAACAGAAACACGCAACAGATTAGCATGAAGATGACATCAATGCGTGCCCAACCGAACGTATTCTTCAGTGTTGTTTCTTGAACACTTTGCACTTTGGGTTGCTTTGTCACGGCATCCGTGCATGCAGTACTATTCAATTCTTCGCCGACACTTGAGGTTTCTGAGTTATTCGATTCTTTTTTGTTGCCATACTATAGAACATAAAATATATCTATACAATATTTTATAATATTCCCTGTAAACATTTAGTCGAATGTAACATCTAGGTATCTACAGAGACGTAATAAGCTTATGTTACGATTCCGCAATATAATATAGAGCAATATAGAAGTTACATGTGACTAAATGTTTGCTGGGTTGCCTATTATACATTCTCGATGATGTGATGCTGTAATATGGATATTATGGGTACGTATACGACATAAAAGTGAAAGAATATTATTTTTAAACGTGAGATGCGTTTACTTTCTAATTATCACTTTCGTATTACATACGTTATTATAGACGACATGGAGGCGTACTGATAACTCGGATTTTGTAAAACACACCATGATTTAATACATAATTATGACGTTGTTGATTATAATACTTTATTAATTCAATTTCAAAGAGATTTTATTCATGTTATACATTACAATTATTTTTTTTAAATTAGATTATAATTTAGGGTTTGATTTACCCTCTTCTACAGAATATATACTTTGAATCAATCCGTGTTGTAGAGTTTAAAATTGCGATTGCTACGTAACTATAACGAGTATTTTATAATATATGATTAAATTACAGTTAATTTATTTGATGATTTCCGTTACAGTCCTATTATTTATTTCATAATATAGCCGGAAAACATATAAATCATTCAATAAAAAATGTCATCCATCACTCTATTAATCTCATACTATATAAGGTTATTATTACTAAGTTAATTCATCATGGAATTGCATTTTGGCGTGGAGCAATACAAAATTATAGTTATTTGATATTTGTGTTGTGGATAATAATTCTTTATCATGTTTAAGAAATAATGTTACCTTTATAGTGATGATGCATCCAGTTAACGCGATAATATTGCATAGCATGTGATACGAATCCATAAGAAGGGTAAGAGCATGAGTTAAATAGCTAACGACTAGTTCAGCAATGAAGAAGCTGATGGTAAGGCCAAGAACCAGATACAATTGTATTGGCTGGCATTTCTGTACCCATTCCTTCATGCTCATACTGTAAACAGAAAGAAATAAAAAACATTTATTAGAAATCTCATATTGGTGAATATTTCACATATGCCGAATGACGACATGTAACTTTTTGCATATAACAACCTCAGGAGTCAGTTTATAAATATTATATCCGTATATTTTATGTACCGCAGACGAATCTATATATACGTGCATTAGAGGAATAATTTTAAATAAAAAAAGACGTTGGCATTGGTGATTCTTTGAAAGTTCTCTACTTCAGCATCATTACAAATCACATCCGGTCTGCCAATTAATTTTAATATAAAACGAGTGCACTTGATACAGGATGTGGTCCATACAACAATCAAATTATGTCATTCTTGCGCATTTAAAACATTTATGAGGTTTCTAACTATGTATGTATGTGCGTGCGTGTGTTTGTTGATGTCTGTGTGTGTTTTATATATCATCCGATTCATTTCGATGCAACAAAATATAATTATATATGCAGAAATGACAAAAATATGCATATCGTAATTCAATAACAAAATACGTAATTATATAGCAATAAATTGACTTTTTATATCTAATCTTTAAATACTTTTTATAAGCAATATAAGGAAATTTTAAGTATGTGCTTACATATGCTACTTGTTTAAACAAAACTGGTTTTATCAGTTACAAACGTTAGATATAAAAGTACCTAATAGGTACATATATACATTATATATATATATATATATATATATATATATATATTTTAGAATAAATACTTTGCAATCATTAATTACAATTTAGTGATAACATAGGATGATCTACATACCAATTTTCCAATTATGTACTTAAATATATACTTATAGGAATATATTTTATATAATTTGTATATCACTTGATGTTTAAAGCAATATGAACTCTAATCAACTGCCTTAAAATAAGTGATTTCTGGTGAACAAAGATATCTCTATTATTATCTACCAATAATGAAGATACGAAACATGACAAACAATAACAATAGGATACATTGACTTGAAACATACCAGATATATAATTGTGATCCAAATTATAGAAGAAACCTCATTATTTGTTCTTGTTATTATGATATAAAGCTATACGTCAATATATCGTTTTGAGATTAATAATAGCCTAAGTTATCAGCGAGATGTTCAAAGTTGCTCGTTTCTTTATATAAATGCTTATTATTTTATGTGTATATATATATATATATATATATATATATATATATATATATATATATATATATATATATATATATATATATATATATTATATTGTTATTGTTGATATTGTCAGTTCAATACATTTTCTTTAATTAATATATATTTTTTTTCAAAAATAATTACTAATTGCTGAATATAATACGTATAGAAAAAACTCACCTTAAATTTTGAACAATAAACACAGTTTTTTAACAATAACCATTACCTAACTATAACAATACACAATGCACAAATAAATAAAGGCAAGTCGCGTGAAACACGAGTTGTCCAACACTATAATATAAATAAATATTTATAACAAAAAGTAAAAAAGTTACCTGGAAAACGTCACAGGAAAACGGAACGAGGAAGCAAGATCACCGAAGCATTTTCGTGTTTGGTGAAAGTAGATTTTCGTTAAGTAATACTACAAATTGTAATATCATTAATAACGAAATATCGCGATGCAAACGAACCAACACAATGGTGCTTATTTTGGTGAAACTAGAACACATTTAGGCGAATATAAAATCGAGTTTATCTCTATATAACAAATCAATTTACTTATAAGTGCGTGAAAATATGTGAACGCTTGTGACTATTCGGACGGCTATAAAACAACTGAAAACAACTAATGCATGCCGGTGTATCGTAGGGATCAGATCAGCGCTTCTATGCCATCAACGGTCAACTCATACTATCTTATTTCTATGTCTACAAGTTCTTGTATTGAAAACAAAAGTTCATAACATTTGAATAGAGTTGCACGATTTATCATGCTAATTTTATTATTAATATTGTATATATTTGTTTCTAAAACACACCCGCCTGTCGAAAACATTTGTTTTGTCTAACTTGCGTTAATATATTTATTAAATACTAGTTTCATAAAGCATAAATATAAAAACTATACGGACATTTATAAATATTCATTTTTTTTTTGCGGACTTTCACATCGCGTTATATTTTATCAAATTTACCGATTCAGAAAAGAATTTAGTAAATATGTACGTAGTCGTTTATTTAAAAGTATTTTTATCGCGTTTATAATTTTATAAAAATGTATATATATATATATATATATATATATATATATATATATATATATATATATATACTACTAGCTTTAATCTAAATAAATCGCAATATATATCGCGGTGTAATAATCGCTTTGAATTTGTACTACCAAAGACTTCTTGGTACTACAAAGCCCTCTATTATCGTTTAAGCTCCCTAGTTGAATCGGTAAAGTAATATAATATCTTTCACCTCTATTTCTACCATCTCCTACTCACTTCTTCCTTTTTTTTGAGTAAAATGAATGTTCTTGTATACTTGACGTTTTTAACATTTTAATAAATAATGGGACAATCATCCTCGACGTCTGACCAATTTATGCAAGATGTTGAAGTTGTACATGAAGAAATATACCGACAAGCAAGATTTATATCTGAAATAGCTCTACTATCATATGATGAGTTTATAGTCGATTTAGGAAAATTAAATTCTTTGTAAACAAAGCGTACGTATATGTTGAAATAGTTTTAAAGTGGTAATAACGGTTATAGATCGCAAAAATGTTTGGATGCTGGAGGAAAACAAGTAATATTTGCTGTGAAAAAAGGTACAGACACAACGATGTTGTGGAAAGGAACTGTGAGGATAGCTTGTGTCAAAATAGACCCAGATACTAAGAAAGTAGACAGCTACAGATTGTTAACACTTGTTGAGTTTTTAAGAATATTAAAAACGTTAGAATGCCAAGTGTCTGCAGCTGAGCAAAGTAAAAGGTAATCTTCTAAACGCACTTTTTTTAATCAGTTAACTATAATATGTATCTATAAGTTTAGCTCTGCGTCACAATCTGATATATTAACAGCATCCACGTTATTTCAAACAGTTGAAACTATGAGTAAACGTGAGCAAAATGTTTCGGAATGTTGTATATGTTTGGAACGAAAACCGGATGTAATTCTACCTTGTGCGCACAGTTACTGCTTGCTTTGCATAGAACAGTGGTATGCATGTTTTTGAAATGTTGTGTGAACATTCTCGTCATTGGTTTCATCGTTTTCAAGGAATGTCGACCATAAAACCTGCCCTATATGCCGTGAAACATTAGCGAGTACGGATGATACTTGGGTGTTATCTGAAGTGCCAGAAGCTGATGAGATAAGTGAAGAAATCCGATCAAGTCTTATGAAACTTGTTGAGCCACCATCCTCTCCTGTATAGAATTGAGTTGAATACAAACCTCCACATAATGTTTATATCTCCGTTATTTATTTTTTAATCGCAGTTGACCTTAGGTTTCAATCTATACTTAATATTAAAAGTTAATTAAAAATACGCACATATGTAATATACAATAATAGCGTAAATATGATATTTATAAAAGATAATTGATTGTAAGAAGTTGGTTTTACTTGACGATGAACTGTGATACACTTGATTTCAACATTTTTAAAAATCTAAATAAATGTCTATTTATATAAATTTTTATTTACAATTTTGTATATAATGTTCTCACATAGATATACACAAAAATAATGATTTTATAAATGTTCTCCCATCGCGAACAAGGATCAAATTCACAGTTGGGCGAAGCGATAACGATACTACATTCAGAAATGAACGTGTTCACATTTACAATAGTATTTTTTGCTTCGCTGCAACTCGTGTTAAGTGAGTTGATTCTAAACATTTGTAAAAGTTAATTATAAAAAGGTTTCTTTTAGATTAAATTATGTATTAAATATATACATATTATATTAGTATATAAGGCAATAATTACCTAATCAATATACTTGAAGAAAACCAAAAGAGCATTTTACTTCAGATATAGCGTCATCCATTCCCAAAAAAAGGTAAATATTATCACATTTGTCTTACTGCTTAGAAAAACATGAAATAAGAATAAATATATTATGTTCAAGTATAATAAGTTCCCAATAATATACAAGATTGTTAAAACGGTTCAAAACATATGTATAAAAGTTTTGTGTGTGCTTGGTACTTGCGCAACTCAAATTGGAAAAACTAGTAAAAAGTTTCACAAGAAAATATTAAACAACTGAGAAATGTAATTTGCCACGATTGAATTGAATTATAATTACAAGTATTTCCTTGGCGTTATTTAAACTAATTGCAATATATCTACAACATGAAATCTCTGCACGAATCTGTATCATTTACGTCCTTTTTTCATCATAGCCTTCCGCTTCTTATCTTCTGCTTCCTTCTTCATATCTTCAAGATCTTCCAATAAACCTAAAAGAAAATATGATTAGTGATTCAGAATCGACAACAAAGTGGTCCTCATTAAATATTTACCAATTTTGCTACTCATGAATTCCTCTTTCATCATCTGTGAAAAAGAAGATTCCATGTTATCATCATCGTAATCTTCTGCCCGATATCGCGACTTATCATAGCCAAATATTTCGGATATATATTTAGAATAATCTTCAGCCTCTCCATGACCATCATCAATGAAATCATCCATTTCAGAATCGTAATCTTCATCATCATCCAGTATACGTCCTATAAAAATACATGAGTCATTACGAATTGCAAATGATAAATACTATAGCGAAGATTAAAATTACTTTTGTGTCCCATTGGTGGTTTTCTTTTGACATCTTTCGAAGGAAATCGTCGTCGTACATCCTCCGGCGGAAATTGTTTCGATTTAAGGTCTGCTGGGGGAAACTGTTTCGGTTTTAAATCTGCAGGTGGAAATTGTTTCGGCTTTAAATCTGCAGGTGGAAATTGTTTCATCTTTAAATCTGCAGGTGGAAACTGTTTGGGTTTCGGGCCATTGTTTTGTAGTAAAGGTTTCGATTTATCGTTCAGTTCTTTTCTACTTGCAAGACTTTTGGTCTTATCTACAGCGTTTGTTAGTTTATTCACTTGTGCACGATCTGATTTTTGTCCGTTTAACTGACTACTAGAAACGTGTGGTTTAGGTGGTAAACTACGTTTCTTTTCTAGTTCCGTTCGAAGTTTCGAGGCTTTGATACTAGAATGTGGTCTACGGTTTGTTGACGAACTGGGATTCGGCGCACCATTAAGTCTATCGTCACTCTTTCTAACACTTGGTCGATCCTCATATTTTCTAACGACCACACGTTCGTCACTTTTTCGAGGAATATTTGCCGAAGATTGAGATGATTTCGGTATACCATTTCTACTGCTAGCATCAACAACAGTTTGTTTCGGTGTTTTGCCGTTATTACTTGGA
Organism: Nebria ingens riversi; assembly: GCA_018344505.1. Taxonomy (NCBI): domain Eukaryota; kingdom Metazoa; phylum Arthropoda; class Insecta; order Coleoptera; family Carabidae; genus Nebria; species Nebria ingens. The sequence goes on from JADQWA010000857.1 coordinate 212,486, forward strand.
ACACTGCTAAGCTTAGGGATTTTATTGGGAGGTGGCATTGATTTCGATGAGCTAGGAATACTTTCTTTGCTCGTTTGAATCGGCGGTAGTCCCTTCTCTTTCCGTTCCAGCCACGCCTTTTCTTTTTCGAATTCCCGCCGTTGACGCTTCGTCATAGGACGTTCATCGATTTTGATTTCTTTCTTCGGTTCGATCACGATTGGCTCGAACTGTTTTTTCTCCGCAATCTTTAACAGTTCGTTGAAATTCATGGGTGGAGGTGCTGCTCTTTTCGGTTTATGCGCAGGCTTAGAACTGCTTTTGCTTTCGGGTTCATATCTCGTCTCATGTTTGTCATTATTTGGCTCATTTGTTGCGTCCTCTTTTGGTTTACGTTTTCGTTTGTGTGGTAACAGCGCTTCTTCTTGTTCTTTTAATAAGGCTGCTCGTACACGATCTTTCGTACCATTTAAATTCACATTGCTATTCTTTTTCAATCCACGAAACTTGGAGTCTTCAGGCATATCATTGTATTTCGCCATCATTTTGTTGTAATACGCGGATGCTTCTTGTGATACGTAACCGTAATCATCCTCGTCGGGTTGTGATGAACCGGCGATGGTGACGGCTGTATTCACATTGTCTACAGCATCTTGAATAACTGATTTGTTTGCTGATTTTGTTCGTTTGAGCATAACGGACACGCGACGTGTAGCTTTTTTATCCTGTGAACGTAATGCAAGCAATTCATCTCGTTTTTCGCGTGCCTCTACTGATTTCTGTTTTTCTTCTTGCTCTTGTCGAGCCAAGAACTTTTTAATATTGCTTGACAGCTGTTTGGCGCGAGCTTCCTTTTTCGGAGGTTCGAATTTCGTGCTGTAGTATTTAATCTAAAATGTATTAAAATTAAACATTCTTTTAAATATGGGTCAACCCGGATTTTTTTTAAAGAACATGAGAGACGACTATGATAAACAGAACATGAATGGGAAGTATTTCATTAAAATTAATTAATTTTGGTAATCAAACATTAACGATTGGGTGGTAATGAATTGAATTTGTTCGTTCATTCAGTCATTAAATGATGTTATTATCAGCATGATGAGTTTTTCATACCTCCTTTTTTGGTAATTTCTCATTTTTCTGTGCAACGTGTAATATGGAGCCGAAATCCATTTCAGTTCACTTTGACGCTAATACAATATAAGCAAACTGAGTAATTCGCAAACTTTCGTATGTCACTTACAAATCATCATGTATGTATGTACATACAACAGGGTCATCCATATTTGTTAACTGAAACAGTGTTGCCAATGGACGGATAAAATTAACGTCATTTATATGGTGCTAAGTATAAAATTTTAGCAATAGATACCAGCACATAAGTTTCAAATGAAAGCGGGCTTAGATTAAATATGAAGCCTAATTATTTTCAATAGTTAATAGTACTTTTCAATATGTATTGAGAATTTTCGACAGTATTAAAGGAGAAAATAAATTGTAGAAAATATGAGGGATACAAATTGAACTTTTACCATCGAGTAGATATCTCATATAAATGAATACCTCATTCATAATAAAATAAATTAAAACCACAATAGAAAAAACTCAATTAAATATTAAATTACGTCTGTAAAGTACAGATAAAGCAAGTAGTGTTATATAGTAATCAGGGATTCAAAATATCTTATTCTCAATTATTAGTTTTAAATTGGTATTCCTATTATTTTAAACGATAGGAATACCAACCTTTCAGCATTAGGATTATGTAGTAATTTCGGGATTTACAGTTAAAAATACTACAATCGTAATAAAACAATAGAAAGTTTATATCAACTTAATTTTAATAGTTGAATGACAAAATAATATTATTATTCTCTTCGACCTCTGCCGAATCCACCTCTCTGTAAATAAATAAATAAATAAAACATGTTTAATAACGAAGATGTTGTTTGTATTACAAATGGTAACATGAATACTTACGAATTCCAAATCGCCGGTTCCGGCACCAACATCCGCTTTTTTATCCGGTGGGCCACCGGGTGTCCGTCTGTATCCGGTACGGTCTTCAGCCGGACGCGATCCTTCTGTCCGGGGACCAGCGGCTGGACGTGGTCGTGCGGTTTCTGGTCTGGTTTGCCTCTTTAAAGTGGCTGGTACAATTTCTGGAGGAAGGTGAAGGTAGGTACGTAAATATTCAATACCTTCGTTCGTCAAATACCTAAACAAAATAAGAACTTTTATTTGACCTTCCTAAGAAGCCATTATTTGTGATAGAAATTAACAAATCGTTTAATTATGCTTTAGTAACAAAATTATTAAATCCGTTTTGCGTATCAATCATTAAATAGAAGCTAAATAAAATATCTAAACTTTTTACAAACTGTTGTAACTATAATAGTAAAAAAGTGTATGATAAAAAGTTAAACTATAAACAATATTTACCAATAAAAATGCCTCCATGAAAATTGTTCCTTTACAAATCCTCGTGATTTCAAAGACTGCATTGCTTTGATTACTTGGAGGTTAGGAATGGCTTCTAGGGCAGGATGTTTTGGTGCATGGTAATCCTTTTTTGCAACCAAAACACCTTCTCTAAAGAGGTACTCGTAGATGGAAATCCTATTTTGCTTAGGCATCAACATCCTACCACCAAACAACAAACATTAGGCCAAAGTTGGTTAAATATTATAAGTACATTTCACTAAGAGTTAAGAGCTACGATGATTTCCATCATCAACGAGTAAAACTCCCCAATATTAACAGCATAATAAATATAATATAGAAATCAAGTTTGAAATTGACAGTAAAATATAACATGCATTCGAGCACATACAAATATATTTATTTCAATACATAAACAATTAAACAATCGAAAAATATTTTTTTAATATAATATTTTATACAAACTTGAACTATATTACACTTATGAATTAACTAAAAACGTAAGGATGACACAAATTAAAACAAGTTAAAATATATTTGACATACTTGAAGGTTTATCGATGGCAAATCAACACCGGAAAGAATCTCATGAAATTAGCGCTAGAATCAACCTGAATAAAAATAAAATTTCCTACCAGTTCAGTGTTGCCAAATAAATAAATTTAAAATACACGTAAAACTCTTCTATTAACTATAATAATCTTTATAGCAAAAATATTTTTATTATCTTCGTCAATAACTTTATAGTATTATTAATAATATAAATGAGATCTAGGGGTATTTTTCTCTGTACTGAACTGATTAACGAACGAACCCTTCAGCGCCCGGACTACCAACAAATAGAGAAATGGTCATGATAGTTTTTCAGAATTGGACAATGGCTTAAATTGGTATCAAACATAAATATACAGAGATATAAAGACGTTGAGTTGGGTTCAGCGTGATTGAATTGAAAAATAAGGATAATCAAGATGTCATCCGAAACAGTACAAGTGAGCTCGTTACCGCTCCCGCCTATGCAATATATAAATCAGTACACAGATGAAAATATACGACGCGGACGGGCCCCTAGGCCTCCGCCACCCATACATGACACTTATTCAATGTTTGGCAATGCATTTAATATGGATGATAACATAATCAGACCGCTAGAATCTCAGGTAAACACATCGTAGTCCCTATGCGCATATCTCGAATAACGAAATTATTATATATTCTAGGGTATACGACGTTTATACCCGTTACATTTTGACCGAAGACGAGAACTAAAGAAACTCAATCAATCATTGCTAGCAAATTTCCTGGATCTATTAGATTTATTAGTGAATTGTCCTGATTCACCGCGGCGTGCGGAAAAAGTAGAAGATTTGAGCTTATTATTTATTCATATACATCATCTATTGAATGAATTTCGACCGCATCAGGCACGAGAAACATTACGGGTAATGATGGAGTTACAGCGGCGACAACGAATTGAAACCGCACACCGATTTCAAAAACACTTAGAAAAAGTGCAAGAAATCCTACAGGCAGCCCTACACAATCTACCAGATTCCATTGAAATGGACTCGAAACTGATGATCCAAACCGAAGCGATGGAGGATCAGGACACTTCGATAAAAGATGTTACTAGTGATACATGTCATGTATTAGATCGAATCATGTGTAATATCGTCGATAATATGCAGTGACTTCATTATTAGAATGTTTTCTTCTTTTTTTTTATTTAACTATTATGTAAACAGACATTATTTTATATGTTACATGTAAGAATAATAAAGTATTCTCCTTTTCTTTTTTCTAAGAAATAAGGCAGAACATTTATCTTACGTTATACAATTGATAATTAAATTACATGTACGTCCTAAACATAAAATTTATTTTTATAATAAATATCAATATATATATAGTAGTATTCTTACTAAACACATGAGCGTCGCAAGATATGATAGGTTTATTATATTTCAGAGTTACATGTAACGTTTTATAATATGCTGTCGATTATAAACCCCAAGTACCCAAATAATCATATCATAAAAAAACTCAACCATAGTCTGTTTTTCGTAAGAATTCTACGTTAGTAACTTATCGTACTCACTAGCAAAGTATACGTGCTTTCTTTCCTTGAGAAAGATGGTGCAATATTTCATAAATGAGTGCGACAAAGTACATCAAAAACGCAAGTCTTTCAGTTGAGTTTTCCATAAATTATAATTTAAATATAAAATATATTTGATTAAAACAAAAATGTAATTACATTTTCCTAATTGTAACACGCAAGTCTAAGTTTTTAGCGAAATATTTAATAAACTAAGAAAACTATTTTTCGAGTCAAATAAAATCAAAATGAATCCCAGTCACTCGGAACGCTCATGCACTAAAGGGTGAACGAAAGAATGTAATTATTTATTAAAAACTGGTCTGTGGACTTGTCGAAATGAATAGAAAAATGTATTCAATTATTACTAAACTTAATTCCTCCAGCTGCCTCGTGGTCGTGGTCTTCCTCTAATGCCGCCTCGCGAGCCGCGACCTCTAACCGGTCTACGATCTAAACATTTAAAACAAATATATATATATATATATCAAGCGCTAGATAGTTTGAATATGTTCGTTTACTTTGATTCTGGAAGTTATTGCTGAATTTTCCACTAGGCGGCGTGTAAATCTTAACATTATCTGTTGATTTTCGATGCTGCTTGTGTGCAGGTATATTCTTATCGAAATCAATTGTGATTGGTGCATGACGTTTACCAGCACCGAGTTTCGTATCAATATGTTTCTGTAATAATCAATAAAGCAACTTCAAATAATAAAAACACCTGCAACTATTTATTAAAAATAATTACCCTGGGTGTTTCATCGAGTTTCCATGATAGAACGATGACGCTCTTGTAGCTTGGTGGTGTGTAGAACAAATCTTTAATCAGGGTATTGATATTTGTAGTAATTTTGTACGCGTTCTTCTTCGATGTGTCGTCACTCTTAATGTCGCTGTTCTCTTTGATTACTTTAATACAACCTTGAACGCCGCGTGAGAAATATTGTAGACGAGTTCGGAAATCTTTTAGTAGATTCGCATTTGATGTTAGGAACTCTGGACATTGTTTTGCAAATTTGTGGAAGGTGTAGATTAAACACTCGACAACCGTATAGTCTTGTAATGGTAACACTGTTACTTCGTTATTTTCTGGTGGTAGCGGTAGGAATGCCTGTGAAATAATTCAAAACGAGTTGAGTTAGTTTGTATAATTGTTTAATTGGTTATTTCGTCACCTTTAGTCTTTCGAAAACGTTTTGGATTTGTTCGGTTGGGGTTTTCAACTGACCACCACAATGGACGGCTAGTTCGGCTAATTGCCGTAGGATTGTAAGTTGAAATATGTCACCTCTGTCCATTGTACCAAGGATATCAAATTGCGGGAGTACTTTGTCGCAGATGTACTCTACAAATTTGATTGGAGCATTTTTGGCCTTTAAGAAAATTATTAATTACCAACATATTTAATGTCTTAGAAATTATTAAAAAAAAAAGTATTACCGAACAATATGGAAGGATGAAATTAATGCAAATGATTAATCTATCAACATTATCATTTTCTTTATCCAATGGCTCGAATGGTGCGCTTAAATCTGCCTGTTCAGTTGCGATATCGATTATTTCAAGTTGGCCAGCTGCTGTTTGACTATGACGCGTTGATATTAAATACTGCATGAGAGACACAAATTCCTCCGCAGAAGTGTCCTAAGAAGAGAATATCAGAATTATGTATTTACATATTTTATTAAGATGCATCTAGTTGATAAAAATAATTACCAAAATAATTTTTTTAACTTCTGAGACGATATAATCTTCAATATCTTTTGTGATAACTTCAGAACCTAACGCTTGGACTTTCGTGGACAAGAATTTAATACATTTTTCACGTACAACATATTCTCCGGCTAGAATTTGTTTGAAAAAACCTTTCAACGCTTGTAATGGATCAGCTTTGATGACTTCAATCAATGAATTTGTTGCAATTGTATGTTCTTGTGGGTCCTCCAATTGTAATAACTGTGCCAGGACATCGGCTACTTTGGATGTGTGTTCCTTGGTGTCTTTGCACAAACTTGGAAGCACTTTGATAGCTTGCTTTCGAATCTAACAGATGAGATTTCATTAAAAAAAATCCATTTTTACACTCTAGCTACGCTCGCTGAACTTACGGACATATCATCATCCTCACAAATATCAAACAGCGCTTCGATAGCTTGATAATGAAGGGTGGGGAAATTTTTGAAAAATTTCGCTATGAATTGCGATGCTAGTTTTTTCTCCTTCTCCCCACCTTTTACGCCTGCAATAATTTCCTCGTACTCTTTGACATGCTGAAATTTAACATTTTCATCAATATTTTGCGCTTTTAGTAAACCTCCCACGAACTTTACCTCTCCAATTTTCTCTTTAGATTCTGTCAATATTTCATAATTTGCATACAGTTTTTCGATGGTTATATTACTCATTTTATATATTATAATACTATAACTGTAAATCGAGTAATAAATAAACGCTTGATGTATCTGATTTTAGATATATATTAAAAATGCAAACATTTACTCGTTTCACACACACGCTATAATCAACTATTTGTGCTGTGAAGTTAGCCTACGTTCACATACGTTAGTGCTACGCTCCTACCAGTGTTGCCAGGTAATGTGAGAAATATCATTAACAATAGCTTTTAGATATCACGCTTACCACCATAATTTTGATGGTTTGAAGGTGGAATGTAGTTTCCTAAATTCACCACCTGGCTACACTGGCTACTCAAAACAGACTGGAAACAGTTGGCTATTTTATTTGGGTTATTCCAAATTATAGAGGCGCTGCATGATATGTTTGCAGTTATTCCAAATTGTAGAAGTGCTGCAATACTACCGTGTAGCGCCTCTACAATTTGGAATAACTGCAAGCATACAGCTTAGCGCTTTTATAATTTGGAGTAACTTAAACAAAATGGCCAACTGTAGTATTATTATAATGATATATGTATGTATTTTACATACATGTATATGCTATTTTCTCTGTAGAATTAAGCTTGCTACTCCAGTATAACACATTTTGACCATTATTTAAAAAGCTCGCAATTCTTTTTATTGCTGCTATAACACTCGCAGTATTTGATTAATGGTAGTGACTTAGTTGTTTTCGTAAGAATTGCGTTTTAGATTTTTAAAATTATAATTTAATAACGTTATCCCAATGGTCAGAAGTGGGATACATGTTCGCTAAGTGTTAATGAGCTGCTACTTATTTGTCAGTTCGTCGAGGATATAAAATTCGTATAGCTACATACAACTTTTGATACTTGATAGACCATTATAGTATTGGTGATGCTGGGTACCTTTTATGCGACTCTGTCACCTACATAGGAAACAGAAACAAATGATTACTTAAAATATGTTGATTCATCCGAGAACAATCGAACAAAAAAAAATGAATTAGCCTCAATTTTAATTACTTTAAGCTTGTTACCTAAAATATCAATTCTTCCATATGTATCAGTATTTATATATATATATATATATATATATATATATATATATATATATATATATATATATATATATAAATATTATAAGTGTATTTAGAAAACATACATAAATGTATTATGTATGTATGTATGTATGTATATTTATAAAATAATTATTTTAATAAATGAATTATTTTTGTATTAAACGTATATTTTAGCTAAAGCTTTTGAGCTGATGTTATGATTTGATGTGAAAACAATTGCAGTGAAATAAATCAAATATACTTTTAAGCGAATCCTATTCATATAGTTTTTGAAAACATAATTCTTTATCATGTTTTCGAAATAAATTAAGATTCACAATGTCAATAGTGTCGCACCAGAGAAAACAAATATAGATAAAACTATACCTATGTATGTATGTATATGTATGTATGTACCTATATAAGAATATCACAAATGTGTACACATACATACACTCACACACACACATGAACGCATTATAGAAATGTTTAATATTTGATCTTGTTGAAGAGGAGATAAAAAAGGTATTACCATGTTTCATATTATTTCGGCTTTGTCATTTTTGATAATGAGAGATAATCACTTTGTTTATTACCACAAGACATCATGTAATATCATTCGAAAAATATTATATTGCAACAAACGTAATACCACCACACAGAAAAAAAACAATTCTTTTTTTATAAAATTAAATAATTTCACCGATACTCGATGAAAAACTGGCTCTAATAAGATATATTTTATGAACCCAATTCAATTGCATTTTACACAACTATTTATATTTATATATATATATATATATATATATATATATATATATATATATATATATATATATATATATATATATATATATATATATATATATATATATATATATATATACATATATATATATATATATATATATATATATATATATATATATATATATATATATATATGCACATATAAGAAATTTTAAAATACTAGTTGTGTAAAATGCAATAGAATTGTGGTAATAACATATCTCTTATTGGAGCCAATTTTTCATCGAGTACCGGCGAAATTTAATATAAAAATAATCGTGTGATGGTATACTTTAACCTAAGCAATGTATAGCTAATCTGCGTACCGACGCAAAGCTGGCACGTTCTCTGAGTATATATGTATATATATATATATATATATATATATATATAGAGATAATAAATGTGTAATCCTTTGAAAATCAGCAGGGAATCAAATGCGGCCGCCTAAAATAGGTATATATGTACCTACATGTTATTATATTACCTATAGCCTTTGCGCCCGAGTGTCCCGTAATTTCTATAAGTGGATAACAAGGAGCTACTGGAAAATCCGTTTCTTCTCGACAAATATTGTGACCGTTGTCTGCTTTAATTGGCGACTGTTCGCAGGGGGTTTTTTGATCCGCTTTTGACCAAATCCGAAATACCGTTTCGAAAACCTAATATACCTAGCTATAGATTACCCGCTGCATTTTGTGGTATGCGGGATTTTTACTTTGAACTCATTTATTTTTTATATGCAATGCTATAATTTTATATAAATAAATGGATACAATTTTTATTTTCATAATATGTACCTACACATTTTATGCGTCGTAGAAAAATACTTGCTCTACTTTTCTATAAGTATAACATACCTATATGATAGGTATATAATGTAAGTAATGCATGTAGATTTTTTAATAAAACGAGTAAACTGGATGCAAATAGTAAATAATTTATATGTGTAGCATTATTTGACTTACACTGATATATATTCATTCTAATAAGTAAGTATAGGTATATACCTATTTATAACAATCCTATAATATAGTACTTAATAGTCAAGTTTTCTCAGTAAACATAATACACAACGGACAACGCAACCACAGACGAATATAAAACCAAAATGGTTATAAAAATAAACACTTGATTTCAGTTTCACATCGTATTTAGTAAAATTCTTCATATGTTTCGACCTTTTGGTCATCATCAGGAATCATTCCTGATGATGACCGACATATGTGTGTTTTTCCTTTATAATTACTTATTTGAAAATATTTCCACAAGTAAGTACCCACCAACCAAAGTAATAAAAAATTTATTAAAACCAAAATTCTCAGAATGGTTACAAATTAAAAAAAAGCAAATGTTTCTTTTATATTATAGGTATACCTATAATATAATTATATAAGAAAATATATAAATAGGTAATCAATCGCCATATGTTAGTCTCGTTATGCCAAATTATTTAAAAATACAAATCGGTATACTTATAACGCGGTTTTTAATGAGCTTTACTGAAGTATTTGGTGTATTGATATTATCCCTAATAACTACATAGATATAGGTATTTGATGTGTGGCTAAATTCATTTAAATATCTTAGGGCCAAGTTAAATGATTAATCTAATAAATTAATAATAAAAAATATATATCTGCAGTCTATATAGATTTCTTTAAATTACTAATTATTATTTTGTTACTTTTGATTTTGCGAAACAATTATTTATATTTTTTTCTATTCTTAAGTGTAAACAATGAAAAGTGTTATGTGTATTTATAGTATAAATAAATATATAAATATATATATATATATATATATATATATATATATATATATATATATATATATTGTTATATATTTGTTACTTTTGTATATTTTTTTTCTATTCTTTAAAGTGTAAATAATGAAAAGTGTATTTATATATAGTCGAATTCACATAAGAAGAAGATTTTTGTGGCATGAATCATACACTTTTTACATATAATAATCATATGGAGTGTAGTGATGATTCATGCCACAAAAATGTTTTTCTTATGTGAATTCGCCTATATATATATATATATATATATATATATATATATATATATATATATATATAAATATTTTTTTTTTAATTTATAGTATACGTGCTTCTTACATTATAAAATAATGTAAAGCAAAGGAGAAAATAGAAATAACCACATTTATCTATGTATGTGCATTTGCATTCCTTAATACGCCATAATACAGTATATATTATTATGTTATGGAGAACATAATATGTATAAAATATTTAAAATAACCATAGACAGATGTTTAATTGAACATTTCCCAACAAAGTTCGCATTTGGAAAGGGAGAAAATCGAAACAAGTTAATAATAATAATGAGGACATCAGATGAATTCCAAAGCGGCAAACATCATAGAGCGAACCGATTGGCGGCAAGCGGCCATGATGCGAATGGAACGCGGCGATTGGTTGCACGAGACCGCCCCTTCATGTCGACCTCCGGCGGCACATCTGATCAGTACCTACCTTGCCCATCTTTATCACTAAACATTCGTGTTTGGACAGTTGGTTATCATAGTTGTAGTTCGGGTATCGCAACACACATCAGTGATCATTTCGAACGTGACGTGTGATGCGTGGCAGAAAACTCTGGACGCAAATGTGACATATATATTAGTGCAAAACATTCGGTTTGAAATCAACTGTGGTTTATATTAGTATGGTGTCTTATTACAACCCTATGGCCATGTATAGGCAACAAGGTCCCGTAGGACCCGCGTCTGGACAATTCCATAATGCAGCCGGCACTCCGAGTACAGGCTGGTACGGTGGTTACCATCATCATAGTTCGCAAGTGCCGACGCCGCAGCAATACTTGAATTGCATGCAGGATGGCGAGCCGCAGCAGATGTCCTGGCATCATCCGCACCACAGTGTTTTTAACCACGATTTCTTTGAGTATAACACTTACATGCAACAACAGCAACAGCAACAACAACAACAACACCACCATCACCACCACCAGCAGCAAACACCGCGGCCAGAACCCGAGTCGCAGTTACCGTCGCCTCCAATGTCCTCCAGTGAGCTCTCTAGTCCTGGAGCAGCCGGCGGCGGCTCTGTCACACCACCCAATAACATCCGACCGGGGCCTGTTAGAAGTCCTTACGATTGGATTACCAAACCATCCTATCAAAGTCAACCCAATCCAGGTTAGATTATTATTTTTTACTCGAATAAATCATCTAATATCGTTTATGTCTACTATGTATTATAAGGCGCAAATCAGTACCTAATATTAGATAACTTTTTTTGAAAGGCTTTTTATTCTTTTCTACGACTATAGTTCAAACATTAATATTATCGTACCTAATAAATATATATATATATATATATATATATATATATATATATATATATATATATATATATATAAATATAAATTAGGCATTATTATTATTACTATTAGTAGTGAAATTATGAACCGTCAAAGAGGTTTGTGGTTATTATATAGGTATGATGATATATTAGGAATAACGATGTAAATAATTCGTATTCGGAGCACATAAATAATGCCGTATGTAATATTTCATTTTAATTTGGTGATGTTAAATTATAATTGCATACGTATCACTTTTTGACATTTTGTAAATAAACAATAAAATGATGACGGTTTTATTGCTAGCGGTTAATAATTTTGTTAGAAGGTGTGTATTTTAATAATTCAATGAATATTTATTATTATTATTTCAATAATATATATATATATATATATATATATATATATATATATATATACATATATATATATATATATATATATATATATATATATATATATATATATATATATATATATATATATATATATATATATATATATATATATATACATGCAAGGTAGATAGATATATCTAGGGAAAAAAGACAAATTTATTTATTTATAATAAATAATTAAGTGAAATTTTAATTGCTGTACTTTGTTTAATGCAAATGTAAATACATGTGGCCTAATGTATTAGGTGTATGTATATATATATATATATATACTGTGTGTGTATAGTAAAAAAGTCATCATTTACTTTTCCAATTAGTGCATACATTCCATCAGCTGTATTTGAATACCATATTAAAAGTGGTCAATATTTAGTTTAGTTTAAGATGCAGAGCTCTTATAGGTATTATATATACTACATATGGAATATTGAGGCGCGAATATAATTTATTAAAGCTGAAGATAGAATTTGTTTGTTCTAGAAATTACAACACTAACTTCAGCGCCTTTGCTTCTAGAGTTTTCTCTGCAGGACCCCTCTGATGGTATATACGCTTTTCACGTACTAATAATTGCATACGTACCTAATAGTATTCCGTATTTTCGATTGTTTTCTAATTTATGCTTTTATTATAGTTCTTTGTGTAGATTTTCCGCTTGTTTTTATGTGTGTATATATACGTAATTCTATTCCATTGGTTAAAGTATCTATATTACAGTTGTTTTGCATGTAAATTTCTTTACCGTGTGTGTGTGTGCAATGTGAAAAGATTTATTACAATATAACTGATGAATGCAAATGATGACATAGATGAAATTATATCTACCTATGTATATATGTATGGCGATATACACGATGCGCAAGAAACGCGGCTTGCGGCTTGTGATGGCTGTAAATAAATTCGAAACTATACGTTTGTAATTTTTAGCTGATTAGGACCTCGAATAGCCATAAAATGCATTACCGTGGAACGTCAATAAATACATTTGACTTTTATGAACATTTTTACTACACTCATAACTAACCCTTTTCTTTTTTTCAAACATAAAACATTGTATATATATATATATATATATATAGATATACGAAATGACGCAAAACACATGACAGATAGAGTGAGTGCGTGCGTGCCTGCGTGTGTACGTGCGTATTTTTTAACATCTTTAAGTATCAAACAAGTTTTATAATAGAACGCAATGACCAATAAAATAAAAATCTAGCGCTATAAATTTACTTTGGAAATAAGATTCTAACTTTTATTTCATCTCAACACACACGCACACACACAGATACACACACACAGATACACACATACAGACACACACACACACACACACACACACACACACACACACACACACACACACACACACACACACATATATATATATATATATATATATATATATATATATATATATATATATATATATATACACATACATGCATATACATACATAGATACATATACATACATAGGTATACATGTTCTATTTTAATACTTAATGTGATGACCATCATAAAGATTTTCATTGGTTAATCGAATCAAATAGAATGGCGCTCGTGTTTCACTTGAATTTCAAAGATTCCAAATGAATAAATATGTTTAAATAGCATCCACATATATGTAAGTGTGTGTTGATATACGACATAATTGAGTAAAATGAACATATTTTAGAAATCTGTGTAAATTGGCGAGTTGTAAATATTTGGTGTATTCGCGTTGGTGCAATAAAATAGCCAATTTGCCAAGCTGGATGCTTAAATATTCTCTCAGACGACACAACATGTTCACCTTCGTGTACTTAGCGAAAAAGGCTCTTTACAAATCGGCAAACGAACGTAATTTGATGTTCCCGTTACTGGCGGATAAGTCAGGGTCACTTTTATTGGGGGGGTACAATTTACCAGACTGCAGAGCGGCTTTTCTATAAAGCCCCGAATAAGTTGTTGCCATAAACTGACTGACTGGTAAATGTAGCTATTATAAAACCTTGGTTGCTTATACCATCATCATATACTTTATATACATACATTCGAGGTAGAGAATAGGTAGGTAGGTAGGTATAGGTAGATAAATGCTAAATTACCTATTGGTTTTTACTCTGAACCTGTTCGTATTGCACCTTCTTGGTAAATTCAATACATTTTTCGCAAAGGTTATTTATTAATATTATTATACATACATAGAACCGCCGTTGAGAGAAAAATCTCTATTAAGTACATATATAAAATCATAAATATTATCGCATCTCTCAATGTATGTATATAAAGAAGAATTAAATCGAACCCAAACAAGCTATCATAGAGAATATTATACATAAATTTCGTCCAGCATTCCATCCGACTACAAACATACCACAACACATATACACAATCTTTATGTATGTGGGAGCTGGGAAAATAACGGCGCGACAGTATAATAGCGGCAATGCGTCCCACGGGTCGCATAACCGCAAACGGTTGGGAGTTTCACTCCGGCAATTATCGCGTTTTCGTTGCTCGCTTGCGAGGACCACACCATGAACACGTCGCATTTCACCATTCAGCGATATACTCTTCTATATTCTCTGATTTTATCACGATACAATACAATACAATACAATTACAATTACGAACAAAACTCAAACCAGAATTAACTTCAATTTGTTTTCTGTACCTATTATTTTTATTCACCTACCTATATGCAAATAGAATCCAGAATTCCAGCTACGCAGGCAACAGTCTTACGCCATTTTATAACTAAAAACTGCTAAAAACTTATCAACATGAAATTCCCTGCCAGCTTTAAAAACGATTGAAAATAAAAATGAAAACTACTTATCAAAAATTATTCAAAATAAAATAAACTGTCATAGAATAACAATTTCGTTACAAAAATTATTATTTTATTCAGTTTCACGACCTAATATTTAACATTTTTTAAAACTTATAAGTTGGTAATTTTTACACATTTGCTACGTATATACAAATACTTTTGTACCGTTGTTTATTTCGTTATGGTTAACTTATTCGGTTATTCAAAAACAAACTTACAAATGAATTGTACATTCGTTCATTGTCAAGTTTCTAAAATATATATTTTAGATTTAAAATGTTCGATTCTATAGTAGTTAGTAGAATTTCAAACTAGCAATTTTTGACTGTGGCGCAAAGTGGTTGCACCATCAGTATTCAGTATACCTAATTCGAGTCGAGTTGCAGTGACGAAATTTAAAGGCAACCCCTCGATATTTGTATCTGTATACGGGGGTTGTTCATGTGATTGCTTCATTGTGAACTCGGTGACAAATTACACCCATTTTGCACATTAACCACTGTCACACCATAACGTTATTTATACAAACAGCCCTTATGTTAAACGCATTATAGATGGACACTGGATAGAATTTCTCTATCATGTCTATAGAAATAATATGGTTTAAAACTCAACACCGTATCGTATATGCACCTAATATACATAGATATGAATATACTATACATCTCTGCGATATAAAGTAAACGCTATAGACAATGGATAACAAAATCTAAGCGGATATTCATTTAAATTGTATAGCTAATAATAGAAAAATTGCAAAATAAATATTGATATTTCATTTTCGGTGACAGATTGTATGAAAAATAAAGATTTCCTTGTATGTATGTATGTAGGTATATATATATATATATATATATATATATATATATATATATATATATATATATATATAGGTATGATTTACCCTAAAAAAAACTATAAGTACCATATGTTTATGTAAAAGGGTATTATATATGTATTTAACTAAATAAATCAATGGGGAGATATGTGCAAAAATACATACATACATACAAATAGGTAATAAAGGTAATTTTGTGCATGGGACGTAATTTTCTCTTTAACTATAAATAATCATGTGTGAATGTATGTATGTTTTGTTTTAAATCTGAATTTATAATTGAAATTGAAATGTTTAAACAACTAAAACGTATTAAATACTATATATAAGTTAGGTATATAATGTAATTCGTGTAGGTATAGATAAAATGTGTGTGTGTGTGTGATGCAAAATAATAAAAAATCCATTTCCGTAAAAAAGGAAAGGAAAATGTTAGCATAGTCCTAAAGATCTGTATGGTTTTCACAGAGTATAGCACAGCGACGCCAGGCGTCATAAAGAGGCGTCCGTGGCCGCTTTATGGCAGTGCTTCAGAACGCTACACCTAGTTTATGTCTATTTAGCTGTTTACAGCAGCCCGGAGTCCGCATTACACGTTCCTTTATTCAATCACTACATCATTGATGGTACGCCGATAATCTTTTATCAACAATTCCATCATCTTTTTATTCGACTACCCTACATATATGTATATTAGCTAAAGTTGAGATGTATTAGGTGATACATATATAATAATTTTATTCATATGTGATGAATGAGTAATAAAATAAAATATATAGGTATAACAATGATAGTTTGCAGTATATTATGTAGTGCAGTATATATATATATATATATGACAGCAATGTATTAACAATGGTGTCATGTTGTCGCCAACCGTATGACAGCTACCGACGATTCGACAAATGACTGCCGCTGCAGCATGCGTCGAACGCCGGTCTCCGGTCGGCGGTCGTCGGTCGCCGCACCGCACCACACCGGTACTCGAATTGACAGATGGTAACAGGGTTTTTGTGGTTGTTACTTGTCGCTAAACATGTCATGTTCGGATAAAGATATATCGGTGCAACTAATACGTAACATATGCCCCTCACGCGTGTCTAAAGCTCGTCAACAGGATTTCAAACAAAATCTATTCCAAAGCCGGCGCATTTATCTACCTAATATGTGAATACGAGATATAGGTATACATATCTACCTACATATACCACAGACCATTAGGTTTATTTGGTTAATTTGTTAAACAACATACATTACATACATACATAACACCATGCCTATTTTTATCATATGGGGTGGCAGAAAACCCTTTATATTAATTCTCAATAATATATAGTTACTAATATATCATCCTTAAATTGACTTGAATTCTCGAATGATGGCATATGCATATATACAGTACAAAACAATACAGTACAGTGCAGTATCATAGACAGATATATACATACAATGTATAATGAGTGATGATATACGTTTTCCGACGGGTAGTACCTACCTAGCTATAGTATATAAGTATATACCTGTTTGACAATGGCGTCCGTTGTCAGGTGCGCATGTGTGCTTTCGTTTGAGCGCTCGCTTTATCGTCTTGCGTCGTCACCACGGTAAACACGCACCGCCGACCGCCAACCACCAACCGCCGACCGCCGCATCAACATGACAGATCTCACCGCAAGTAATCCGTGTTGATCCATTTCTATCGTCGCTTATCTTCTATATATGTACCAACAACGTACCTAAAAGTGCCGACACCACATATACATTTACCAAATTTACGTGTGATATGAATGGTGCATACATACATATGCTCATATACCATGTATATAATATATACCGATGCATTACCGTGCGATTTATTGATTACATTCTCATGATAACGAATAAGTACGATATATTTTCATATATGAAAAGACGCATCATATATTTATATATATATATATATATTATATATATATATATATATATATATATATATATATATACCTACATAAATGTTTATATATAAGCAAAATATGTTATTATTAATCACAGTGTAAACCATACCAGCTTCTATAAAAATCAGATTTCGCAAAAAGGTTTTCTAAAACATGACCATTTTTTTTTCGACATACATTAAAACGTGCATGTATTTTTAGCCGTCGCTCTATAAAGTTACAGTGTGTTTAGGTGGGCGTATACTAAGGTATATAATATATATATATATATATATATATATATATATATATATATATATATATATATATATATATATATATTAAGATGTTAACATTGAAAATGAAGACTCTATAATGTTACAACCAATAGATATAGTTTTCCACTTGCTGATTGTTTAATTTTAAATGTATACCTATAGATATGTGTATAAGTATATCATGATTGTTTTCTATTTACAGGCAAAACACGAACGAAAGACAAATACCGTGTAGTATACACGGACCATCAACGCCTCGAACTAGAAAAAGAATTCCATTTCAGCAGATACATCACCATCCGACGCAAAGCCGAACTAGCATCAAACCTAGGTCTCTCTGAACGACAAGTCAAAATTTGGTTCCAAAACCGCCGAGCCAAAGAAAGAAAACAGGTAGATTTCTTTCATATTCACCATTTATAACATATATTTCAAGTATAATCTTATATAGGTAAAAAAACGCGAAGAACTCAATTCGAAAGACATCTTAAGTACAGCTAGTGTTGCAGCGGCTGCCATGCAACTCCATCATCAACAAGGTCTATTACACCACCACCATCACCAACAACAACAACAACAACAACAGCAGCAGCAGCAACAACAACAGCAGCAAGTGGCATCAGCAACACATCACCAAGCGTCACAACTCGGTGGCGGCCACATAACCATCGTACCAGTACCGGTGCCGGTACCCCTAATATGACCCATAATCCACGAGCACGATTGGGACGAAACATCCACGGATCCTCTTCTACTGTGATTCGATTTAAATTCGGTTGTGTTCATAAACAAAAACCACTTAAAACACTTCTGCAAGAGGCGTACCTGACGGACACAATTATGGCGACATGTGTAACAGTGATGTAAATATATATGGAAAACTGGTGTTTTTTGAGATCTGTAAACTGATGTTAAATATTATATATATATATATATATATATATATATATATATATATATATATATATATATATATATATAAATATATACCTACGCAATATTATTAAGGGTACCTATTGTTTACAAGTGTCAGGGTAACGTTTTAGAAAACAAACAAAACCCGTCCAATTATTATTTTTTAATATATATATAGATACATAGGTAAGTATATATGTTAATAAAAACGAGTGCAATCTTTAAAACTTTAAAAACAATGTATATTAGGTATACCTATGCAAATTTATAACTAAGATAATATAAAATATATAAGAATCAATCCCAAACATAATTGCATTATTATTATTATAAAGCTTTGGTGAATTGCTTTAATATTTCATTCAATCGTCCAAACATCTTTTAATGGAATTTATTATATATTTTAAACATGCGTTACCTACACTATAAAGAAAAAGTGCAATGAATTGATTTATGAATAATATTTCAGTTAGCTTTTATTTATTAGTAATCCAACATTTGATAACTTTAAATTGACAAAATAAAAACTGTATATAGAAAGGAATAAAATGTAAAAGTATTTAAAAGAATGTTTCACATTATAGTATAATTTAATTCTAACTGTAGGTGAGGGTTTGTAAGAATTATTTTATTTATTGTACCTATTCGAATTTTTTTATCGCTAAACAATTGATTGTGCCTTTGAAGTAACGTGTCAATATAAATGACGAAATTCTATTCTGGATGAATGAATGATGATGATTATTATTATTATTATATGCTACAACCGTGTGACGTTCGAAATGATTTTATAAATTTTTGTTAATATTAGTGACTGCATTTTTGTATTTTTCCACATGTAGTGAGAATCACGATTTCTTTTTTGTTGTTGTTTTAGCAGACATAATAAATGTTATTCAAATTATTTTATTGTTTTTTACACCATCATATATCTTACTTAGGGAAATTCTACAACGCATTTCCTGTTCAGGAAAAAGAATTCGAATTGTATAAAACGTACATTTTCGTTTATAAAATAATACCTACCTACTATAAAAATACATTTAGTCGGCAGATAGAAAAGATTCTTTATAATATGATATTTTTACGCTTGCGATGACACTTTTTATATTTCCAAGACAACTCTTAACTTGATTGACAGACACTACTGATAAAATAAATGTCTTTATTAAACACCGAATAGCGGTTTCTTTTTTTCAATTCGATTGCTATATATATATATATATATGTACTTAGGTATATTTACCTATATACTTACTTATCATCGTAATCTTCAACACACATAATTCCTATTTTAATTCATCAATTGTTTATTATGTAAGAGCGCAAATATTAATTTCGATAATTCCAATACATCACAAACGAATAATCGTATATTTGCGAGGAGTAAAGTGCATAATGCAAATTTGTGTAGATAGATATTTCAATTTTGATTTTTGTGTTTTGTGAATTGTATTCGAATGGCATAATGCTGGTGCTGGCGAATGAGCTTTGTTTGCGATGCGAATGTTCGAGCAGAGCAGAGTAAAGGACGGATACTGATACTAGCACAACTGCCACGATAAGTGTAAACGAAATAAAAGAGGGCTGTTGAAATGTCCCCGGGGTGTTGTTTGCCGCGTAGCCTATGCAGCGTCCGGGGCAAGTGTTGCGGTGTTAGTGTCGTCGCAACGCAATCCACATGAAGAATGTGTCCCATCACGCTTTAGTTAGAACTACTAACGCATATACATGTATATAGTACCTACATATATAAAGCGCTGTTTTCGGAAACAAGCACTATTTTTTCTTATAGCTATACCAATACATTCATCGCATATTAAGTATACCTAATATCAAATTAAATTAATGGTGCGAATCTGAGCAAGTTTATAGATCTGTAACGAGTATTTGTAACATTTTGGAAGGATTTCAAATATTTTAATTGAATTTCAAATCAAATATTCGTGGAATCTATAAAATATAACAGACATAATTCTTATTTCTTACAATGAATTATTCTTTACTTAATTCATTATGGAACTGCAGGTTTTTCAAAATTCAAAATTTTACTGATTCTATTTACAGAGTTGTAGATTTGCTCAGAATCGCAGCATAAGTGATTTTCTTGTTGGTATATATATATATATATATATATATATATATATATTATATATATATATATATATATATATATATATATATATATAGAGTGGGCCATCAGTTGGTTTCTGTTTAAAGTGCGTGTTATTACAACCGTGTGCAACACTGACGCGTTTGACATTGTTCAAGCGTAAATCGATCCATTTCTTACAATTTGACACTATATATCTATCAATGTCAAGTGCTTCAGTGTTGCTAATTGTCAAAATAAGACTTATTTCAAAAAGAAACTAACTGATGGCTTACCTATATAGAAATTACTAATACTATTATTCACTCAACTGTGAGCTTACGTATAACTATACATATATATCTTTTGTTAGATATATACGGTTGCTCATGACACTAGCTATTAATATTGAAATGTGTTTAAATGTTTTATTAAGTGTTAAAGATTATTTTGTTGGTCTAAAGTCGTAAAAATAAATTTGTAATATTCATGACATATTAAAACTAATGTACATACATATATACATATATATATATATATATATGTGGGTATATACAAAACAAAGAGTGAATATGTACATATATAATATTAGTACACTTACTAATTTAGGTATATAATTTATTGTTTAACATGTTTATAATTTTTTTAAATGTGTGGCTTTGAATATAAAAACATTTTATTTCTAAAAATATATAAGGGCAGGTGGAAAGGTCTATAGATTTCCTACGGGACGACGACTTTATTAGTATATGTAACGTAATATATGAAGTTAATAAACTTCTTTTATTATGGGGTGTGCCTATAAGTATTCAAATATTTTTTAGCATTATCTGATTAGGATTCGTTTTTGGGGTGTAACTATCTAGTAATAAAGTAATTAGTAATAGTTGTAAATAAATGAAGCCTAACTTTTAAATCGAAAAATGTCACAATAAGTATTAGGTATATACTATAATAAGAAAATAATGATACTCCATAAAATTGCCCACTAGGGTGGGATTAGAGATCAGGTTATTAGGCGGGATGTTTTATATTTTATTACAAGAAAAAAGTAATACTAATTTATTATCTGTTAAATGATAGAAAGCACATGCTTGTATATATAGACTATAATACGTATACCTATATTCATTTGCAATGTAGGTATATATAGAAAGTTAAAAACGTATTTTATTGAAAGTCTACTTAATTAAAAAGAATGCCGCCGAAAGAACCATTTTGTCTATACGTGCGGGTGAGAAACATGTTTCCATTTTTTTTTAAAACCATGCCATAAAATGACCCTAGCCTGGCTAACCCTTATAATCCGCCGAAATGGACAAGGGATCATAGACGGCGTCGTTCAGCCTATTCAATAAGCACTGAACTGTCGTAAACTTTATGGAATCACCGATAACAATAGTGCGTGAATGTCGGCCTGACCGATTTTACAATCGACAACCGGCTCGCGTCTGTATATCTATACTATATATGTACATATTGTCCCGTGTCTCGACTATACACACATAACTTCATGCCTATTCCCATCAATTAGGGTGGCAGAAAACTTGTAGGCAAGGTAATTCGTTTTTAAATTTCTTTATTGAGATATAAGCATTTTATTCATTTGCATTACTTAAATTAAATTCAATTTTCTACATAACTATAATCGGTTATTAAAACAAGGTGCTCTTTAAGGCTTAAGTCCTTTCTTAAATAGACGAACAAGGAGTATGGCCATATCAGTTTTACAGGACTTTTGGTCTGCCATAACAGTTCCATATTTATCGTGATCGAACTTTAGTCGCAGGTTTTTGATATGAAGTTAGGCGGAGTTTCATTGGCTCCACCTCTGAAAGAAGGCAACCATTAGATACTAAATAACGGTGATAGGCGCACGTGTAGCGCAAGCTTACACAGTGTTGTCATGTCACATGGTCAGCGTATTCTATCTTTTGCACTGTATACAATAAATACATTGGTGATATTTAAATAGTAAAACAAGTCGGTGTTTTGTGGTTCGTGTGTCTACTGAGTGTAAGTATATATTTAATACCTATATGATAAATATCTCAATTTTTTGTAAGCTGGCAACATTGGGCGTCGGCCATTTACGACGATACGAATTGACGTAGTTGGTGAATGTGAACATGAACACGTTCTAGGAGAGTTAATGATGAAATTTAGGGTTGCGTGGGAATAGAAAAAAAAGACATTAATGTCTAGAATAGAATATTTACAACTCTGTCTCTCAGTTAATATATTGAGCAGATAAAATCCATCATGAAATTTACTAAAATTTAAATATCTTATCGAATATATCTGTCCTAATGATATATGCTCTTTTTCAAAGTTATCTTCAATCTTGTAATTAGCAATCAACAACCGTATTCATAGAATTTTAAATCCGCTTCTAAATTGGAGGTCTCTAACATTTATCTGTATCATTGTTTTATTTTAAAGCGTATTTTAACTAAAACTGAATAACAATTAAACAACTGCTTATTTCAAAGCTTAATAACCAACAGTTTGTCTAACTGAAAATAAAGTTTCAGCAGGATAGAAAGAGTATTAGGTAGACATGGCACTCAGAGTTCTATTTTCAGAATGCTTATTAAATCGCCTAGCTACATACTGTACCGCAATACAAAGTTGTATCGTTGTTTTAAAATGTTCTGGGGAATTTGATTTTAATTTTATATTTAAAGTTATTACTTAGTTTATTTATTTGTTCAACGAATTTACACTTACAAAAGCGAATATTACAACATATAACATTCGTTTTTCTAATTTTTTTCTCGAAAATATTCTCATTTGTATAGAAAATTAAACATCGTTGAATAGAGAAACAAACAGCGGTTTTTATTTTGGTAAAGTTATCCATTATAATATAACAGAGTACTGTAGCATTAATTGTATCGGGGACTTGTAGAACTTTTAACCGACAATGTTTTGGTGCAATGGTAAATCTATTAAGAATCCGCGCATATTTTAACTATTATATAAGAGCGCATTTTAAATCTAGGGCCTGTAGAACTATTATCTAACAGCGTTTTGGAGCATGGGTGACCTTCGAAACAATTTTGAAGCGAGCATATTTTAGCAGAAAGCTTTAGAACTGTTATATAAAAGCGTATTTCGCACCGGCGACATGTAGAACTATTATGCAACTTGGTACAGTTTCGACGTTCGAAACTTTTATGAATCCGTGCATTAACCATTGGTGATTTTTAGAACTATTATTTAAGAACCTATTTCAAATCGGGCTCCTATAGAACTAATATGTAACTGCGTTTTAGTACAGTGGTGACCTTCGGAACTATTATGCAAAATTTTCATTCATTTTTGAAATATTTTAAATATATATTATTCTTATATATATATATATATATATTAATAATAAAATATGTTCTATGTAGGCACACCCCTCAAATTTAAAAGAAATTGAACTTTTTATTAATTTCGGTATTACCAAGAAGTATTACATTAAATGGATAATATTTATCTGAGTAAATATACAAATCAAATTACCTATATTTATATATAATGTAAAATATTGCTATCAATGACCAACTAGGTCAAAAATATTAATTTTTTATGCAGTTTACTAGTTCTTAACTATATACAAATAATCTATTATTTAATATAATACTTATACTAATCCATATGATCAAGGTTATTCAATATAATAACTACCATACACTCTCTGTATTAGGGGTTTAAAGTCACCTATAGAAGATAACATCTTTAGATCATGTTAAGGCTCCTTTTCAATAGAATATATTATACCTATAATACTATATACCTTTTACCACCATATTTCGGCATTATATACCTATATGTAAATGTGACAAAAAAAAATTGTTTCGTCGAATGGAACTACACATAAATATATTATATTATGTGTAACAGTTGAAGATGTTGTTTAGTCTTCGATACATTTTTATTAAATGAATACTATTGCGAAGACATACTGTATCGCTGTGACGTAATAGTAATGGATAATTAGAAAATGTTCTATTATTTAGTAATATATTAGAGAGGCCACTACGGTGTTAGATTATAATGTTGTATTGAAAAGTTTTAAGACACTTGCTCGAAAACTGTGTTGATTCAAAATTTGGAACGTAATTTTGGGTATCCCTAGGTATATTTATGTATGTATATGTACATGATTCAAAAAAGTGTCACCATAGAAAAAGAGGCACTCCAACTCCATTGTTTCCACATCGCAAATTAAATTTGCTTCAAGGTCTAATGAAAATCGTAGTTTGAGTGCGAATTTAGCACTGAAAAGATTTTAGTGATCTCTCAACCGTTTTGAATTAGGCCAGTGCGTGTTAGTTTTTAAGAAATATCTAGCAGAAGCATCCAGTATTTAATCAACGTATTAGAATATAGTAATACTTATTAGTCACTTAATATCCTAAAATTATTAGTATATACAGTGCTAGCCACGAAAGTTGACCGGTGCGGAAAGGGAATCGAGGCGGAAATAGTAAAATGTCTAATTAAATCCATAAGCGCCGTAATTGAATTGCAGTAAAGATATTTTTTTAAAATTCATTCACTTAGTACGCGCCTAAGCAAAATAGATAAAAGTCGAGGTAAATTCGGATAAATACAATCGCACGAATGATTCATAGTTACGAAACATACAACTTATTTGCGCGGTTGTAATAAACAGTTTTAATAGAGCGGTGTCTACATTTTACTCGTGTTTATACAAATAATAAGCATGATGTTAATATACGCTTTGTTGAGATATTAATCAGTAGTTGCATTCTTTAGACCGGTCAACTCTCGTGGCACAAGATTGTATATATGTATGCACCTACAGAGCATTCGATAAATATAAGTATCATTTTATTTAGGTAAAGAAGGCTGTGCGGTTTAAGGGATTTTACACGTACTCTATAAAATGCATATTCTTTCTTAACGTTCTTCTTCGTTTCTTATACATTTTAAATAATTGATATGAACTTGGTCATAATTCAAATTATTTATTGTAGATATTTTATATTGATTGTCAATTAATATTCGGATTTGCATTTGAATTATTATTATGCTTGGTTAGAAAAATGAATAATAGAGCCTTAAAATTAGTATGCGTTTCATAGCTATAATAATCGCATTCGTAACACAAAATCGATGTCCCTTGACGTATATTTTAGAAATATAAACCGCAAGGATATGAAACGTCATCGTTGGGAAAAGGTCAAAAAGTATGAAATAAATATATCTATAGAAGAATATCTGTAGTTATACCATCAAACGTCGTCTTCTATATATCGAAGTGATACTTGTTGTTTTTGGGCTATTGCATTGAGGACATACATTAACTGGTCTATTTTCTTATCCATTGTGCTCAACTGTAAAACGATATTACCGAATATACCATAATAATTATAAATATCCGTGTACCTGTTGTTCGACGCGATAGAGGCGGGTACCAACCGTCATGGGTCGGACATTCCCAACTCGGTCAATGCCGGCCAAATAACTTCCAGGTTTACCAAGCGTTTGATCTAATCTTCGCTGTAATTCCTATCACAAATATACATAAATCATTATTTTAACTAACTCCTGCTGTATATATATATATATATATATATATATATATATATATATATATATATATATATATATAATAATAGCAATAAATTATATATTCCTACAGGTAGTAGCTTTTAAGCTACCTTAATTCGAACCATCATGTTTAGATGCCCCTGACTATACTGTTCGATAACATCCCGTACATCATACGGTTTCCGTGCCTGTTGGAATTTTCTTCTGGCTACGAAATATTTAATCTTACGTATTGCACGTATTGCGTTTTTGTGCGAATCTGTTAATCTATATAACATATATATATATTTACATATATAAGAATATGGTATATATTGTATGTTTTTACATACTGTGTAACACGCTGTGGTTCAGCATCTAAATCGCAATCGATTTCATCACTTGCTGCTTCCGTTACCGAACTTGTTTGGCTGAAAAACATTGCTGAACGTGGATGCTCGCGTTCACCATTCCTAACGCGTGAACTTGACTCCTCTGTAAATACAAAAACCAACAAAAACATTTTACGAATTGATGAATAGTTTTGTTTTACGATTTTAATACCTTGTTTTGCGTCTTCCATATAATATACATCAGCTTCTGAATCGCATCGTTCAGGTGGCGCACCCTGGGGTGTTCCAGGAGCTTCCATTCGGTTACGACTTTTTCGCCGCTTCAATACAGATGCCTTTTTGGCGACCTGTAATATAAGGGACTGACCCAAGCCAATAACATCACAATAACATCGAGCATACACAGAAAGCTATATCTAAACCCATCAATCAGCCAACAATGAATATTATACGCGTATGATGCGTAAGTACGATGCACCATTAAATACATGTATAGTATTAGGGTAGAATAATAATAATAAGTGTAGTACCTTTGTCAGAGGGGCATTGATAATCATACTGCCAACGTTTGGCGGAGATGCTGTCGGCTCTTTAACATATATCTGCCAAGTTGCAGTCGAATGAAAGTTCTTATCGGCTGCAAAACAACGCCATAGACACTGGATTAACATTGCGGCTGCTGGAATCTGACGATTGAAATGTTTCTGACGCTGTTTTTGTTGTACTTTTAGCGCAAAGCCTGAACCGAGGATACCCTAAATATAAATCGAAAACATTGTTCAATCTGATAAAAATATATTTAACATAACGTACCGCTGGAAGAGCGAAAAACGAGATGGCAAAGACACTAAAACATGACGCCACGATTTTTCCAAGCCAAGTTTGTGGTACGGTATCCCCGTATCCAATAGTCGTCACCGTGATTACTCCCCACCAGAGTGCATCGGCGTAACTGGCAAAGTCTGTTTTACCATCAGGACCCACTGCATCTTTTTCCGCCAGATACACAAAATAGCTGCTAAATATTAGCCCTAAGAAGCCAATGTATAGTGTTGTGATTAATTCCTAAAATTCAGACAAATATTTATACATATATTTATATATTATGTACCGGTTTAGAAACTTTTGAGTTAACCACACACTTGTCTGTGAATAAAAACGACAGAGCCGAGCAGTCTCCACGTGCCTCCTTGTCTGTCGACGTGTAGCATGCGCAATATTTGTAGGAATCGTATACCTCTGATGGCACTTGTTGCAAACACTTGTCCATTGGAGCCTACTGCTAATACAACTACGGACGCGACGACTACTATTAAGTCTGCAATTATCAAGTTTTATATACATATATTATATACCTATCTACTATTTAGAATTTAGTTTCGTTATATAAATTACAAAATGTACACTTTATATTATTTAAATAACACAAATCGTTTAATATAGCCGAATCAGTGGCATTTCACAAGCATGTAGTACATTTTGTAATTCCCACAATTTCATGTATTCTGGTCTGGTACAACATAAACCGGTATGGCAAAAGGTATAAGTTATTTATTTTATTTTTACACATAACTTAATACGGCGAAATGAACGCATTCCACAATTTCCACCCATAATAAACCCAGAAATATAATATACATCTTTAATATTCAATTATTTATGCTTTAATACGGTAATATATGAATAAATGAATACGAATGAATGAAAACGCAATCAAAACACAGAGGCAACTTAAATAAAATGGTTTAGTGTTAATATATTACAAATTGTATTAATTTTTTTGTTTAATGTTTTAAATTTGGAAATAATTTTAAAATGCCTATAATTTATAATCGAATTAACAAAGATTTGCTAATTTCTAACGCACATTTAGAGAAACAACAAACTTACATTGTGATTTGTATTGTATTAACACTTAAAGAAGGTGAGAGATGCCTCGATCCAAAAACATAGTCCCGAGAAGGCAATCTGCCAAGACCAGACCAGCTACTGAAGAGGAAGTGCACTGAAGAGAAGACTGAGGAAGAGCTTTGCCTTAAAAAACAACCAGATCATACGTTTATCTGCTATATTACGCAGCAAAATTTATATTTAATATCAAAACTAATCAAATGTGTTTTTATTTTAAACGATTGGAAAAACATGTTTGTTTTGCTTAAAAAAAAAAATGTTACATAGTTATTGCAATTGGATCAAAACGCACGGAAATGCAAATGTGTTTCTTTCTAAATGATTGCTAGATTATTACTTACCTATTATGCATATTGGTTTTCTAATGAATCGTAAACGACCACAATATCCCATGTATTTCGATCTACACCCTGCGGACCATAATCGTATAACGTATTCAACTCCGAAAAAAACTACGAGACATATTTCCTAGAAAGTAATATTAGGAAAACAAAATGAAGAATGTATTGCTGCGATATTGGATGGATTAAAAGTGGCGCATGTAAACTTACCATCCAGAAAAGTGTTTCATTGGCAAAATTTGAATAACTATCGATTGTTGATAACACGCTGAATATTAAACATATCAGAACGAGCATGAATCTGGAAATAATAAAAATAACAATCACAATCATTATTTAATAAAAACGATTTAATAATTAATACATTAACAAGAGTATTTATGTTTTTCTATGCATATATGTACATACATACATATTGTAATATAATCATATATGTATGTACTTCATTTGAAACAATATGTATGTCAACTCAACTACTAATTGACCTTCAGACTTTTAGATCAATTCTATTTGAATATTTATGGCAACGAAGGTGGATGAATGATTATACTGTCCGTATTAGGTTCTAGGTTAGTAGGTAATGGATGGAGTAACTCAGCCCCACTTGCCCCTATCCTAAAAGGATTTTAATGCAGTTTTAACAACTATTGGAGTTTCGTTTAGGTAAAAAGCTATAATATACACAATATGCGCCGACTAATTGTAGGTAACAATGCTACATTCTTTGCGGTATGACGAATCAAGCAATCTTCTTTGTTGATGTTGCCAATCGTTAAATACTCCTCTAATAATGTCCCAATATACATTTAGTCACAAGTAACATCCAAGCAACATATCAGAGACGTAACAAGACTATGTTACGTTTCCGCAACGTAATAACGACGTTACATGTGACTAAATGTTTACTGGGATTCTTTTATCAAATTATTACAAATGTGAGACGCAGCAATTAGCAGTCCCTGAACTATTTACGCATTTTATAAATAATAAATGATGTTTTTCTTTTTACCGAATGGTATGAAAAAGATGTCCCTGGATCTCATAAACTGATTGAGTTATTATTGATTTGTTGCTTAGAAAATAATGAAGCTCACATAAAATGTAAAACATTTTCATAATATACAGGTGATTAGTTTGTTCAATGTCATATTTTAGTGTATCTAGACTTTAGAATCTAAATTGTCAATCTATCATCGATGAAATGATAAAATATTGTTGTGATCTTGTGATGGATAATAGTTTTGAAGAAAATATTTGTCACCATTATTAATAAGGTTTACCAGTGGTATTAAAACAAAAATCATAAGTACATATATAAAATATAATTATTGAATAATTGAACTTTATATATAGTAGGATACATAACATACATATATGTATAATAGAGTCTACTTACACTGTAAAATGATAGACAAAACAAATCCAGCCGCCGGGATGTTCTAGAAAAACATATACACGTTCTTGAAAAGTTTTTCCTCGTTTGTGATGAAACACGTACTTGGACCGAAATTCCTGATCAATCGGTAAATAGATCGGGTAATATGGATCAGGTACACCGGCTGGTACAACGGGTGACTCATCAACAATCTCTTCATCCACTACAGCCTGCTCGTGCGAATTGTGTTTCCGTTTCACCTTTATAGGCGTTGGTGCACGTTTCTGATGTTGTTCTTCGTTCGATTTATTGTAGTCCACTGTTGAAAGTATGTCGATGTTTAAATTACGATAGTTAGATAGTAAATGATTACAAAATATGTTTACACACACACACGCACGGGGAAGATAATAAGCTCACCAATTCGTGGGGTCTTCTGTAAGCGAAACCGCTGTAAAAATGGCACCCGTTCACCAGGCTCATTTTCGGTGAGATCATCCTCATCAGTTGCTTGCAAATATTCGTCATTTTCCGCGGTGGAATTTATAGGCAGTAAGCCATCGGCAGAAGTGGATAATAACGACGAGCAGCATTGTGGTTTTTCGTCGTGTTTACACGTAATTGGCGGCGCTACGTGATGAATAGGTGACTTGAGAACACTAAGTACCAGATTGTCCGATTTCGAGAGACTTTTATCGTTGAAGTGCTGCACTTCACTCGACGAGTTGAGAGGTTGAACATTGCCGTATGAGTTTTGTCGCACCTGATATGATATTATCACAATTGTTTAAATAATATTAAAACCATTCGTAGATTATTGTTATGATTATTATATAAATTAGTTTAGGAGAAATTTGTGGATGTTTTTATCTAGGTATATTTCGTGATAAATATTTTCTTTTGGTTTATGACCAAAAATCAGATCATATTTAGGAATGAAAGCATCCACGCCGCGCATATACATATGTATATATTGATTCGCATCAACTTTGACCTATCTCAGTAATGTTTTTTGTTTGTTTGTAACTCATCACTCATTCAATGGGACAGCAATGTATGTGTTGTTTACGAGTGTTTTTTATGATAAAGCAATGTGTCCACAAATTTCTGAAAGGCCAGCAGTATTACCTTGGCTTGTGGTGGCACAAGACTCAGTCTGCGTGATGTCCTGTACAGATTCTCCTGCTCCGAGCGATTCATATCATCAAACATAAAAGCGGTCCGCATATTCGGGACATAATAACTGCATATTGCTACTAGCGTCGCTGACAATATCGATATTCATTGTCTCATTTCCATAAATGTTATACTTAATATATATACAAATGTCCTATTATAATAATAAGTACAAACATAAATTGCCACGTTCATAAAACAAACTGATTTACATTCAAATATAATTTAGGATAGTGCAGTCATTTATTAAGAATGTAAAATATATGTATGTACTATCAAGTAGAAGTGCGTGGAGAAATACATGTGTAATATGGTTTGTGTTATTTGGCGGCAGTTGCCGCCAAATAACATGAAGATCTCTGGACACTGAACAACGAGTTTTGGTAAGATAAAGCTAATTTTAATGTTAGGTTAAAGCTAATAGAGAATTTATCTGGTATAACGAACAATTAAATTTAGAGGTCAATGTGTATGCAATATTAAATACACAAAATCGATGCATTTTCTAGCATTTTACGTATGTATGTATGTAAGCATGTGGTTTATAGTTTGAATATTTCACCAATCATAAGTTTTATATCATATTTAAATATGTTTGACGTCATATATGCATGCATCAATATTTAATAAGCAAAAGTTCATAGAAAAGCTAAAGTTAATTCATTTCCTGTAATTACAACAATGGAAATATCAGAAGTCAGATCAGAAGCCGTGAACACGTAAAAGCTCTAGATTGAATCGATTCACTCTAGCCATAAATAGAAAAACTCAAATGATATTACCACCAACACATATCTACTCAGTACACATGAATTAACAAAGATAAATAATTGCACACAAATCACAGTAGCGCGCGTTTGCGTTTACTTTTGCTTTGTTTGATGTGCATGAACCATTGGTATGTGAACACACATATATACACATCAAACGAATTGTGGGTGTTTCGCCCGTGACACTCATGAACCAACTGTTGAAGCTGCAATTTACTGCTTACTACCCCCTACTGGAATACAACAGCGCCACCTGAAAACTACCGACTATAACTTGGCATCGATCGCACTTTATCACATACGACAAAAATAATAATAACGAAACGGAGTTCGAAATATTCGGACATATTCCCATAGTAGGTACTGTTTTTAGAGCTTGTAACAGGTAGGTACTTCGTTTCCGTTCGTTTCGTAGAACAATCGATAGATATAATAACATACTTATATATATATATATATATATATATATATATATATATATATATATATATATATATATATATATATATATAGTAAGAAGATATGTTGTCTATGATTGTGTGCGTACGTGTGTGTGTGTGTGTGTGTGGTGTGTATTCCCAATAGTAAGGGGGCATAAATTGTTTTTATATTCAACTTGCTACATAATGATGATTACCTTTTACTGCTATAGATAATTGATATATAAAAACCCTACATATGTATATAATTACGTGTAATATGTAATTGCTCAATTTACGAAGAGTACTTATTAGAAAAAATAAGATACTTACACAGTGAAGTGGTAGATGAAACACTTCCATGTATTTGGACGTTCTAAGAAGTTGTATACTTGTCCTTGAAAAGTGGCTTTGCCTGCCAATCGACGGTGTTCTTTGGCCAAATATCGAGCAGCGTCCCCGAATTTCGGGGGACATTCCAGTAATAAGATGCTTGCAGATACAGGACCCTGGCTACTTGTGTTACTCGTTATTGTTGCTAGAAATATTTATAGCAGTTTAATTAGAAAACAAAAATGAATTCTGTTCATTAAATGTATGTACGTATATAGGACGCGCGTTAATAAGCAGTCGCCTAACACGGCTAGTAAATGAACAACACAAACCTTGTGCTGAATTTAATACAGTTTCGCCGGTGGCTGTCGACTCAAGCAGTGATTGCGATCTGTGGAATGACAATGGACTTGGCGTGGGCGAACTGCTGGGCATTTCCACAATGTTGACGCTAAGTTGCGTACGAACGCCACCGCTTAGTAATGTTTGCTGCTCATCCATGGCCATCGTTTCAGCGCTCATTCGTCAGAATAACAATGATGAACAGTTACAAAATAACATGTGGATTTAAATACTATTTTGTAGCATACTGATGTATGTACTACTTAACGCGTTATGAGCTGCAAATATAAATAAATATCTAAGTATAAATTAAAATAATGCTCATCTTGTAACAAAGAGTGAAAAAAATTTAGTAGTTAATATATATATATATATATATATATATATATATATATATATATATATATGTATTTATATATTATATAATTTAATTCCCACGTTATACCTATAGCGAGTATACTATATTTTCAAGAGAATGTAAGCGAAAGCGGTAAAATCAAGAATGATTGGTATATAAATCAATTATTTGCAAATATTACGTACGCTTTAGATAGACATATAATAATGGGCGGATTTCCGAAGAATTGTTACGTGACAGTTCTGATGCACTGGTTAATGTATGTACTATTTACCTAGAGAACTATTATGAATGTGAAACATGCAGGCATTGGCGTCCTAAATATATTATACTGCATAAATAAACATAAATATACATACATATATGCACAATTGCTGCATGTTATTACTACCTTAGCGCTCAAATATTTATAGTAAAATGACTTTTAATTTGGATATTACCGATATCATTAATAAAATTGGTTAAATATGTAATAAAGGATATCCTTTAATTGCCTATTCATTATTTGTCGAATATACATATAATAACTCCTAAATAAGTTTAGCTTTTATACAATTTTAATTTGCATAATTTGAGTCATTGGTGCATAATGGTGGCAGCTGAAATACTTTTAAATTACTATAAATCTTTCTATCCAGTCACTAATTATATTGTGTTGCCGCCATCGGAAACGTCCGTTTTTAACATAATAAAGTCTACATGAAACATGCTACAGGAATCTCGCAAATGGTATTAAAATTTAGAAAATAAACGAAACAGAAATCAATTGGATCATAAATTAAAAAGTACTTATAATTAGCTTACTTTCCACGTGTGATACTCAGGCGCACATGGTGAACACAACAAACTTTAAACACGTTTAAAAGTACTACACATAAACATCAGTAATAAAGAGTAGTCAATAGAAATTTTAAAAAAAACATAACGGAGAAACTGTAAGTTTAGGTACGAAACGACGAAACAGTAATATGTATAGATAAAGGTTAGAGTACTGTCTCCCCACCACTACATTTGCCAACAAAACACATAAAACTAATGCCGGCATTGCGCACTAACTAGCAACGTCTGGCGTCGTTAGTCAGCGTCGATAATGACCCCATTGTGGTATGTAGGTAGACTACCAAAATAAGGTTCATCTTTTATACATACATACAAGCATACATATTATATGTAGTGTACACATTATATCTATTTCTGAATCCCTAATTATTATGGCCATTCAAATCCAATTTTTGAAATTATCTCAACATTGAAATCATCTATATTTTGAAATAGACTATAAGTGTTGTAAATGAAAATAAAGACACAATCTTCTTATAATATAATTATATTATTTGAAAAAGATGATGTTTTAAACATAGCTTATCTGTTTAAATATATATTTGCATTCAAGAACAAATTTACATATAATATAAATAATATTACATGTCCAACTATTGGACAATCTATTCTTTATTTATGTAAATCATTGTAACGTGAGTTCGAATATTCTTATTAAAAATCAAACAAGTCAAAAGTTTCACATAGGATAATGGGATACAAATCAACTGTTTGGACTTTTAATAGTATTTTATTTACTCATTAAGGAAACTAGATTCATTTTGCCTGAAGGAAAACCAAATACAAAATATTAGCGCAAATGCACCACTTGTTATTTGTCCATAAAATATTGATTAAGATAAGTAAATATTGGCTATTATATATTTTTCTTATAAAAGCGTTGTGTAAATTATTATGGTAGGTAGGTATTACAAGGACACCAGTCTATATATTTGTTTTGTAAGCAAATTTTAGATAAAATAGTGCGAAGTTGGTAAAAAAAAGACTGTTTTTATTAAGTCATTTACAAATAAGTGTGTGTGTGTAGATATGTACGAAAAATACATTTTTCAATCTGTTGTAAACGTTACGGTAATGTATTTATATGAAATTTCTTCTGTAAATAAAAGTTATCCGTCCACTCTAGTTAACAATGTATGCATCTCTTATGTATAAATTTTTCCAATAGTAGACTAGAATACCAATAATACATTTTTACATACTTATGTTCCTGATATATACGTTTATTTATAATATAAATTTAAAGTAACGGACACATTACATTAAACTGTACTGGTTTAACCATTTCGTCCCAAACCTTACTTTATGTTGGTTGAATGGTTAACAATTGCGGACATCTTTGGTCTTTATGATTCGAGATAAGTCTATGTTCATTTTACTCTACCAAAAACAATATGTTATTTGCTTGTGACTATGTCCTCTTTCCAGAAGAATTAACACAATTTATTATTCATATTCAGTATTTTAGAATAAAATGAATATAAATCCAACTCAGTTTATGATAAGTTACAAGAAACCCATAGATGCATTTTAGAGTTGTATAGATCCATAAAGTAAAAGATGTTTAGAAAGTTTATTTGGATTGTTTATATACAAATTAATTGATTTCTTTTGCATATGGGAATCTTGTAGATATTTTGAGAATGAAATGGATATATTATTAATTCAGAACTTTGAATGATTAGGAAAGTAGTAATTTGACATGCAAACGTTACAATACATATCAACGACAAATACTTTTGGAATACTTCAGTTTACATATATTTTCACTCTATCATCAGTATATTTAGGTGTCTATGCACTTAAAAATCATGTTTTAGTATTCGTTAAATAAATTTGTACTATGGCAGTCA
This sequence comes from Nebria ingens riversi, assembly GCA_018344505.1. NCBI lineage: Eukaryota > Metazoa > Arthropoda > Insecta > Coleoptera > Carabidae > Nebria > Nebria ingens. The sequence continues at coordinate 249,463 of JADQWA010000857.1, forward strand.
ATAAAGTAAAAATTTTATATAATTTGGTGTACATTGATATTTTATCCAAAAATATATTTAACGAAATGACGACAAATGCATTTGACCCTTTTGGTGGTTCTTTCATTTGTATAAAAGATGGTTTAGCACAGGCTGTAACTTTTGCAGCAAATTAAATAAATTGCTTAGAAATTCAGGCATTTTATTCATTTCAAAACTAACTAGTAACTAAAGATAGGGGAGAAGGGATATTTGAGCGGTTGCTGTGTTGTTTTCCCAAACTAGTTAAATTTTGAAAAAAAAAAACTCATCGAATTAAAACAACAACAATTTTAAAACAATTATATACAATGATCGATCGAATAAAAAATGGATGTGATGTATGGAATGAGTATACGAGGTGATCCTCGGAATAAATAGAGTGAATTCTAACTATTTCACAAAAGATATGATTTGTATGTATGTTATATGAGTAAACGCAGTGTTTAATGATTAATGATGTATAGTTAGTACGGTACAAAACAGTAAATGAATTTAAAAATAAATAAAAAACAATCCAAAAGTTACAACCTTATAACATAACGTATAATACATACATAAAGGCGTGTTTCCATTGAGCAGTTTATCTGGCATGTAACAATCAATAAATGAGTTCGTTATTCAAGTCTGCAGAATATTATGAACAGAAAATGGTGCACAGTGAATTGTTAAAGGAAAACACACCTTGAACCATCGTGAATGTAATTATAATTATATTTGTGTTGTGGCTGTGAGCCAACGTCTATGATGGGACAATGGCGATTTGTCTTCCATTGATGGCGATAATGACGTTGTACAAGAACAAGGTTCACCACTAGCAGTCTTAAAGCTACTCGATCTCGACACGTTTTTCAACTTAAAACTGTTGGACCGTGATAGAGTCGAGTTACGGCGATCTAATGTTCGGTTTGTGCCCGATGCGGTTTTGTAACTATTTGACCGTGATATGGAATCCTTCTTCGTTTTGAAGCTGCCAGAACGGGACTCGTTCTTCTTCTTGCGACGGCTATTTGATCGATGTAAATAGTATCGTTTATCGCGACTGTTTGAGCGGCGTATGCTTGGACGTTTTTGAACAGATTCAGCACTCAGTGATAAACCAACGGCACCACCTACTGTCAATATAAAAGACATACTGAATTCACACACACACACATATATAATACACATTCATACCAATTGTGCCAGAAGATGACCGTCTAAGTAACTCTCTCGTTAACACATCTGAAATATCGCTGGCGAGACTTCCGCCGCAACTTGTACACTCAATCATTGGCGACAGAAACCATTCGCTTCTTGTGCGCATGCGGGCGGTTTGTCGTTCATGGACGAGTGGCAAATACGATAAGCTTTTCGTGCTTTCAGCGTACTGGTTTACATCACGTAACTCATCCAGGGTCATATGAGGACCAGATGTACGCGATGATTGGCTGGATGAACGAGATGATTGTCCAACCTGTACACATAATACTTGCGTTTATTAAAACTGTTATAAAACAGCAAATTATGTGTTTATTTTTTAAAAACAAGTAGCATTTATATACTTTGAATAATCCATTTTGTTCTAGTGATATAGATAGACGAGTGCACGATTCCAAAAGCGTGTGTTCTGGAATCATGCCCAGCGAGGTAGACGTTACAGATTGTGATGGGATTCCAGCGTTCTCCAAAAGTGCTGGGGTCGATTGGCATTCATCCTGTTGGCCCATTGCTGCACAGAGCCAATATAAATCGCTCAATAACCACTTTTCTGTAACTTAATTTCGATTTTTATTGTTAGTAATATTGTTCACTGGTAACTAAAATAGTCTCCGAGCATAGTAAAATAAAAGAAACGCATATAAACAACACATACACAAGTATGACTTGTTACTATATATAATCCAGATACGCATTTTCATTTCAAAAATTATTATTTTATCTAGTTTCGCGACCTAAAATATAGGATTAACATTTTTTAAAACTTATAAGTTGGTAATTAATACCCATCTGCAACGTTTACATATACTTTTGTACCGTTGTTTATTTTGTTTGACGTTTGTTATTTTGGTTGTTGTTTGCGTACCCGGACTATATCAACAAGCGATTCCAGTCATTACATTACATTGTATACAAACACAGACTTACTTGCAAACAAATTTTGGGCAGAACGTGGTGGTGGTGATGGATACTGAAACGAACAAATCCATTCGCCTTGAACACGCAACACACGTCCCGTAACGCGTGCATAAAACTCGTATTCTCTCGGCCAAATAAATCGGATGATGCAAACTCTTCGATTAAATGTTTCATAACTCTAGATGCTACCTATCACACATAAATATATATATATATATATATATATATATATATATATATATATAAAACAAATAAATGAATATTACTTAGTACTTGGTTAAGGCCAAGGTTGGGAATTACCTTATAACGAAGAACGTCCTCCATTTTGGCAGTTTTTCCATCGCTCACACAAGACTGGAAAAAGCTGGGCGCTACACTGACACCTAAAGCTTCGCTGGTCATACCTGTGCCAGCACGTTCGCTGTTTGAGGCAATCACACGAAATGTCCCAATTAATAGAACAAGCAAACGTTGTGTATACTCAGGTAAAGATAGTATAAGTCTACGAAAACAAAATTGTCTAAATGTGTTTCGTTTGCACGAAATGACAATTGTATTTCATTATACCTGTGTATTTCGTCATGTTTCTCAGTAAAATCAGTCATTTCAATCATTTGAAATAGCTGATGTTCAATATCACGACCAAACACACCGCCAGGAATTTTACGAAGGAATTTTTTCAGCACACTCGCAATTGTGTGAACACTAAAGTTATCCATATTTACTAATCGACCCGTTTGTAGAAAATGTATTAGCTTCTTCATGGCACCCTGATGCCCGGGGGCTCGGAATACATCTTTTCGGAATGGTGCCTCTTTGTTTAATTTTAAAATTAGCACCTTTAACAAACCCGATTCGATAATTATTAATAGTATAGCTACAAGTTACACTATACATACAAACAGTGGTCCTGGAATGTCATTTTTACAGACTTCTTGCAGTGGAACTCCAAACTTGACTTTTTCCAATCGTTTCGGATATGGACCGGACGGATGGCCACATGATGTAACAACATTACTGAAAGTGGCTGCTCGCCTGTGCATCCTGGCGGCCCAGCTAGTCATAACGTTAACGAACTGTCACCCAGCCATAACCTTATTAACAAAATGTACGTTATTCAAACACATGCTAGCTCTGAGTCGCAGCATACATCTCACCTAATCGCATTCAATACTTGTTTTACATTTTATTATTTCCATCTTGCATTAGTCGAATGGGTTTTCTTTTATTTCTGCAAAATAACTTAACCACACCTTTAACATACATGTAAAAAATCAATGGAAACAAATGTATGTGTATTCCGAATCCCGTCCCGATTAAAGCTACGTGAACTTATCAACTAATCCATTCAGCTGAACTGACACCAAGAGCAACTAACAAACAGTGTTGTTGCTTTGAAAACATTTTATACTTACTTATTTATTTAAATATTCCCTATATTCTGATATTAAAAAGACTATATTTTATATTGGTTAGATTTTTAAAGATCTGATCGAAAAAGTAACGGCACCGTAAAATATTGCATTATTTAATTTATTTTAGCCCGTATTCTATAAGTGAACAAATACTTGAGTTGACAACACTGGTGTTTTGTCCTTCGTATGGTGGATTAAATATCGTTCACTACGTTAAGTGCACGCACGTAACGTAACGTAACGTAACTTGGTGTGGAAAAAGTTTTATCATAAACAATACTTTAGTGTTGGTTACTGTATTCGTGTTGTTTATTTGTGCATTATGTCGATATTTGTGTGTTAGTTATTTTTATAAATTGAAATATTTATTTGTTTTACGTAATTAAAACTTTACAAAGCAATATTTGCCGTATATTCTTTTACTTTAATATATGTGACGCAAATAAATCATGTTTGAAAACAATTTCTAAACAAAGTACTTCTACAAGATTATGTATTATGATAAGCATAACACTTTTTATAATGTTATAAATAATAGAATTTAATCAATGTTGATTCATATAATGGCTCAGTAAATCGATTTTTCGTATAGCTATTTCAAATGCAGTCATTTTGCAGTATTTTATTATTTAACAGAACCTTAAAAGTTATTCTAATATGTCTCCTCCTGTGCGCTATCCTCACCGATGGTTAGTATAATATAAAGATTAGTAAACTTATACCATACGAATTGATTCATACTATTTTAGGTGGCAACGCTGCCGGAGGAAGCACATCTCTATTGTTTGTAACAAGACATGACTTACGAGTTGTTAACATGAATATTAATAGCAACAGAACAAATAACAAAGCACAGATATTAGTGCGAAATATTACAGATGGAGCCGCTCTCGATATTAACTACGCCGCCCAAAAACTTTGTTGGTCTGATCACGGTCTAGAAGTGATCCAATGTGCTTCGTATAATGGATTTGTTGTAGAAAACAAGGTAACTTATACTTACATATATACATGTTTACCAAATTAGTTATTTAAAATGATATGATGGCAGACTGAAGTGATTTCAACGGGATTGGAATCGCCGGATGGAATTGCTTGTGATTGGTTCACCAATAAGATCTATTGGACTGATGGTGGGACATCCAGAATAGAAGTAGCAACAATGACTGGTGAGCAGAGAAAAGTGTTGTTTTGGTTGGAAATCGACCAACCGCGCGCAATTGTGTTAGTGCCCATGAAAGGTTTAATGTTTTGGACGGATTGGGGTGAAGTGCCGAAAATTGAACGCGCTGGTATGAACGGCGACGCTGACACTCGTCAAGTGCTTGTGACAAACAAAATATTTTGGCCGAATGGCCTAACGGTCGACTTTGAAAATGAATTATTATATTGGATTGACGGAAAATTACGTTTCATTGACGTCATGGACTATTACGGTAAAAAGAGGCGGACTTTAGTGAAGAATCTAGACTATCCATTTTCACTCACACTATTTCACAACAAGATCTTCTGGACCGACTGGACAACTTGGTAAGTTGATAAACTTAAAATCGTATTACATGTGTTTTTCTATATATATTTATATATATATAATATAATATATATATATATATATATATATATATATATATATATATATATATATATATATATATATATATATACATATATACATATATACATATATACATATATACATATATACGTAATATTTAGGATGATATACATGGTTGATAAAGAAAAAAACTCAACTTTTGAGCAAAAAAAAATTAGTCACTCCGATTACGTACCGATGTATATCAAGACATGGGATGCAAGTCGGCAACCATCCGGCCATAATCCATGTGCGGTGAATAACGGTGGCTGTTCACATTTATGCCTCCTAGCGCCATACCCACCGGGTTACACATGCGCCTGTCCAATTGGCATCAAACAACTAGATAACTTCACATGCGCTCTTGGGCCGCAAGAGATCCTCTTATTAGCGATTCGAACCGACATATGTGTTGTGTACTTAGACTCGCTCGACTATACACATAAAATCATTCCGCTAACTGATATCAAATATTCTATAGCGGTCGACTATGATCCCGTTAATGATTATTTATATTGGACCGATGATGAAGTAAAAGCTATCAGAAGAGCTAGATTAAATGGTAAGACGTTTTAAAACATCTGCAGTGTCTTATGATTATATATATATATATATATATATATATATATATATATATATATATATATATATATATATATAATATATATTATAAAAGGCGTCTTGGTGTAATATGAATGATTAATTAGGCACGGATCAAGAAGATGTGATCGTACAAGATGTACATCATCCTGATGGTCTTGCTGTCGATTGGGTGGCAGGGAATTTGTATTGGACAGATACAGGTTCCGATAGGATTGAAGTCAGTCGTGTGAACGGTGATTTCCGAAAGGTGTTGCTCTTTGAGGGACTTGTAGAGCCTAGAGCTATAGCCGTGGCGCCCGAGCATGGCTGGATGTTTTGGTCGGATTGGAATGAGAAACAGCCGAAAATCGAACGCGCAGGATTAGATGGCAGCGAGCGTATAGTATTATTAAATACTAGTCTTGGATGGCCTAACGGTATCACACTAGATTTGGAGACTAATAAAATCTATTGGTGCGATGCAAAGACTGATAAAATTGAGATGGCGTCTTTCAACGGTACAAATCGTATCGTTTTGACCGGCGACAATTTACCGCATACATTTGGGTTGAGTTTAATGGGCGAATATATTTATTGGACTGATTGGCAACGACGGGTCATTGACAGAGCACATAAAACAACTGGTAAGTGAACTACATATATACTCGTTTTTGTATATACCTATTTTCATCAAATGGGGTGGCAGAAAATTCTTTACATCCATTCATATTTTGATGATCTTTCGCCACCCAACAAACTTCTTTTGCTTCATTCAGATTCATCAAGTTCTTCATACACGCTCTTGACTTTCGCGCAACTCATTCTTAATCATATTTGGTCCACTAATAGTTTGTGATCATTAAAAAAAATGTTTCTAGGAACAATACGGGAAACAATAACTCATCAAATAGCAAATGTAATGGGGTTGAAAGCAGTTCGTTTGGGGGATGTACGCGGGACAAATCCATGTAAACTAAACAATGGTGGTTGCAAACATTTATGCCTGAATCGACCCGGTAATAAATACGTATGCGCGTGTCAAGACACGTATGAATTATACAATGATAATCGTACATGCACGATACCCGACAGCTTCTTGTTGGTTGCGAGAAATGAGAGCATTGGCCGAATAAGCATCGAAAACGGTAACAACGACCGGAACGATATGGCCATATCTATTGCTGGCATCAAATTAGTCAGGTATCATTAGTTATAACAGATCCAACTAACGAATTGTTCCTTTATGTTTTGTTTTGTTGCAGTTCATTGGATTTCGATATGGGAAACATGCGTATTTATTGGTCGGATATCAAAGCAAGGGCTATATTTCGTGCGTTTCTCAACGGTTCGGATCCGCAACGGGTTATTGAGTTAGGAATACAAGCACCAGAAGGTATGGCAGTGGACTGGGTCGCACATAACATTTACTGGACGGACACAATCGCGCACAAGATTGAGGTCGCGCGATTGGATGGCTCAAGTAGGCGGGCGTTGTTATGGAAAGGTTTAGATGAGCCTCGGGAAATCGTTTTGGATCCAGCGCAGGGGTAAACATTTTCTGCATAACACTTAAGAAACCCCAACCAATTACTAATCATGTTTTTAGATATATGTATTGGATTGAATGGGGGTCGGTTAGAAGTATTAAACGTGCAGCATTAAATGGCTCCCAGCAAATAATATTGATCCCAAATACTGGTCATGCTAAAGGCCTTACGATCGATTACAACGACCGACGTCTTTACTGGACTGACATACTGAAACCAACGATACATTTTTTCAGTTTAGACGGAAAATATTCGAAATTAATTATTTCAACAGACATAATAAAACCGATGAGTTTAACTCTATACAAAGATCGAATATATTGGACTGATTGGAGTACAGGTATGCCGAAAATTATTATTTAAATAGATGTATTTAATTGACTTGTTTGATTCTATTCAGGTAAACTGTACGCAGCTAACAAGACAACGGGTGACAATCGTGTAGTGATTCATTCAAAGTTGAATGATGTTACCGATTTACTTGTAGTACATTCGTTGCGGCAACGCCAATGGAACCAGTGTTCAGTTGATAACGGGGGATGTTCAAATCTGTGTTTGGCATTACCATCTACAAATCCACATAGCCAAAGAACGCACACTTGTGCTTGTCCTACACACTACATTTTACAAAACAACTCGTGCAACGGTAAGTTTATATATATATATATATATATATATATATATATATATATATATATATTTCTATATATCATAATTTCATAGTTCATTTGTTCTAGCTCCCACCTCATTTATAATCTACAGTTTACGTAACTCAGTCATCAGATTACTACCTGACTCTTCTGATTACCCTGATGTTGTTTTACCGATACACGGCTTAAATAGAGTCAAAGCAATTGATTTTGATCCAGTTTCGCGATATTTATATTGGGTAAATATTCTTAGATGTTCTATTATTAATATACAATAACTAAGACAATATTTCAATTTATAGATTGAAGGTAAAACGCACACGATCAAACGCGCTCTAGACACAGGCTCAACTGTAAGTGTAGTGGTAACCGGTTCATCGGATCAAAGAGGTGGTCCATACGATTTAGCTATTGATCCTGTGGGTCGCTTACTCTTTTGGACGTGTTCAATTCAAGATATGATTAACGTCACTCGGCTAGATAATGCATCCACAATTGGAATGATCTTAAGAGAAAAGGGTGAGAAGCCACGGTTACTTGCAATACACGCAACGAAACGGCTGCTGTTCTGGACAGACAACGGGAACGAACCGCAATTGGTACGTGCCAGGTTAGACGGATCGCAACGTATTAAAATGATCTCGTCACGACAGAATATCACTGCATTTGCGCTTGATCTAGATACGGATATGATTGTTTGGGCGGAAAACCATAAGTTATACACTTGCAATATCGACGGTGAAAATAAGTGAGTTATTATTCTTTTTTATTTCAAACATCAGTGTTTGCATTGAAATATAAATATGTTCTAGACACTCAATTTCGGGTGAAACAAAAACCGTTATTACGCAGATGACAATTCACTCTGGTTTCATGTATTTATTAGAACGTAACCATAGTCAATTGCGTAAATTCAACTTGCAAAACGCCCAAAAAGAACTGATTCAACTACCGTACAGCATGGCATTAACTGATTTAGTGTCAATCCGAGAATCGCCTAAAAACCATTCGTGCGCAATGTACAACAAATGCAGCGATATATGCATCGGAAATGAAACACACGTAATCTGCGCATGCCCACTCGGACTTGCATTAAAGGTAATTAAACATTTAGACGCATAACAAACACGCTATAGAATTATTCTATTGTTTAGGACGACCAGCGAACGTGTGCAGCAGTGCCAGAATGTGAAATCGGTTTTTTCCAATGTGGTCGAAATCGTTACACACCCAACACGCTAAAGAAAGACTGCATACCGGGAGCATGGCGTTGCGATGGTCAAAAAGACTGCACAGACGGTTCGGATGAAGTGGACTGCCCGGCATGTCAGTCTGATCAATTCCGATGTACAAATGGTGACTGCATTGATAAGACAGCCGTCTGTGATGGCTCTAGAAATTGTACGGACGGCGCTGATGAAGCTCGTTGCTGTGAAACTGATCAAGTAAGTTATTTTACTCTCCGTAGAATTTCAATCGGGTGTTTATGATTGATTGTCTTTGTCTTTTTAGTTCAAGTGTCCAGACACTGGCGTATGCATTCTATTCACTCAAGTTTGCGACGGCTTGGACAACTGTGCGGATAGTTCAGACGAAACTGAAGCAATGTGCATTATCGCATCGAATAGCAAACCAACTGGCTCAACTGCTAGCACATATGTTATCGTAATCTTAGCTATATTGGCCGTATTATTACTGGTGTGCGTATTCGTTGTACTGTGGTACTACTATCGAAGTCGCCGTTGTACGTCTGCGCACGACGCCCCGTTAAACGATCAAGCATCCGATCCGTTGAGTCCCAAACCGAAAAACCGAGTACAAGTCAAGTCGGCTGGCTCAAAGTCGCATAATAAAACCGTTCCAGATCTAGTGCATATGTCAATGTTGAATTCGGATAGTCAGAATCTCAGTTACGATCGGTGTCATATTACTGGCGCCTCCAGCAGTACAAATGGGTCTAGTTTGGCGTGTTATCCGCGCGAAACTCTTAATCCACCACCGAGTCCTGCGACCACTGCAGCCTCGACTAGAGCGAGTAGTCCGAGTCGGTATCGTCCTTACCGACATTATCGGTCAATCAATCAGCCACCACCACCAACGCCTTGTTCCACTGATGTGTGCGATGAGAGTGACTGCAATTATCCAACAAAGAGCAGGTATTTGTTATTGTATAAGTATATTGAGATTATATTTATTCTTTTAATATAAAGATGTCAATATTATGTCTTCTTATATGACACCGAACGTGATGCAAGAAATATCCATGCCTTGAATATTTGTGTTACGTGTAGAAATACGTAAACACTACTTTATACTTAATAAATATTAAGAATCAACGCCAATCTTCCCCGCAAACTAAATTTGAACAACGTAGTTAAATAATACAATGAATTTAAAAACATTTTCAGTAGATATGATGGATGGCCTAGTCCGCCACCCCCAACTCCTCGATCTCAATGTCATAGTGAGAGTTGCCCTCCATCGCCCAGTTCGCGTTCATCCACGTACTTTAGCCCATTGCCTCCACCCCCATCACCAGTGCCTTCTGCGCCGTATCGAGAATACGATTCATAATATAGAGAGTGTTTTTTGTACCTTAATCATATCATGTTATATATTGTATACTTACTACATACCATCATGTGCCTAAATAGTTACTAAGTTTGTAATAATAATTTTTAAAAAAAGTTTTAATCCTATTTCTGATACAAAAATCTACTCATTCTTTCTTAAAACAAACACTCAATTTCTTAGATTAGTTTAATCCTTAAATTACTACCGCCCAAACCAATACCGATTGGTATTCCCATACAAAAAAAAAACATTTTGGCTACCTTATATTTACATATTTATTCATTAGTTCGGTATACAAATATAATATGCCTACAGTTTTATGTGGCTTACGCAAAAGTTCATTGAACATTTGTTGGTAATAGTACATATACATCACATACGTTACTTAGTGAAACATTTATTTATCGTAAACTTAACTCTAAGTACTTTATACAATCATTTGAAAATTACTGAGCGGACGAAGGGGGGAGCAGAGATTTCTTCATTGAACACGTTAATATTTACTACGCTTTGTACTCCGACTTAGATTTAAAAAAATATATGAAAAGAGTAAGTGTAAAATAAATACTGTGCGCGAATTGAGTCAGGACAATTGGATCAACAAATACAATATCTGTGGAATGAAGTCAGTCTCAATACCTGAAAAGGCTTTGATGTTCTAGTTTAATGAAGTTTTTATATAGTTTCTTGATGCAATCGTCTTGACTGAATATTAATGGAACTGGCATACAAAATATACTTATACTTTTGTAAAATACCTGTACAAAGTGTTCACGTAACTACAAATAACTGTTTGGAATTGCGACGAACACAGTTGCTTACAATTACATTTGGTCCATATAACTTGAGAATGGAGTACATTTCGTACAGTAATTGTTAACGACGATTCTTTCAAATGATTTGTTGTTTGTGTGTTTATGACACTAACGAATTTTGTTACAAATACAGAAATTCTTTTCGATTATTTACAATATTTTATCAATAATATCTGATACATGAGAATAACTTAGTTCTATTTTATATGTTGTTCAAAAGTTATGCATCATTTCGTTTGTAAAAAATGTTTTGGTTACATGATTAACCTATTGTTAAAACTACTTACCTACCTCTAAATTAAATATCATCATATAAAAATCGAACTACACAGAATGGAAATATTTAAAGATGCTAAAATGAGTCTGAGTAAGAACAATTGCGTGTGCTTTTAAGTGAAACTTAACTTTTTATAAGTCAAACATTATTTTGTCTTCAAACAAAAGGACACTCAGCATTGAGAGAAATGAGTTGGTTGTTATTTTATGAATTTCTTGGTGCGTACCTATGAAATAAATGAATGGCGTAAGACACTGTCATAGTATGGGGGAGTTTGGACCCTCCTATCGAAACAAACAAATGCGTATAAAATTTCCTAATCAGAAATGTGGCAGTGTTATTTTTCGAAACAACAAATATGTAAACTCATATTTAAAAAAAAAGTTTTTTTTGCACCGAAAACTATATTTAATAAAAATACCTTAATGGTATTCGATTGGGTATCATTTTATTTTATGAAATAGTTCTTCGTAATTAGAAATTGGATGGAAAGAGTGCATGGTTCATGACTTATTGTCCACATACTGAATAAATTTCCTCTTGTCCAACTTATAATAAAAGTTTCACTTAATATATCTGCTCGTTTCCACGCTCTATCAATCTGTCGTTTAATTAATTTTTGAGCAAAGTATGCGGCAGTTATTCACTCTAAACGTGCTTTGTAACTTGTTTTCCATATCTCGGCAAACGTTACAGCGGAATGAAAACGATGGAATATGCATAGAGGCAATGTGATACGTTGCACTATAGCCCAAGCAAGGAAACCGTAAAAGTTGAGCTGTACTGGGTCCTCTTCGACTTTCTTCATCTCAAATGTGTAAATTATCCACATAGTCACGTTGCATATGAGCAAAAATGTCACTACTTGACGGCCAGGCTTCGATCGGTCATGTTCTGGTAAATATACACGACGTCTGGATACATCCGAAATAAATAGCAATTGCAAAACCACCTAAAACGTTCATTTTTACTATTTTAGATTCGAATTCATACATATACAAGACTAGCAAGAACTAGAAGAATATGGAAAGTTCCTACTTACTTGTATGATGGATAAAAGTGAAGTGACCATCACTAATAAGTGTGGCTCATGTGTAAATGCGCCTACAGAACCAGCAATTACACTAAATACAGCATAAATAAACAATCCAAAAGCAGATACTCGCAATAAAATATCATTCAAGTCGCTTTGCTCTTCCGTACGGAATTTCAAACCTTGTACTCTGAAATATATTATTTATTACAAAACAAATCAACGCTCGATTATATAATATATATATATATATATATATATTATATATATATATATATATATATATATATATATATGGGTGGGCCAGCTGTTGGTTTCTATTTGAAGTGCGTGTTATTTCGATAGTTTCCAACACTGATGCGCTTGACATTGATAGATATGTAGTGTCGAACCTTACAGCGGAGGTTTGCCACTACATATCTATCAATATCAAGTGCGTCAGTGTTGTAAATTGTCGAACTAATACGCACTTCAAAACGAAACCAACAGCTGGCCCACCCATATATATATATATATATATATATATATATATATATATATATATATTATATAACAAACTTACCGTATAAAACCAATTGTGATGGCAATGATACTAAGCACCATAAGCACGCAATGAGAAGCATCTGCTAGATATATAGCTAGAATATTAAGATCAGGATGGTGGATCAGCACAAAGAATAGTATCAAACAAATCAGAGAGCCAACAAGGAGTAATAATCCAAAGAATAGACCCTTGGAAGATCCTACACAATCCACTCGACCGTTTTGAGCATGCGCCATTGCTACTGCCCGTCTAGATAACATTACTTCTAGTCGATGTTCAAGATCTTCTTCTGTTACGACTCGACTGGAAATGTAGATGTCTCGTATCAATCAATCAAATCCACAAATGTGTTTGTTATTTCTAACATACCTTGGAATTCGTCCAATATGTTTCCACATCACGTAAATAACGGCTGCTCCTATCAGTGAATACTCGATGATGAATGGGAACAAGTACGGCGCGCTATCCTGTACGATGGTCCCCATTATATTGATACGGCCGCAATTTGCTGCTAATGTTTCTGTTTCGTTTGAGATCAGTGCTTGCGGAAGGATTACACTCAAATTGTTGCTTTCGAAAAGAGAATTAGACGCGTCGCCAAATATTGAATTGGCTGTGTTATCCAGAATGGAATTAGAACCATCATTGATGATCGCATGCGCTGCATCTTCCACAACTAATAATATATTATGTTTGTTATATACCTATCTGGCATAAACGGCGATTTGTCTAAATGTTCTACTTCGTTTTGTAGTGTAGATAGAATATGCTTTCGAAGTCAAGTGGATGAAGGTGTTTGAAAGTAGAAATAGGTTTCAGTAATGTGGAGATTTAAAAAAAAAGTGATATTTGATGCTAAATGTGTGTAAATGTGCAAGAAAAATGATTATATAAGTGATGCGCCACAAGTGAATAAAAGCGCTCATTGAAATTATAGTTGAAAATGCTTTTGTATATAAAAGAGACAAAGCAACAATACTTACATTTAGAATCAAAATTATTGGAATTTTCAAAGTCGAAAAATGGAGCAGTGGTAGTCGTGAATGAGGAGGTTGTTATATCAGAAACTGTTGGAGCGACAGTGGTTGTGGTTGTTGCAATCGTTGGAGTTGTGGTTGAAATTGTTTGGGTTGTACTAGGTGACTTAGTAGTAGTAGTAGTAATAAAGGGTAATGTTGACGAAAGGGTTGTTTTGATGGCCGCCCAAGTCGGGAACGTTCTCATACTTCTCATTGTTGTCGCTAATAAACAGTACAAATTTAATAAACTGCTCCTGTATAGTAATAGCGTCTGTGGAATACGTTCTTCATACCAGCGAAATATTATTAATACTTTTTCACACAGGAAGCTTTCTATTTTTTTAACACATTTAAAATGCTATAATACTATAGGTGGGCCATCTGTTAGCTTCTTTTTTAAGTGTCGAAATAACACGCACTTCAAAAAGAAGCCAACAGATGGCTTACCCTATATTATAATATGAAATGATTATAAATATTTACTTCTAACTGTTCTGTGTGCAGTCGTCGGCACTGAAGTTGAAATGTTGTGAGCTACTGAAGCCATCGCCTGAAGTAGACTTGTGCTTCGCGTCGCACTTGTTGATAAAACAGTACCAATTGCAGCTAAAGTTTTTGTTGGTACTACAGATGATATAAATTGAAAAGTATCAGCGGGCGCATTACGGGATACATGCACTTTTATACTTTCTGAAAGTGGTTCAATTGTTTTTATCGTCATGCATCAGAATATATCAATTATAAAACAAATACGCTTAGACACCTAACTTAAGAAATGATTTTCAAGTCTGATAAGATAAATACATTAATAAACAAAAAGAAATGATTAAACACAAAACCGTATTTAATATTGTAGAAGTACAAATGGACCCATCCCAGATTTTTTCGCGGCACTTTAAAAAGAAAAACAAATAAAAATTATACTTAATAGGCAAAAATAATAAAAATTAATTCTATACATGTTTTGCTTACCGCCAAACAAACCTTCATCGGTGGATTGGTTCTTCTTTAGATATGACGTGATTTCTTTCAAATACTCGAGTACCAGTGTCCTAATCCAAACACAGATATTTGTGGCGACCACATGCATTAACCCAAACCGAGCTACCACTTTGAAACGTTGGATATTTAACTAAACATAAATAAAATATGTGTAGCGCGTGGTACATTACCATACAGCAAAGCAAAGAGTAGTTCTCTTACCCGTGAATTCATAAAGATAAAATACATTTGCATAAAGGTAAAGATCATTTGCAAAACTGGGTTAACACCTCGAAGAATTTGATAACAAGGTGATGTGGAGGGTACTTCAAAGAACGTGCCGAACTCAAGGCCATTATATATCATTGTTCCAAGACCGAAAGCTTTTCAAAAGCATACAATTTACATACATACATACATATGTTGGTATGAAATAGAACTTACCAATGGCACCAACACGTAGGAAGAAACTACCAAAGCTGCTGTCATTTTGTGTGGTTTTCCTTTTTCGATTCGATTTAGAAACAACTCCAGATTCAAGATCCTATAATATTATTGCGATTAAACTTATATGGAATTGAAATCATCTTGTGTAACATTCACCTGAATAGTTTTTTTATGTTTCTTATCCTTATCTTTGTCTTTAATTTTCTCATCTTTCTCTTTGTCTTTTTTTGTATCTTTACCCTCTTTCTTTGGCAGATCTTTTTTGTCTTTTTCCTTCTCTTTTTCTTTCTTTTCCTTTTTCTCTGGAACTGGTTTCTTCTTTGGTTTAGCCTTAACACTATCTGGATTCCCTGTGCAGCAAGAGCTTTCTTGCAGCAGGAAACAGAAGACGTACAACAGAAATAATATGCTCATGCCGTACAGATAAGTGAAGAAACCTTCATAGTAGTACAACGGTAAATTGTGTGTGACTACATCGGATATTACGTATGCTATGCAGATTACGATCAACAATTTAGCGTAGATGAAACTTGTGATTATGAATAAAGAAGTTCTAGAAATAAAAACAAAATTACTTTTAGTAAAAAAAAAAACAGACTAAAGACCGCCAATGATTGTTAAGATTAAGAAATATATTTGTATTCAGTAATAATAATTCCCAAATCTAAAACTATTCGTATAGTTTTGTGTTTGGTAACAAATCTATTTCGGATTTGTTATTTTCCCCTAGGCGGGGTTTCACCCAAACGAATTCCAAAGCATTATCGATTTGAGTTTTCAGTGATTTAACTAACAACGAATATCGATTGTTTGAACGCATATCAAATACAAACCTTTTCGACGGTTTTGGCTGGACATTCTTCAGTTCCATTTCCTTGTTGACTACGTTGTTCTTTTCCGCCGTCAGATCGCTACCACAGTGCGTTCTCCCTACTGGAAGGGTAGCCATGTTGTCCACAGTCTCCACATCGACTGTTGCGACCTTAAGATCACCACCACCCACCATTTTGTTGATATATATTAATATAAATAGTACTCAGTAACAAAGTACGTAAGATATAGTCACAAAAATGTTTAGCAGCACACACCTTATTACACTACGTCTTATTAAATAATTACAAAAGTTTGAATTAATTTTCGTTGTAGTATAAATTTACATAATGAAATTACTTATTATTATTATCATTCTAGTCAATTTTTTTTTATAACAAAACACAATAGTTATTATTAGTATCTTATTACATTACATGGTACAGTTGCGCAAATGTATAGAACAAAGAACTCTGAGTTAGTTTACATTGTTATTTTTATTTAAAAATATAATACCGTAGTTTTGAAACACTTGAAACACATACGTCGCCGTATGACGTCCTGTCGACGTTACAGACTTGCAGAGCAGGAAAGAATCAAACAGTTTTTTGGCCGTAAAGCGCGCGGCAAGCCAAGATGCAAGCTCACTCGACGCTGTTTTGATGGGAGTGGGGATAGGGATGCTGCAGGATCAATCACGTGGCACACAATGGTCGTGTACAATTGGCTGGTGGGTTTAAGCCCGGGAAATGACCCAGTGACCCCTCATGACGTCTCCGAAATATAATAACAATATTTAAATAGTATTACTATCAGGAAGTATCAATTCGAAATTCCATAAACATGTGTGTGACATTTTTAATCGTTGTGTTTCATGGATTCGGATTTAACACAATATTAAATAAACGTAGTTACAAGCAGCTTCATTTAATTCTAATGGTTACTAATTAACCGATATTAGTACAAAATCTAATACATATATGTATCTATTTATACTTATGTATGTATGTATGTATGTAATACATAAACAAAAGAGGATGTGTATACGCCGGATGTGTAATCCTATGATGCCCGTGATGTTGGATATAACAACCCCCAGTAGCATTATTGATTTTCACCCCCTACATCCTACGACGGAGCACTGTATTACATTCCATCCCTGTTCGCTTTAGAGAATTACACTCTACGAAATAATATGATTCTATACACTTGAATTTTTGGTTTAAGAGCTTCAAAGCCACTGCAGCTTAAACTGATTGATTTGCGCATTTAAATCCATAAATATAATATATACACCAACATCTTTTTACTCATTTCTTTTAATCCAAAACTCTAAATTGTTTAATTTACTTTACTACATAGTTCCATACATATTCCCATCAAATGGGTGGCAGAAAACCATTTACATCCATTCACATATTGACAATCTTTCACCATTCAACTCTATCCTTACAAACTATTTTTGCTTCATTCAAATTCATCATACGTCTATTCTGCTTGCTCACAGCTTTCCGTTTGCGCAATTCATCCTCAATTATATTTATCCACGTAATCCGAGGACGACCCCGCATTCTTACATCATTCATTTCGCCTATGTAAATCTTCTGCGAAACGCGATTGTTTGATTAGTTTTGTTGTTCAATAAACCAAAACGTATTTCGTGATAAAATGAGCATGCTCATTTTTACAGTGTAATATAATTTGTAGCACATTCCAAAAACCCCTCTGGAGAGTTTAGTGCAACGTGCTCTTTCGTAAAGGGTCTATGACTCTTGAGGTTCTGGAGGGTTCCCAATTTCGTTATCATTTCCGTTTATAATTAGGGACAACTAATTATAAAAGTTCAGAAACCAGAATAAAATATTACGCGAAGACAAATTTATTTATTGCTGAGGATGTATATTTCATTAGATATAAATAAATTACAAAGATTGATGTTTGGAAAAAAAAATATATATATAGATATGTGAAACAAAAAATAGGGTATTAATAATAAGAATTTTAATATGTATATAAACGTGATATTTATTGATAGTAATAGCAAATGTTTACAAGTTATAACGAACAAGTAAAATTTAATAACGCAAAACATATTATAACGGCAATAAGGAACATTGAAAAAATGTAGCGTAGGTACGAATATCCAAAAAATAAATAATATGTATATAAAATAATATATATACCTATATATATATCTACTGCTCACATGTGTTGTTCCTCCAAAAAGCATTTGGACATGTAAGCTTTTGTACTATATCAGTCTTTGTTTAATATTTTGAAGGTCCCGACCATAGCTGCATGAGATGTCGCAACATCTCAATGATAACAAAATTATTTTTACATAAATGAAGTAACGGCTACATCGAAACAAACGCTCGCAAAACACATTGCAATATACTTTATACTTATAGATATTAACACATAAAAACCATAGTTTTATTAATAGTACGATAAATGTATTATATGATTTATTCCTTCTTTCAACAAAGAAACCATGAAAAAGTCTCAAAAGTGTTCCACTAAACAAAGAGGCTTTATTGTCATAAAATCTATTAACCAAAACTTCAGATTCCACTTAATGGTAAGTGGCAACAGTTACATACATACTACGAAGGCTTCAAAACGATCAGAAGACGTATCTATATATTTTGTTTACCAATCGCATCAAGAGCTTTCTTTCACATTTAACACCCTCTACGGTACGCTAACGCTAATCGACATTTAGAAAATTCATAAATTTCCTGTACACTATACTTCTTAATATATTATTACAAAAATTGTTCAATCTTATATGGTATCTACTTGTCTTTTATACGATATGACTTTTTGTTTGTTAGATATGATGAGATGTCTAGAAAATAGTTTCAGATGAAGTTATTGGTCCTCAAAATAAAATATTGTGTATAATTTGGTTTCCCATACAGCCATTAATTTAGTATAATATATATTAAATCGTATAAAAAAATTGTATAGAATTTCAGGTAATATATCGGTCATCTACTATTGCTACACTTAACTATAGTCTATTTTTCGTAAGAATACAGCGTAAGTTTGATGATGCATGTACCTTAGGCTCCTACTAACATAACATAAGCGTTATTCTTTGCTTGAGAAAGTTGTTGTTAAGTAAGATCGAGAAGGTATTATTATACGTGCGCCACTATAGGGAATTTTCCCTCTAGCGTGTTGTGTGATGTTAGTGTGCGTAGCCGATAATTGCTATGACTAGTGTACCTAAAAGCTAACCTAACCGAGCACCCTGACTCCCTGTATTTATGGAAATGTTTTTTTAGTAGCATGTATGTGTGTGTGTGGAACTGGAGTACCTGGAGAAACCTGCTGACACCGTAAATGACAGGTGAAAAATTCCATTCGTCCCCTAGGCGGGATTCGAACTAGGCAAATTTCATAGTTCACTTACTGTGAGGTAGAAGTGTTAGCTACTAGACCACGGACGCCCTCGTGAAAAGGTACTACCGCTGTATCCTTATGAAAAATAGACTATACTACTTAAAACATTTGTATAGTCTGAAAGAGCATTAAAGTTTTCGACGGATACAAATCGTTGAGCTTAGTTTACTACTACATATACGTTGGTTTCATTTTATAGGCTCTCTTCCAGATCTCACATAAACATACAGTCGAATGGAAGCGATAGAATATTGCCAGTGGCATAGACACATGTGTGATTATTGTCCATGCCCAAAGGCCATAAAAATGCAGTTGAATCGGGTGGGATTCGGCGCGTGACTTCTCCAAAGTGTTGATGGCCCACATCGCTAGATTGGTAACTAAGAGAAAAGTGACAATTTCACGACCTGGCTTTCGGCGTATTTGATCAGGCGTCGCACACGAGCGTCTAGATGCATCTAGAACAAATATCGTTTGGCACGTGGTCTGTAATAAGGAAGCTAGAGCTGTGATCAACACGAGAATTGTATTCTTTTCAATCGTGAATTGACCCCCAATTATTGTGAACGTACTATAGATGAACATGCCTGTTTGTGCTCCAATCAATAAAATATTATCCAACTCTAAATTCCTACTACCATCGTACTTCAGTTGGCGTACTTGAATCATTCCAACCAGAGTTGCAAGTGTTGACATACCATATAGTGTTAACTCGCAAATATTTACTTCCATGACGGCCAAACTCACAAACTCAACTCGCGATATTAGAACGAAGAATAATATGAGAGAGATGATGGTTAGGACAAGGATTAAGATACCGACGAACAGTCCTTTATGCGCCCGTGCACAGTCGACTGAATAATGATGCGGTGAACGTTTGTACGTGTGACATTCCGATTTGGCTTTGTCGACTGCCTCTACGGTATTTGGAGTTGGGAATTTGGAGATGTTTTTCCACATGACGTAAAGGATAGCGGCGCATATGAGACTGTATTCAATTGTGCACGGGAACAGGAACGGCGAAGCATCTTGCACCAAAGAACCGATAATATTTGTGCGTCTACATTCGTAGATGTGGTGCGGCCCTTTTAGACCTCGCGCAGTGATGTGATGAGCTTCTGGTAAGTGTTCTGGTAGTGCTGTTGGGAGTAGCATGTGATTTTTCAGGCCGAGCCGGTGTGAAATTCGTAACGAGTTATTCTCTGGGTTATAGAAGGTGAGGATTTCGTGTTTGGTTTCCTGGACGAGCACTAGTAACCAGACGGATAAATTGGTGCCGATCATGTGCATAAGGCCGAAACGAGTGATGTACTTGTGCTTGTATACTTTCATTTGCTATAGCGGAAATTATCTTAAGTGTATTGAAGCGTTCTTAAACAAATCGTAAACATCTTACCTCATTGTTCAAAAATATGAAGTACATTTGGATGAAAATGAATGCCATTCGCGTTGCTGGTGTCAGCGCTAGCAGAACGTTATGGCATTTGGTGTTTCGTTCTAGTTCGAAATATTGACCGAACTCTAGACCTGAGTATATCATACTTCCAATACCGAAAGCTGAAAATTTAAATGTACTAGTAAGGAATCACATCACAAAAACGAACTGAGAGTTACAAAATTTTAGATGTTGTTTCTTAAGTAAACTTACCTACAGCGCCCATTCGTAAATAAAAGCTTCCATAATGGTATTGATTAGGTTCTAATGCCATTGAATTTTTGCGCCCCCGATACACATCAGACGATCCGGTTTCTGGACTCGTTTCGCCTGAATCGCGATCCGATTCTTCACCGCTATCATCCGACATCGTTTCCTGGCGCGGTAATTTTGATTCAGCTAAAATCAAATGTTTATTTAGAGTCGAAACACACATATGTGGTATCTAAACGAAAATGTTTCGTAATGTATATTCTATAAATAAATATGTAGGTACCTTTTTGTTCAGCATACTTTTTTCTGCGGCGTCTTTTGTCACTTAGTAACATTGTATACATATACAGGAGGAAGAACATACTTCCTATATACAAATATAGGTAATATACCTCGTAGAATGATGGTGGTATGTATGTGGAAATTACTTCAGCCATTGGGAATGCTGTTCCCATCACGACTAGAAGTTTTCCATATAGCGCCGATAATGTGGTTGCTAAAGCATCTCTAAAATATAATATATATATAGGTTATTGAAATACTAAGTTTTCAATTTTGTATATTAATATTCTTCCTATCTAAACAAAACATGCCTAATACGTATAAGAAAGTCCAATGCAATACACTGCAGATGTGTTAGTCTTTAGATGATCTAAGAACCTAACAAAATATTTAAATATAATATTTTTAATACCAACGTAACCATGACAATATAAATAAGATATTAAAAAAAAGTTAAATAGTCATTTTCTTGTAATTGATAGACTTTTTGAAAAACATTCAAAACAAAAGTTGTGTAGAATATCAATATCTTTCATTTTGTATACTATTATATTTTCTGTAAGCCCAGCCGTTTTGGTGATATTGCAGAATTCTCAAAAATGACTAGAGTAAACATGCACTTCCGGTTGCAATGTTCTTTTCAAAAATAGATTTTCTTACGAGCCATATATGTTTTAAGTTTCATGATTATAGCAATAGTAATTTTGGCTATACCGGGTTCACACACACAGACGGAATTCCGAAAATAGTCAAGCTCGACTCTGGGAAGGTCAAAAGGTGTATTTCCGTTAAAATCTCAAGTTTGAAAATGTTCACTTCTTATAAGTATAAGAAAGTAAAAATACTCACGCTCCAAGCTGTTTCCATCTGATCTGGCTGTCTACGCGAGAAGGTCGTCGCATGATAGCAAGTGCGGCATGCTGATGATAAGTTGCGACAGCTAGGTGTCCGGGAGATGCAATACTCCTGGAAAACATGTATATTATTGGATGTCCATAGGAACTAGTGCGGGAATTTGATACCTGCTTGGAGAGTGTAACTGAACATGCGATTTTTGAGAATGGTATTCTAGAAGTGAAGGTACTCTCGCCGGCGAAGAGGGATGACTGAGTGTTTCCGGCGAAACGATAATCGCGTTCGGCGATGATGGGGATGGTAATAACTTTTCAACACCAAGCATACTATTGCTGGTTCGACTACCACCACTAGTATTATTTGGTGGTATCGATGGCCAACCTTGGGTGGCACTCTCTTGTCTAAATGTATTCAACGAAATAAAAATTATTTCTAAATGTAAACTATTAGAGATATATGTATGTATACTAAAGCTTTGAGTAACTTAATTGTAATTCAACTTAAGTAGTGTTACACATTTGTTTGGAAATCGCTCCATTACGCGTATGTAGATGCATCTTCTATAAAGGTTAAATATATTACACAAGGTGATTGTCATCGATACAACACAAACATATAATAATCATATTGGTGCTTATGCATGGATGTAGGATGTATACGGTACATGATTGCCGCCAATTTAAATTAAATGAAGTAATTGTTGTAATATATACATGTATATATATATATTGCAAACGAGGGAGTGCTATATAATGTTTTGAAAATTGCAAAATTAAGAATGGGATTGCCAAAAGTGGCATTTTTATTATTATATAGCGCGTTCATAGCTAGAATGCAAAAACAATGTTGGTTTTTAAGTAATAACAAAGAGTATGTTGGTACAAGCGTTTCGTGAGAATAAACGCGTCAAACAAATACACTTTGTGATAACTCCTCTTTTCTCTCGTGCCATGGCAATGACACCACGTGTTCCCATGGCAACACCACCATGCTACTTGAATCTCTGCTCTGGTTTCGTAATAATTCTCGCGTTTCGCTTGTTCCACACGGAGTTATAGTAGTTTGTATTTCAAAAATGTTAATACTCTTTGATGAATGAGAAACAAATGCTACATATTTGCTGTGGAGGAGAATGATTGTTTTACCTCGGCATGATGAGAATTGTCGGACTGACCGATGTGTTCGCATCAGTCGTATCACCGACTTCTGCCACCGACGTCGTAACTTCATCAATATCGGAGTCAATTCCTTGCGCGAAATCCATGTAGAATGAATCTCTTGAATCACTCGAATTCCTTCTTAGTTTCAGACTCAAGTCTGGTGAACTATCTTCGATCACCTCAATAATTCGCTTATCCTTACTAGTCGTACTCATTTTTACTAGTTACTTTATTAAAAGTAACACTTTTAATATAGTGTACTACCCACTTCATTTATATATCCACTTTTTTGGCAGTCCCATTTTATTTTACGTCTATATACACATACACTTTATTTAAATCCTACCTATATAAATAATGCGAAATCAATTAATTTTGTAAATCTCTTTGCAATTCATCAAAAGCGATATCTAAGAATAGTAAAGTACAAAAAAAAAAAACTTAAATACTAATTAATTAATTTGTTTAAAATGTTAGTGATTATTTCACTTCATTCAACTAATATTTATATGACTATTTTACTATCCTATTTAATAAAAGTAAAGACAAGTAATTGATATTATATATTTTTATTTAATATAATACTCGGAATAAATTGCATAGATGTATACATACATACATCAGGCGCGCTATGTGAATATTTAGTTTAAAATCAAAAACACCCAACATTAGAACTGTTGGGCATGCGAATTTACGATTCAAAACAATATGCATTTATTGTTATCATACACCTTGAATGAATTAAGGGAATATTTAATTTAAAAATAAAAATAATAATTACGTATATCGCAATATGCAATAGAGCCTACTAGACAAGTCACCAAACACACAATAACACATGAAGTTTATAAAATAAAACGATAGATGAATTGATGAGTGATCAAGTTAAAAACAAGATGAACAATATAAGGATGCCCGCCATCAAGGCATATTCACTGGCGCAGACTGAGCAAGGCTAGCCCGTGCCCGTGTGCAGGATGCCAACGACATCACTTTACCCTTGCGTCGGTGCACTATGAAACGAAACGGGGGACATGTACATTAGGGTTGAAAAGCAAACGTGTACACTCTGTTCAATTTCATCCCAATTAGCAATCACCATACTTGCTAATCTCTTCACATACTCCATGCAATAAATCTAGAGCATTGAAAACTTGATTTTTTTGCAGTAATCTCGATTTGCTTTCAAGATAATTGTTGAACACATACTCCTTGCTTGCTTTTTGAGAAAATGGGCGTATTGCGAGACAGTCGGAATCGATTCTAAGACATTCAATACGTGTTTGCTATAACTACTACGTATTACGATCAGTTTTAAGAGAATTGCATTTTGATACAACTTTTGGAAACTTAAAACTTCGTCTATTACAACTTAGGAATTGAACTATATTTATATGCATTTTATAGCCAATGGGCTGTAAATGTTGTATTTATTTTTATATATATATATATATATATATATATATATATATATATATTATTTATTAAAAATAATAAAAAGGCCATTCTCATGAGTTAAATAAAGAGTATTTATATAATATAATGTTTATTAGTGGTATTTTTTTAATTTACAATATAAAAACAAAAGAAATGAAACAGAAAAATTATATATTTGCGCATCAAAATGAGTTATTAGTAATGTAAATTAGATATTTGATAAATCAACTATGTTTTCTCTTCTTTTTCCTTATTATATCGTTCTAATTCCCTTAAAAACTGCGCTTTAGGCTTCATAACATTCGGTCGATCACCGCGACACTTAGGACAAAACCATTTTCCTTTCGGTTTCGTTGTAAGTGAAACACAAGAAAAGTGGAACCATTCAATGGGACACAAATCATTATCGCACATAATCATCTCCCCGTAAGAGATTTGATCACATAAACAGTAGGTCGGTTCATCGGGATCAATCGCTGGTTCTTCTTCGCGAGGCGGCGAATCTTCGCGCTGCGCTACCTGTGCAGTGCCTTTCGATTTGCGTTTTTTCTTTTTACCGGCGCCCGTTGCCTTTTTCTGGGTGTTCGTTGTCGCGACTGCAGGTGTTACCGAACTACGTAAAACGTGTTCGGTCGGTGGCGTCGGTTCATTTACGTTCGAATCTAGACCGGTGAAGGTATCATGACGAGTGCGTCGAGCTCGTTTCGATTGTCGTTCACCACTGTTTGCTACAACACCACTAACGCACACACTACTAACGGCTTGTTGTTCTTTTACTTCTGGTACAGGTTCTTCTTTTCTATAATCTATAAATAACAATCAATGTGATGAGGATAATTTTCGGTTTGACTCAAATAAAACACTTACCAAGATGTTTATAATCAACATCAAGCTGACGAGTTTTATTTTCTATTAAATCCAATAAATTTTGGACCACATTTAATTTCTCATCACCGAGTTCTTGAGCTGCGATTAGAGCTTGCTGAATTCGTGATATAGCTCTTGCTTTACGTCCAGCATGTTCTACGTCATTCGTACCCAACCATTCTGTTTGAGTTTCTACATCACGCAAATATGCTGAAATAGAATTTGTAAATCATTTAGGGATTGTGCCTATGAACAATTCAATAAACCGTACCTCTATACGTCACATCCAATTCTCTCATACGAGACATTAATCTTTGAAGATCATCTGGTAGATTTTCTACGCAATCCAAATAATTTTCAACATACGTTGCTGAATACGCAGCTTCTAGTGCTACTTGTGGTAACATTTTGTTTCGTTTACGATAACATTAGTACAACACTTTTTGCCAAGAGGTTACGAATACAATCCAATCAGAGTATACAAAAATCCTTCATCAAAACTACGCATACAAAAAACGCCTGTTTTATTTCATTACATAGAACTATTTATATGCATATAATAACATGTTTTCTTTAACTAATTATGGTTTTATTCTTTTATATTCAGAAAATAGCTAACATCAAGAACAAACTTTATTTGTAACAGGCCAGACTTCAACTTATTCACCAAGAGATGGCGATTTGTGGTTCACGTTGTTAACCAAGGACTAGGTTAGGAGGAGAAAATCGATTTTATAATTTGATTATACATAGCGCCACTGCCCAACAGTATTTATTTGCAAACCGAGATAAATAAAGACTTTAGAACGTCCGGTGGCTAAACTGTATTAACAATAATTACGTTATTTTATTACAAATCCATTTTACCACCAAATCTGCGACACACAACTTCTGATAAACGGTTAAAAATCGAACCAAACTGGAGAGAAAACTATCGTTTTTAGTCCATGGATTAAATTAATAATATACGTCAGTCAAAACTATTAGGTTACATATAAATTAAATAAAGTTATTAATCTATTTTTGTGCATACTTTATTCAATATTATATTAATATGTTTCAAGAGAAACATGTTTTCGTTAATACAACGATCTATTTATAATAAAGTCAACGTAGTGTCACAGTGATTTATTTTGGGAACTACCTTCCTGGAATTACACCCTTTATATATATAAAATCTATACAATAATGTATTACCTAAATATTTAATTCAAAACAAAATTCATCATTATAATGAATCCAGTATTTACGTTTAAAAGGTAAATAATAATTGTATTTTTATAATTCACATATAGGTCAAAACATTACACATAGTTTTAACTAGTAAATCGATATCATATTTGGGGTGTAATGTAATTATAGTTCACTATTACTTTAAATACATATCATTTATGCACTCAAACCGTAGCTTTAAATAGATGTTTAAACAATAAAATCGATTATTTCTGGTGGATACTTTATATGTATTGAAAACAATGCATAGATTTTGAGGTTTTGCGTTTATTTATTTACTTTAGATTGGGTGCTAACTCAAAGTGCTAACATACATATCATGGAATTAAAAGTGTGGGTGGAAGGAATTCAAAGAATTGTATGTGGCGTAACAGATAACACTACTTGCCAGGTTAGTGCCTTAAAGCGAATGTTTAAGCTTTAGTTATCCTAAGTACAGATTCTAATGAAATAATAATACAATTATAGGATGTTGTTTTCGCTTTGGCTCATGCAACTGGAAAGTCTGGCCGGTTTACTTTAATAGAACGATGGAGAAGTAATGAACGATTATTGGCACCGAATGAAAAACCATTAAAAGTATAATATATTATCGAATTATTTCACGGTTATAACTATATATATATATATTTTTTTATTAGATATTAATGAAATGGGGGGAGTATTCTAATGATGTTCAATTTATATTACAATGGAGTGAACTTCAAAAGTCTTTTCAACA